>JAPZDV010000026.1:25683546-25702849 GCA_029814665.1 Acanthurus lineatus
AGAGAGGATGGCTGCGTGTCAGCTTAACTGCTCCGCCTGTCATGTCTGTCACGCCCGGCTATACAGGAAGTCATGTTTTCTGAGCGCTCTTGGAACAGTTGAGGCATTATTTATTTTTTATCTGCAGGAAGAAAGGAAGTGAAGGACGTCCCGTTTCGTCCCATATTCCACTTTTTCTCCTCCGCAGATCTCAGAGCAGCTCGCCGGCACCAGGATGAGGATTTCTGAAGGGTTTCTCTGCAGCTCTTAAAGGTTTTATAGGCAGGAGATGAGTTTGGACAGAAAGCAACAGACCTAAAAGGATGTTCTGTCTTTTTTTAGATTTAAGTTTAACTAGAAATCAACTCTGGTTGTTAACATCTAACACAACCATCACAGTCAGATAATGAGTCGCTCAAATGTGCAGGACAAACTAACTCATTTTTCTCTGCTGCCAGACTGCAGTTTGAAGCATTTAATGGTGAAGGTATCTAAGAAAACATCAGATAAACATCAGCTCCTAACTAGAAGGATCAACGATTCCTCTGTTATTGGTTAACCTGCCGGATGCACCGCGACACATGTGACCACTGAGCCCCTGCTGCCTTCATCATGTTCTGTTTGTGTCCTTTAAGCACTCGGCAAAAAATACTGACTGTTTTCATTTATTCAGAGCTTCGACCGACCTGCACATGTATGCAGGAACTTTTTCCAGCTTCCCTCTGCAGTCATGTGATCAAACATGAGTTCTTAAATGCATCGTGTTGATTTTTGGTTCTCCTGTTGTGATATTTGGTCAACATGTTGGTGTGAAGACAAAAAGAAAGAAAGAAAGAAGTTTTCTCCATATGCTTCGACTGTAGACTGGGAACAACACCGAAGCTGTTTCCCACCAAATGTTGAGCAGCAGATGAGGAAATGATTAATTTAGTTAGTTAATTTAGTTTAGTTAGAAAGAAAATAATGCAGCAGGAAAAAGAAACCAGATTCAACCACAACACAGAACCTGAAGATCAGCTCCAGGACCTTTTATTACACCACATCCTGAGGTTTCCACAAACAACTCGGGGGTCTCATGGACCCTGAAGGTCCGGGGCCCTGGTGAAGTCAGCTGGTCGATGGTCTGGCTTTAGTTCGTATTTGGATTCAGTAAATTTACTGTTGGATATTTTCACACAACCTCTGTTTCTGTGTGTTTTCATTAAAGTGTTTCTCTCCATTATTGTCACGAATAATGTAAAATGCCCCATTAAGAGGTGTTTTTATGCCTTTAAGACGCCTTTGGGTGCTCGGATGTAAAATCCACATCATCAGCTGTGCAGCTTTTCACCGTTTTCAGCCTCTTGAAGCTCGTAGCTTTGGTTCGGAGATTGATGGAGGCCCTCATGTTCCTTCTGAGGTGAAATCAGGTGATTTGGGCCGAAAACTGTCCTGTTGTAACAGCAGGTTTGATCAGGTCTCAGAGGCTCCCGGACAGCCACTGGGTCCAGATTCAGGGACTTTAATGGTTTTAGTGGGCAGAGCTTCTCTTTAGTCATCCAAGACACCATCTGTAATCCAGTGAAATATAGAAAAAAACCAACACAAAAACACCCTGAGGATAAAAATCCTTCACATGCAGCAAAAAAAAAAGGCAGGCCGGTCTGAGTTAACTTCCACATGTGTGATTCATGCTCTTCATCAATTCATATTTGCTCCTTGGTTTCATGTTTTGTGAGTCCCTCTCGGTTCCAGGTGACACCGCTCACCGCCGACACAACGCTCCAATTTACATTTCTTCATTTGTTTTCATTTGCGAGGAGTCAGACACAAAATGTCTTTTTTCCCAGCAGCACTTCAGAGGAGTGTGCCATATACTTTGGCTCTCAGCAATTCACAACGAGTTCTCCTTCCTTTATTATGCCTAATGGAGTTTTAATGACGCTATTGGTGAGGTTGGAAGAGAGCAGAATTAAGTGCACACCTGAGGTGTATTGAGTGCTGGTTTACATAATGTATACCAAGGAGGCTTTAGCTTAATGAAGAAACATTCATTCATGGGCCTACTGGTGGCATTGTTAAAGCTGGCATTAGAAAAGTCAATTTTCCCTGCAGTTCTGAAGATCTTAACAGGAAACCGAAGGAGTTAACATACGATGAGGCACTTTTATGTTTCCTTACCCCTGCAGAGAAAACGAGAGATCAGCAAAGAGGAAGCATTTTTCTACAAATCATCGCAGCTTCCATTCAATGATTCTGCTCAGCCTCCATCTTTAGCACTCAGTCAGATTATTGATCCCAGGAATTTTACTTCCCTCCAACACAAAAGCTTCGATGCGATTAAACAGCCGTTTCTGCTCCATCAAGAGAAAAAAAACGACCTGACTGGTTAACCTGTTTCTCCTGAATCAGTCACATAAATGCATGTGTGATATGAATGTTTTTATATTAAAACAGCTGTTTCTGTCATGTTTCTCTCACATGAACAAACAGAAGCTTTTCATTCAGGCTTTGTTTTATTCTTGAAATGTAAAAACAAGGTGAACAACCATGAAAATACTTTTGTTTCCTCACTAACATCATTCAACTCGTATTTGAAGGACGACAATGACATTAATCAAGTTTCTAAAATGATCTGAGAGGATTCAAAAGGTGTTCATCTTCAGGGCGATGCATCTTCTTCTCTACTGTCGTCCAAAAACTGTTCAAACCACATCAGTTCTGTTTTTTTTCCATGAATGAAAATCTTATTTTTCTACATTAATGTTTAATTCATTTCCTCAAACAAACAGTGTGATTAAAGGGCTCTTTAAAGCAGCAGTCTGATACAAATCTGGTGATATTTCTTGATTTTTTTTGTGCCAACAAAGACAAAATCAAACCTATAATGAGCTGATCACTAAATGTTGATTAATCGGATGAAAAAAGTCCCAAACAAAGACACTTTTTCCCTTGAAAGCACCAAATAAAAGGAGCTGTTTTAGAAAATTAGCAGCGTTTTGAGATTGAAACTGCATATTTTTGGGATTATTTTGTTGGTTTGTTGAAGGTTTGGAGCTGAGAGCTTCAGACAGGTGGAGGAAATCAGAGAGCATCGACGGACCGACCCCTTATTGATCCGAGTCTGTTCTTTTAAACTTAAATGGTTTTCTTTCTAAAGTGAATCATGTCTGTGACGAAGCAGCAGCGTCACGTCTCTTCAGCCACAAATCATCTCATTTTACTTTATTTTCTTTTTGCTCTGACATCAACATCCCCATCAGCCCACAGCTAAAGTCTGTCAATGGCCAAAATCTGTCTTTATATACCTGCTGGAGTTTACTATTTACAGGGAGCTACAGGGAGACTAAATTAGCAGAAGGTTAAAGTCATTAAGCTTAAAGTCATTACTTCTTTCACTGATTAAAGTTCTTCTAGAACTTAAATCAAAGAACAGGCAAACTGAGCCACTGGGAAGACTGAAAAACCTCAAACTAAACAAATTACAGGAGCACATAATCCTACTTAACCCCCCTTTTTTCAGCTCAGTTGGTTTAGTCCAAGCAGCAGCAGCTGCGTCAGGTAGCAGCCACACCTGATCTCCATCAGGTCAGTGATTTTATGGACAAAAAACAAGGTTAAAATGAGTAAAAATACACAAGAAGGATCAGGATTTGAATTCTGACAACCTGTGTTACATTAAATAATAAAAATAAAGAATCAAGTTCAGAAAAACATCAAGTTTTTACACAAACAAACTGATGTCAAGAACCAGTTTAAGGAAATGAGGAAATCAAATCTTTGGGGACGAACAAAATCTGTGTTTTTTATCATTCTCATTATTTCTGTTTGGTGTGATGACTTTGCAGACATTTCAGGAAACAAGACCATCAATTCATTAATCATGGGATAAACACTTTGCTCAGTTTGTTCATTTTTCAAATTTGCAAATGCCAGTTTTGTTCCAAAGTGTCATTTTGATTGGTCGCTCTGTGTTCTCCTTTAAGATAAAGTGCTTCATTAGCTGGTTCTTTCTACTCGCTGCCAAATCAGTTTACGATGAACTTTAGCGAACAGTGTGTGCGTTGAGCGTTAGGTATCCGTTAACTGGGACGAAGCACATGAACGATGTGCTGAAATGTCGATTTTTGGCAGTGAGAGACTTGTTTATCACTGAATACAACTCCAGTTTTGACGGGAACATTTTTTTCTTTAAATCTTCGTGTGATTGATGAAACATCAAGAGGATAAATGTGTCACTGTTATCATTACCAACGCGTCGGCTCGACTTTGAACACAACACAGTGCAACCTGCCAAGGAGAAATGCTAATTACACTAATTACAAAACATAGATGTTATCCTGCGTGTGATGTGAACCACAAATGGACGTGGATGGAGGTGCCATTTTGGCACCGATAATTGCATGTTACCATTTTGCCGCGGATGAGTGCATTAGATGGAGAACTCTTTGAAGCTTCGTGGCTGTTTTGCAGCACCGAGGTCTCTTCCATAAAACCCATTAGCTTCTGTGTGATAGTGGGCCGCGAGCTCCCGCTAAAATCAGCCGCCGCTTTCTCATGTTGACCCTGAACGCAGCCTGAGAGCGTCCAGGGCTTCAGATGAGGGCTGCTGCTGAGCAGTAATTACATGACAACCTTTAAATAACTGCAGCCTATAGCTGCCATTTGATAATGTGTCTGTGCTGGTTTGTCAGGGAGAATATGGCCACGAGAGTGTGTGAGTGTGTGTGAGTGTGTGTGTTTGTGAGTGTGTGTCTGGAGCAGAGCAGCAATTCATCACAGCGGTTTGGCAGGAAAAAAATACACCATTGAGTCTGGAGAGAGTACTTTATATCTCTGCTGTTGGGTGGAAACAGTTTTTCTCTAAATTTGGTGAATGTCATGATTTGGAAACAGCTGGAGAAGCACAATGTTCACAGGGAAATATCAGCCCTGTGAGGCGTTTACTGTCTGTTAACAGGGTCTCTTTTTAAAGGACAGTGTGTTAAAATATTGTATTTATATGAAACTGGGACACAGGATTTAAAATATTCGGTCAGAATTGATGAGAAATCCTCAGTTTAAATCTGTCGTTACGTGTCAAAGTGCTGACATGTTGGATTCTGGATTATTAGGGACGAGTTTAACGCAGGGTTTGCATGTTGTTATGGTTAATCTGACTGAAGGTTTAATATTTATACATTCAGATGAAATAAAAAGAAACCAATCATGTAGATTATTATACCCAGAGAAAAACATTCACAGCTATAAAAAAAGTTTTATATTTTGTTTTTCTATCTGTTCTCTTTTTCACTGCACTTAAACTTTTTTTTAAAAAACTAGTTTTTTCCTGTTTGGCTCTGATCTTCAGCTCTGCAGCGATGGACTCACAGGTCAGAGTTCATCTTTTCACAACCTGTAAATGGAGAAGATTTTTTTATGGGATCCATTTTAGCACCATGTTCAGTCCAATATCAGACCCCCAGACTCCAAACACGAACACCACAACGTGCCCTCATGTCTTTAACACCTGGGTCTCGTTCCCACTGCGGATATTAGAACAAAGTAATAAAGTATTAGTATAAAAATAAGTCGTATTAGTACTTTTACTTTGGTAAATAATCTGCTTCTTTCACTGATGCTCAGTTGTTTTTCCTCTTTGCAGTTTTCAAACTAAACTTCTTCCTTTGTGCTTTATTTAAAAAAAAAAAAACATCGAGAGCAAAATGGTGAAAATCTGCATCCATTTGTGCTGAGGGAAAAAAAGGAAGTGAGGTCATAAACCGGCTGAGCTTCATCACCTCGATGCCCACGGAGGACGGAGACGAGTTTTCGAAGATGAGATCTGATGTTAAATGTCATTAAAATGTGATTTGCTCTTTTATCAGTGAGCTGTTTCTTCTGCCACTCGGGCGTCGTGCGAAGAGCCGTTTCTGTTTTTCATGTAATGAAACTCTTAATGTTCGTACTCGTGTCATTAAAACACTGAAGAGTGTTTGTCTTCTGTCTCTTTTATTACAGTTTCTTCATGAGGCTGGAAGTTTATTTAAAATGACCTCATTATAAAAAAACCTCCATGTTAAACAAACTGTGTCTCTGATGATGAAGAAAATGTTCCTCAGTCGGTTCAGAAGCAGGTTCGGACTGACTGATGCGTCACGGCGGCAGACTTGAACGGGAACCATGACCCCGGCCTGAAGAGACCGCCATCGCTCTGCGGGATCGAGCTTCTCACCTGTGATTGGTGGTCGGACAACAAACACACACTCGTTGTCATTCTCGCCGCTGATCAATGAGCCATTCCGCGCCGTGTGACCTCAGCAATGGCCGCCATGTGAGGGCATAAGTCAGTCAGTCTTTGTTGAGTGTAAAGTGGTTGTTTTCACCTCGCCGCGGCCGCCACAGCCGCCGCCGCCTTCGCTCTCCTCCGGCTCTGACACGGCCTGATTGGTGTGTCATTGAGCTCCCGGCTTTATTTGACTGTCCATCAAAGCTGAAAGCTGAAGGGTCCCAGTCTCCCCGGTTAAACCCGGCCCCCCGGGGGCACCGACCGCAAGGTCACCAGGCGAGTGGTGCGCCGACGACCTTGATGGGATGGGGTATAATATGAATACAATCATGCTGAGTGGCGAAATAATGGCGCCGTAAATTCAATAAACAACCCGGCGGAACTGACATCACCTTCCTTTCATGACATCTTTTTCTGACAGGACGAAGTAATGCAGCGCTCCCCCGAGAGTCCCTGAAAACAGTCAATTTCTCCGTACCAAATGTCAAGGCAGCCATGCGAGGAAATATGAAAATGGAAGAGCAGAGGAGGAGGCACTTAACGGAGAGGAGAGGACAGCAGCACCTGCTATCAGCAGGAATCCAGCTCTCTACCTGTCTGAGCATCTGAACTCCGGAGCGAGAAAAAAACAGTTAACCAGACAGGAAGAGGAGGAGGAGGAGGATGATGAGCTGCTGCTGCTGCTGCTGCTACAAACCACAAGCTCTCAGGAAACAAAAGAGGCTGGCAGCCATATTTGTCTCCAGCCTTCAGGTTTCTCTGTTTAGAGCTTCTGCCGCGATACTCGAATATTTCCATACCAAATCTTGTTCTCTGCATTAATCTGACAGGTGCAGTTTCCAGGTGTGACGGCCACAAATGTTGATGGAGGTTCGTTGATTCACCTCATCTGAACTTTACTGGATCCTTTTATTGCACAGAAACACTTTTAAGGTTCAGTTTCACTTCAGCTCAGTTTGAGCTTCAGTGGATTTTATTCATTAAGTAACAGAGAAATTTATTATAACACTGAGTTAATAATGATACCAGATTTAGCAAAGAGGCTGTTTTTTCATCTGCAGTCGCTGGTCGTGGTGTCAAACGGCCATAAAAAGGCTGCACATCTCGACAAAAAGAGAAAAACATGCAGTTTGAGGTCAGAAAAGGACAAACTGTTGTTTTTAAAACAGTAAAGCATGAAGATGTTTGTGCTGCTTTTTTTTTTACAAACCATCATTTTTTAAGTGGCGTCACCGTGTTCACTGATCTCAGCTTTTAATCTGCAACAACATTTATTTCTAACAGAAGTGACGTACAAAACTACAAAAGCAGAAAACTACAATAAAGATTTTACATTCACACTTAAAAAGAAATATGGATGTCGAGCAAAAATTTGAAAACCTTTGTAATACTGAATAAATTATTTTTTTTTATATTTGGAATTTAGAAAATAAAATGCAGCAAGTTTAAAGATGAAGACCTAAAATCTGAAAACATGGAAATTCATTCACTCTTTTTGTGGTTTTATGGGGCCAAACACACTCAGACCCTGTTGATTGTGTTGAAATACAGCTGATTATTGTATATTAATAAATGAATATTGCTGCCGTTGTTACCGTCTTGTTCCCGTCTCGTTCCCGTCTCGGTCTCGGTCTCGGTAGCGTCTCCTGACCTCCTGCAGGTGAGCTGCTCCTCGGCTCGGTCATAAACCTCTCAGCAGCTGCTCTCACGGAGCCATTGAGCTTTGATGGACGTCACCTCTGATGAAGGTAAAGCCTCTCTGGCGCCTTTAAAGGACACTTTCATCATGATTACATTTACATTTAAAGGGTCAGTTCAGCCAAATCACACAACATCTATTTTGCCACTTACCCATAACAGCGTCTATCAGCCGGGCAGTTCCAGCCTGACAGTCACTCGGTGTAACCGAGGTGAAAGGATATCATACGGAGCTCTGAGGACAGAAAACCTTCACATATTTACACATTTAGAACCAAAGCTCATACATATAAAATAATTATAAAACTAGGCTTGACTCAGCTTAATATTTAAATCTGCTGGCAACAAAATGTAATAATTAAGATCATCTTTGCATTAAAATCTGAAGCTCCAACAATGCAGAGATGTTTGATCTTATATCATGTACTAAGTTGATGCCAGTAAAGGACATTTTTAGACAGAATTCTGATCTGTTTACAGACTAAATTCAACAGAAACATCTCACATGTCTCATGATCTGGCTGTGCAGCGTCCTGGTCTCCACCTGTGATGTTTTTAATGAAATTAAAGTTGTGCACTCTCCCTCTTCTTTCTGATCAGCTCTCTGCAGCATCGCAGCTTGCAGCAGAGAGAAACATGCTGTGGTTTTGTTTCACTCGTTAAATCAGTCACAATCATGTCAGGAAGCACAAAGCCTGCATGTAAAACGGTGCACAGGACATTTGAACATGTGAAACTTTACAACCTGCCATGTTTTTATTCTGCAAACTGCTCAGAGTTTAATGATTCAGCCTCAAAAAAGGAGGATTTTAACTCATGGTGTTTGACTCTGAGGCTGAGTCTTCATCACTTCAGGCTCAGCTGTACTTTATTTACATATATGAGTTTCATCATCTTGATTCTCGAGAAAATCCCATAAACAACAGCAGGTTTTCATCAAGTCACAGGAAGTAAAAGTTGTAGGACGTTTTAATAAGGAAGTATGATGAAAACATCACTTGTTAAGTTTTCCTGAAAACACAGATGAGGAGAAATGTGGGAATGTCCTTGTGAAATGTGACAAAAAACAGAAAAGCACAATGAAAATGAATTATTTTAAAAACAACAGCTGTAACTGCAGAAGAAGAGCTCTCGTCTGACTTTGGAAAAACCTTCTTCAGAGTCTCCTGGGAGCCAGAAGAGGTAAAACAATTAAAACAAACCCTGTTCACAATCATTTTGCTAACATTATGATGTCCTATATATTTTTTTTTATTGAAATGTAAAGAGAAAATGATAGAAAAACAGTCAGCAGAGACTCAGAGGAGTGCCTGACCTTGTAAACTCAGCTGGCGTCTCTGCTGCATGTTAGCATGTATCTCTGACTCTGGGAGGTTTTTGAGGCCTTCCTGCATCCTCACTTATCTCTCTGCTGCATTAATCCTCATGTTTTCTCATGTCGAGCTGCAGGCCGGCTCTCTCCCCCCTCCCTGCCTCCCTCCCTCCCCCCCGGGGGACGCCTCCTCCGCTCCGTCCAGACTTGTCAGAGCAGATTCTCGTCAAATTACCGATGTCCTGCATCGGGGTAATTGCTTGCCAAACCCACTCCACTGATGCAAATTTAAGGGGTCGCCTGTGATGGAGATAATGCCAAATTGGTTTGGAGATTTTGAGATGTCTACTCAGCATGGATAGATAGATATGTGGAGCCTTAAATGAAAAAAAAAAGAAGAAGAAATGAAATCAGGTTCTGTGTTGCGAATGCTGATTTGGCATTAGTCATCATGGCAGAAGACGGATAGATTTCTCCTCCCCGCAGCCTGTTTCTCACCCAACAAATAATTATAAAGTATATCTGGAGGGCTCATACTGCTACATAACAGACTCGTACGCCGCAGCCATAACACCTCCTCTCTTGTCCTGTAATGTTCAATTGCTTCAGCTAAGTAGCCATTAATCGCGGCCAGGCTAATGGCCGCAGTCCAGCTCGGCCGCCGTGCGACCAGACTGCTAATGAGGCAGAAAAAGCGGCTCAAACCGGCGTCTCGGGCCCCGGTGGCGAGCCGGGCGGCTACGGGCCTCCCTGATGCTGATGTCAGCTGATGGGAGAGGCTGGCCGGTGCTGTTCGAGGCGCTCGATTGGCTCACCAAGAGCAGATATCAGAGCCTGCAGCGCTCCGTGAGGATTAAACTCCGGAGGCTTTAAGGAGCAAAGCTGAGAGTCGTCTGGGGAGGAAACGTCCGTCTCTGCCGTGGAGGGGCTTTAACTCAGAGCAGCGAGGTTGGTGGTGGTGGTGGATTTGGATATGAAGAGGTGGGGAGGGGGGGTAGCTGGGGTAAAATGGCAATGACAGTTAAAGAGGGGTAATTAGCAGGGTTAGCAGAGCTTCCTCAGGGAGGAGGAGGAGGAGACAGTTTCAGTCATCAGACGATGAAACATCATCAGGACCGAACAGGAAAACCTGCTCAGAGTTTACACACTCACGTCGGTTCAAGGAAAACATCCGTGTGTTTGCTCCGTTTCCAGGGACTGAGTGTCCTGGTTGCCCATGGAAACGCTGTGTGATGTCACAAGATGGCTGCTGCAGAGGAACAACAACATGAACCCATTGAACTGATCTCACCACAAACTTCATTCCTCCAGTTCTTTGTCTTTGGCCACAGCTGATGATGCGAACTATAAAGTCGTTTCTGGTTTTATTCCATTAAAAACACACTTTCAATCCTCCTTTGTTGTTTCTGGTCACATTCCTGCAGTTTTATCATTTGCTTTTTCATGACAGACGAACCAAACTGCAGATATCTGTGGATCAAAATCAGAATAAAAATCTGGACTGCATGAAAAAACTCGTCCTGCAGAAATGAGCCGATGGTTCCCGTGAAGACAGGAAGTTCATCTGCAGAGCTGCATGTGGAGTCAGTGAGATTTTTGAGTTATTAAAAACCGTCAGTGTGACCCTTCATCAGCCGCCGAGGTTCCCTCATTATCAAAGATTTGCTCAGCGTCCCGCCGAGTCGAGGTCCGCGGCCTCGGTCAGACGTCACACGCCGCCGCCGGTCGAAGGTTGATGAACTCTGGATGTTTGAGCGAGCTAACATTTCAGAGGCTAATGAAATATTTTGTCATCCTGCGTCGTCCCTCCGGTCTTCCCTTCATACCTTGTCACTTCACTTCCTTTTCCTTCACAGCGAATGCTCAACGCCGCCGCTGCGGGACTTAACAAGCCTGGAAAATAATTAAAATTCAACCAAATGATGAAACACTTGCAGCAAAGCGTCCTTGAAGGGTCGGCAGGGCCCGTTCTGAAAGCTGCGAGGAGAGACAAAAAGAAAAAAGAAAAAGAGCAGCGTTTTTTTTTCTCTTCACAGAGAATAATGTTAAGCTGCTGCTCCCAGCTTAAGGGCCTCTTAAATTGGAAAGGCACTGGCCTATAGAGACATGTACCTGTCAAACAAATACCACACGCCTCTGATTCCTCCTCCTCTCTTTCTCTGCGGCCTCGTTTTAAACTCTCAGATGGTATTCGAGTCAGACGCGGGGTGCCGTGGAGACCGGCGGGTTTGAGAGCAGAGATGGGGATTCGCCTCTTACAGGAATCATAGCGACGCTGCTGTCGGAGGAATTAAGAGGCGAGCTCGGCAGCCCTCCGCTGATCCGCTCTGAAGATGTTTCTCACGGCCCGGAGGAAGGCTGACGGACGGACGGACGGGAGGCGAACAGCGGCGCCGCGGCTAACGTTCGGAGACGAAACAAGTTAGAGACAGAAATGTGAATAAAAATATTAAACTCTGTCAGAGAAGCTGCTTCATTATTGTCCTGAAGGTCACATGGGTTGAGTTCATGTGACGCCATTTTACAGTTTGAATCATGAAAGCTGTCAAACGACACTGTAATGATCATTTCATCAGTTTAGTTAAAACATGAAAATAAGAATTTTAATTGATGCATTTCTGATGAATTATAGAAGAATAAAAGACGCCTTCGTGGAGCTCGATGAACAGAAACCTGCGTGATGTAACGAAGCTGTAATGAATCTGATGTATGAAATAAAACCATGAGGGAAGAAATCTGATTGTAACATTGATTTGCAGTTAAACGCCGAATCTTTAATGTGACACATTCGCAGATAAACTCACTTATATTCATTACTTCTATTGACTGTTGGCACCAGTTTATTTTTGTGTGTTTATGTGATTTTTTTCTGGCGTCTGTGTTAATATGAACTAAATCATCACTTATCTCTGTTTTTATTTAATCAGAAATCCGTGTTGTTGATGCTGTTCGGGGACATGCGGTGAATTAACACGAACACAGATGTTATAAATAGTCGCAGCAGTGTGTCATTAACGTGCACGATGGCGGCCGGAGGTGGACTTTAGCGAAGCAGTCAGTTAAAATTGCAGTTTCGTCGTCAATGAACAGAGCGACACACACACACACACACACACACACACACACATGACTGATTTCAGGAAGCGGCTTCATCGATCGTGGGAGTGAGAACGAAGATTCATGTTCATCCGTCTGACTGCTGGTCAAAATAAAAACCACAACATTGAATCCAGACACATAAAAGAATAATGAAAGTTAGGTCAAACCCTCATTTACCGTCCTGCTGCTGGAAATATACACCGGAGAACCGAATGTATTAATACGCCGCTGAAAATAGTCCCCGACAAATTTCTTATTTTCTCCAGCTTGAATAATTGTGCTTTAAACTTCAGCGAGCATGTTTTTTGGGGGTAATTATTGAGCCTTTTTAGCTAAAATTAATCAATAAAATGTGACTTTTTTCTGAAGATTCACTCCTCAATAAGAACCAGTGAGACATAAGGTGAGGAAGTACTGAGAGACTGACCAACAAATCAGCGGTTTGAGTCTCTTTATGGGATTTGTTGGCCTTTAAAAATAAATTAACAAATAACAAAAACACCAGTCTTCTTCTCTCTCTCATGCAGGTGAGTCTGTCCTGGAAGTCACAGTGTTTTGGGATAATAACAGAAATAAATGTTGTGCCATCAGTGCCAGTTTTGTTTTCGCCCTGTCCGGTTATCAGCTCAGCCTCTGAGCTTTTATTGTTTCTCCGTTTTTATTTTTATTTTCGGTTCTTACATAATGCAGCTTTTTGTTCCTGCGAGCAGATGATCCTCATGTATCTCCACTCATGTACTGTACTGCAGCTGTGTGTTTCCATCCCAGCATCCCTCTGTGTTTCCATCCCAGCATCCCTCTGCTGCCTGTCAGTCTATCAGTGTCACGCTCGAGGCTGCCTTCCCTCCCTCCGTCAGGGGAATTGATCTGTTTGGTCCCCTGACACTCCCTGTTAGCATTGATTAACCGGTGAGTCACGCTACCTCTGCAAAGACAACGTTTGAAGCTTTCATTTTTTCCCTTAATTATTTAGAGTCGCGGTGAGGTGCAGGCTCATCCAGCCTCATACATCATGCAAAATACTCCGACTGACAGCCACACGGCTTTCAGGGATTTTTCTTTTTTTTGGCAAAGCTGGAATGTTTGTTTTAGTCGTGAGCTGTGGGGCAGGAGGTGCAGTTAGCGTGTGCTGTGATGGGAAGCTGAGGACTGAATTACCGCTAATGGCTGCAGCTGAGAGGAGTGAGGGATGATTTTATGGATGAAGTCATGTATTTTTCCTCAGATTTAAAGGTCTCTCTGAGAGGCCCGTTAGTGTTCACTGCTGCATTCACAGGGTCGTTTTGTTCTCCTCGTTCGACTCCGGCTCAGTCTATTTGTGTGGTGATAAAGCAGCCGAGTGATTAAAATGGTGTGATAAAAGCAGTGAGAACAAGAATGCTGCAGCACTGGATGTTTATATGACTATGGAGAGAGTCAGAGGAACGGAGATTTATTAATGACTCAGGCGAGTTGAGACGGGCTCAGCTTTTATTCTGAAAAGTCTCACACATGTCGAAGCCAAAATAATCCAAATTTTTGACATAATTATTGAATCAAATGATCAAAACTCCATTAATGCATCAACTCAGAGACTTGTAGTAGAGAAAAAATTAGAGAAACTGTTTGGCGGCCATGTTGAAAACAAACAGGAAGACATGCATGCAGTCACGCACTTAAAATCACCAACATGATGCAAAGCAGAACTCAGATCAGCCTTCATCCTGTGATGGCGAACAGATGTTTGCTGCTGTAATAATGTTGAACGCAGCTGGATTACTTTGAGTCGTACATGTCATTTTCCCTTTGTGTGCTGATGATCTTCATGTTGAAATGTGTAAATGTTAACTGTCTGAAGCATATGTGTCAAACTCATCCGGCCCGCGAGATCATTTTATATAGATCTATTATTACTGTTATTAATGTCCCGGCGATATGAAGCGCTGATAACACACAAACTACAGGTCCCATAATGCAGTGCAACAGCTGCTTTGCCAAACGATAGGCTACCCGGGAACATTCCCAACATTCCCACGTTAATCAAGTCAAGCGTCTGTTGCTGAATGCAACCCTGGTGTAAAGTCAAAGCTAGCCGCTAACAACGGCGAAGAGCAGAGTTGATTCTGAAAACAGCCTTTCAAAGCCAATGGGAGGTGAGTTCATGTTTACTGACACGGCCGGTAAACCCGTGTGTCTGATTTGTGGAGCTAATGTGGCTGTAATTAAGGAATTTAAGCTAAGATGATATAAGAGCAAAGAAAACTGAATGTTTCAATTTGTTGTTGTTTTAATTTTTGCTGAAAAGCACAAATTTTATTTATATTTTCAGGGTTTTTTTGCAGCATGTTCATATTTCTAACTTGTATAATTTTGACAGGAGAGCGAAATATTTTAAGTTATTTAGAGTTTAAGTTTATTTATTCTGGAATAATATTCCTGTCTGTTTTTTTCATATTTATGTTCAAGAAACATTTAGTTTAAGTGTGTTTAATAAACGTTTATCCTGTTTGGCCCGCGACCTGAAGTGTGTTTTGAGTTTGACCCCCTGCGTTAGAGTCATGAACATCAGACGACCGGCCGTCTTCTCTCCTGTTTGATCACTGTAACTCAGCCGGTTCTGGTTCTGGTTCTGGTTCCGGTTCTGGTTCTTGTTCTGGTTCTGATCAGCTCACAGCAGATCCTCCTTCCTCTCTTTCCCTTCAGCCAGATGACCAGCATCACGCAGAGCGACATCATCAGCACGCTGCAGTCGCTCAACATGGTGAAGTACTGGAAAGGTCAGCATGTCATCTGCGTGACGCCCAAACTGGTGGAGGAGCACCTGAAGAGCGCCCAGTACAAGAAGCCGCCCATCACAGGCGAGTCTTTCTCCTAAATTATTTTAACTTTTACTTAAAAACCCACTTTTTAACTTCTAGTTTTGTAGCTCGTTCATGAAACTCCTTCAGTTCTTCTACCAGAAAGTGGTTGATGTTGCTGAACAGTTTCAATCAGTTTCTCGTAAATTTAGTCAAAAAAAAACGGACACAAGCTTTTTTAAACACCACAGACCTGAAACAGGAAACTCAGGCTTCATGTTTTCTGAGCCAGTTTCTGTCCAACAGGAGTAAAACATCACGTTTGTGTTTCTGTCTCGTCTCTCTCACAGTGGACACCATGTGTTTGAAGTGGGCTCCACCCAAAAACAAACAGGCCAAGCTGTCCAAGAAGTGAAAGGCGGAGCCAGTGAGGCCACACCTGTCCAGCTGTTCATATCCTCCACCCTCCGCCATCCTCCACCCGTTTCTCCTCGCAGGCGAAGTCCTGCTGCTGTAAAATATCAGTGTACATATCTGTTAGTAGCATCCGTCAGTATTTTCCTATAAAATAAAAAATGAGAGAAACTCCACTTTTGTCTCCTGGATTCTTCTTTTCCTTCTTACTGAACTCTGAAAAACATCAAAATCTTGTTCTTACGGTTCTTTGGGCTGCAGAATGACGCAAAACTTGAGTTTGTTAGCTGCAAAGAAAACAAAGAACTCAGGTGTTTTAAGTTTAGTCTTCGTAATCTGTTATTTAGCACTTTAGAGTTAAAATGATTAAACTGCCGGCGACCTGCTGACCTCTGAAGAGCTGAACGTCACAGGATTCAGCAACAGGTGAATTAAACTTTTTACAGTCTTCTGTCTCTAATTCGGACCACTTGTTTGATTTAACAAAAGTCAAGTTTTTATTGATTTAAGCCCCAAATTTCCTCTGATGGTCAGTTTGAGCCTGAATGTTCGACTGTGAAAACCTCACAAAAATCTTAAAATGCTCATTTAAAAAAAAAATCCATTCAGCTTTTTTTTTTTACCACTTCACCTTTTCGGTCCACCGTTTGTTTCTTATAACCAGTTTTTATGATTTTAAGTTTTAAAACAAAAGAAACTGGGAACTGAACACTGAAGTTTGATTTGGCGTGAAGGCAACTAACCCTCAGCAGTCAGTCATGTGATGGTGCAGCTCTCATAACGAACACAAGGGGGCAGCAGAGTTTGACCTCCGATGCCTCATAAAAGCCTCCTTTATGATCCTAAAATAACAGATGATTATAACTATGATTCTTTTTTCATAGGAAGTTTTAATCAGTGTGATTGATTGGAGAAAATCAAGGTGAATTAAAACTAAAAACACCTGTTTTCACAGAACAGGTGAGTCTGACACTGAACTTTAAATGAGGTGTCATTGAGTCTTTGTGTAAAAATACGGCACTGATATAAAAAGCTGATAGTTTTTGTTTTTGAATCAGTTGAGATGATTTATCAGATTTATCAGATTTATCAGATTTATCAGATTGTCAGAGCTCTTAAATGAAGCAGGAACTTGAGATCAGAACAAAACATGAACGAGATCACCACAACGGACAGAGATGATGAAAGTTCAACTATTTCTGTCCACCCATCCACACTTCAAATAAAAAGTTCACAATCTGACTGAAACTAATAATTCAGCCGAGAGAAATAAAAGAAAAGAACGAAACGTTTAAGTAAATAAATGTAGTTTTCATTCAGAGACGAATCCAGTTTTGTTCAGAATCAGATGATCTTACGAGGACGCTTGTTGCAGAGCTGCAGAGCGAACAGGAAGGTTTTTAGGCAGAAACTTCGGTGTGTGTGTGTGTGTGTGTGTGTGTATAAACACAGTCAGACGGATGTAAACACACATCAGCGGCTCGTCGCAGCTTCGCCTTCTGGAAAACTGTTTATGTTTTGAGCCGTAAACAGAAGTTTGTGCAGAAATGGAGGAAAAGTTTTCTCTCAACTTTTGATTCCCGGAGAAATTTTCAACGCGAGCGAGCATCCACACACACACACACACACACACACACACACACACACACACACACACACACATACACACATTGATGTTATTGGAGCAGAAGCGAGTGAAGAACTGAAGTCACGTCCTTAAAAAATGAAAACTTCTTTTTGTATTTATTTTTTTACCTTTGACAACTTTTAGGCCGACAGACAAACAGTTAAATTGTTGTTCAGGAGGTTTTAAGATTTCTTTTAATTGTTAAGTTTTTGAGATGTCAAATTATTTATGGAGAAAATAATCAATTATTTGTCTAAAACAGTTTGAATACATAACATTTGATAAATACAAATAATTTTAGACAAATAATTGGAGACTTATTTTGAGGTTTGGAGTTAAAATCCTGACTGGACACATTGAACAGCATCAAACCTCACATCAGTAAAACTGATTCTTATGATTGATCTTATTGTTGTTCATCAGTTAAACTTTATTTATAAAGCGTCTAATTAAAATCAGACAGAATTCAAAGTGCCGTTTGAGCCACTGAGAAGCTGTTTGATGAATAAAATGGATTCAAAAAGCAAAATAACCAAAAAATGAAGACGGTAAGGTACAAAGAAAATAAAGAAACTGCATAAAAAATATAAATATGAAAAAAATGTGATTGAAATTAAATGAATAATGTGAAATAATAAAAGTTTAAATTAACAAAAAAAGGATTAATTATTGTTTAAAAGGTTTCAGCTGAGTTTCAGAGACGTGACGACGTGTTTCTGACACGTTTGATGGAGTTTTTAAAGCCGGTTTCTCTTCTGTCGAACATTCAGGTCAGAGTCACATGACTCCGCCGCCGCCGCGCTGACATTAATTAGCTCTGTCCGCGCGCCTGTGCGTCATCGATCAGCTGTATTGATGATTCCATCACCTCCGGACATGTGAAGCTTCTGTCAGAGTTCACAGAGTTTCTGGATCGTGGCGGACAGGAAGAGCTCGCTCTGGTTTCCTGTCGACGGGCTGAAGATCAGAACGGCGTGTTTCTCACTTCCTGTCTGCAGCCGGCTGCTTCCTGCTAAAACTGTGTGTGTTTGGGACTATTTTCAGTGGCGGATTAATCCACATGTTGTCCTCTAGTGAATGTTTGATGCAGCAGACAGAGTGTGTGTAGATAAACTACAGAGTGTGAGTGTGTGTGAGTGTGTGTGTGTGAGTGTGTGTTGATGGTAACGGAGGAACATGTCGTCCAGGTCAACATCGTGACTTACTGATGTTTTTTAAAGTTTTAAACAACATTTTGGCTCCGGGACACAGAGTCTGAGCTCCCATCAGGCTGCGATACAAACACACAACATTTCAGGAGATTCACTCCGAAGTTTTTTTGTTTTTCATGTCAAATAGAAAAGTCGGATCGTCACCAGACTTCACAAGCTGCAGTTCCTCTAACGGCCACTACACGGTGCTCTAAGAAAACAGTGACTGTACCGTAATTTCCGGACTATAAGCTGCTACTTTTTTCCGGTGCTTTGAACCCTGCAGCTTAAACTCTGATGCGGCTAATTTATGGACGAATATAAACGAATATAAACGAATATAAACGAGAACGTGTGTGACGAAGTAATTCCGATGCTGTTAAATTCCGACTACGAAGAAGACTTTAGCTTTAGTGGTTTTAGTTGTTAAATTTAGTGGGTGCAGCTTATAGTCTGAAAAATACGGTATTAAAGTTTCTCTGCTTGTAAAAACAAAGTCTGTTAATAAAAATGTGAAGTCAGAGTTTGTTTCTCCTCAGTTTCCTTCTGTTTGGTCTAAATTTTTGATTTTCTGTCTAAAAGCAACAAACAACCATTTTATTCCTCACAGCCGCGTTGTGTTTAAAACCGTGTGTGATCTATTTATCAGTTTTTACTTCACAAATCAGTCGACAAGTCCGGCTTGTACTGAAATCAAAAGAAGCACTACATTAATGTGATTTTATATAAATCAGTGTTGGATTCTGCAGAGTTTCATGTAAAGTGAAGAAACCGATGTACTGATGAATGTCAAAGTTCTGATCCGGCAGAAAAAAAGGCCCCTGAACGTCACACCGTCACATGATGTAACTGGGTTTGATCCCTGATGCTTCAGTGTGAACTGAAGTGAAACTACTTTTATCTTCTTTAGAAAATGTTTATTAATCTATTTTATTTAACTGTATCTTCATTTACAGGCTC
>JAPZDV010000026.1:25702949-25715496 GCA_029814665.1 Acanthurus lineatus
TATATATAAAATGTATATATATTATTCTTTTTTTTTCTAGTCTTAACTTGTCCTTTGCATTGTAAAACTGCAAAAACCAAGGTCAGGGCTTAGATTGCTAACAGCTGAAGAGAATCAGAAGAACCTTGCTGGTGTCACATTTTACTCTACTTACATCTGAGGTGCTCTCCAGCTCCAGCCAGCAGCTGGTAGAAAACGTGGAAGGTACGTTCATCTTTGGCTTGACGAATAGCTCTAGATTTTTCCAGCAAGTCTGACACAAAAGTGTCAAAGAATATATTTATTTGGTGGATCAATTTAAAGTTAAATCGAAACTTAAAAGATCTGTTCTTTCACACATGAGATACATTCTTGTGTTTTGGGTCAATCCCCAGCTTAAATACTGGCAACACAATTCTATAGAATACTATTATGAAAATGTTATTTTAGGTTTTTTTTTTGTTTGTTTGTTTTTTTTTTTTTTTACACAGAGGCTGCTAGCATGCAGGATGCTAGTCAATTCCAGTCAATTGTTGGAAAAAGGATACAGGTTTCAATATTGGCTCCAACTATATATCCAGTGACATCAAAGTTGATCCTGATGAATTTCCCCTGCAGAGATGAGCAGAAGATAAACGCTCAGAGAGTGTAACAAAAGGACAAACAGAAATAGATCCTCAACATAATGGTTCTGTTGGAACACCTTATAAGGCCTTATGACGAGGAGCATCTGATAGGTTTAATGTTTACAGGATAATGAGCCTGCATGATTCCTCAAAAACATTAACACTAGTACAGATCACTGGTACAAACTGGTACAGATCACTGGAAAGGCTTATAATAACTGTTTTCACTGTATTGAGCACTATTTACAAAACTAGTAAAACAGAACTTTAAAATGTTTTTTTTAGGTTTAAAATAAAACACACATAACTATAAGTCAGAGGAGTGAAGCCGCCTCCAGTCTGAAAGGATCATTAATGATCAGCAAGGACTTACAGGAAAAATAAAGGATAATTAAATCAAAGTTCTGTTTATTCTGAAACAAAAACAACTCAGCAAGATCCCCAACTTCACATAAATCTGATTCAGGTGCCAAATAAAAATCAGGCAAAGTTGTACTATGACAGGAAGAAGCTGTGAAAGAGACTTGGTGAGGGGCGCATTAAGAGTGTAGTATAACTTTTTGTACTTACAAAACGTGATGAATTGTCATTTTTCACTGTCTTAGCATTCCCAAAAGATTCAAGGATGGGGTTGGCTTGCAAAAGCTGACGTTCCAATTCACCCTGAAAAACAAAGGGACATTACAGCAGTTCTTTTTCATGAACGTTAACAACAAACAGGAATAAGAAATTGTGAACCACCGGTTTTGACTGACAAATGAAAAAAACAAACATAAGCATGCAGAGAAAGAAATAAGACAGCAGGCATCTGAAGACTTGACGTGTTTTACACAGAAAGACCTCACATATATTATCCCTGTGCAAGCAAACAAACAAAGCCAGAGAGAAGATGATGACAGCCCTTAGTTAAGTTTATTTACATCAGGGAGCATGTACAAAGTACATTAACCTCAAAAAGAAGAGAGAAGCTTTGCACCAGATTTAGCTACTAGCTTATTTCCATCTGCAATCCCAAGCACATGACAGGACACAAAAAAATACAGAGAAAGCAAGCTACGTGGTAATGAAGCAATTGGTCATAAAAATCTTCAATATACCAGTTCCTTAAAAACAATTACAATTACAAAGTGCCTGACTGATTTGCAAACTTGTTACTGAAATTGTGGTTTTTATACCTTATAAGTGACATTACAACAACTATAACACTGATGCTACATGTATGCGATCAAACTTAATTTTGAGTGTAAATTTTAAAAAGAAGTTCACAGATATTGACAGTAAATGAGAAAATTAAGACTAAGAAGGATTGAGTAAATAAAACCCTTAATCATCATTATAATATGGATGTGTATGGTAGCTGGTTATGTGCGAGGACAAATTGTTCAAGGCACAATGGTTCTTATTTTTTCTTCAGTTGTTCTGCAGTTGTCCACGATATCATAAAAGCTAAATGACTGTTTGGACTGTTTTATTTTTCTGGAGAGCTGAAAGTTTTTTAATTTCCAAAAATGGCCAAATTTAGTCTCTAAAAGGAGCAGTGTGGTGCATCACAAGAAGCTTTTTGCTGATTTGAATCTTTTTTATCCAAATCAAGTCCAGACAGGGACAGAGGGCCTCCCTCACTAACTAAGAAATTTCGTCTTGAAACCCACTTGCACATTTTTTAAAAGATTCTGACAGTCACCAAGCTTTTCTTATTTAGGATTTGTTCTTAGCTAATAACAAAATCTATGAACACTCAAGAGTACTCTTATGCATGTCTAAGTGATGACATGTTTAAGCAAAGTAGGAGGTTATTGCATTTTCTACTGTCTAGTTATATAATATTGAAATATTTTAACAACAATAATATGTTTGTCATTTCTCATATTTTTTAATAAAACAGTTGATTTGATAAAAATAAAATGTCTTTATATAACTTCCTCATCATCAAGATCATGTCATTTATTCAAGGTGAAGTCACTGTTTATTGATTAATTTAAAAATAAGAATATAAGAAAAAAAAAATATATATATATATATATAAAATAAGCAATTATAATGTTATGTTATTTATTAAGCATTAAAATGCCAAAATTTCTCTAGTTCAGCAAAAAAAGCTGTTCTGTAATTGGTTTACAGTCTGTTTGGTTTTTAGACAAAGGCAGCTATTTGATTATGTAATTTAGGGCCTACAGCTTTGCCATTTTAGTTACTACACAGCAAATAATCTGGTCATACTTAAGAACTTTAAGTGCAAAAACCTTCAGTTCCTGGCAGTGGTTTTGCAGCTTTTGGAATTTTGTAATTTCTCAAGCACATAAAATTTAAACTACTCCTATAAACATTATGAACATAAAACCTTCCACATCCCAGTTAAATCAATTTACAAACATTTTATCTTTTGCAGTTTAAACTGCAAAAAATGTGTCCTGCACTTTAGGACTAATGGTAAGTCATGCTGCTTGATAGTGACAGTGAGAACATCTCTTAGAAAATCTCTACTTTTTATTATGAGAAAAGCCAGACAGACTCTCTATCATGATTGAAAGAATGTGTCCACAACACAACAGAAACACTTTGGCTCTCTTTTTGTCAGCCTGGACACTTTCTGAGGCTGAATAAATAAATAAGCGACCTATGCAAATGTTTGGACAGGTGGCCCACTCTGTTTCCATCAAAGCCGCATTGTGGGCTTTGTCATGACCAGAGAATCCAAAGTGGTTGAGAGAGAAACAATTTCTTCTGCAATGTTACTTTGCTTTTTGTGGCTGAAGATAATATTTTCCCATTACGTCAAAAATAGCTGAAGCTTTGAGGAGACCATTTTCCACTAAGGCGAACTCTGCGGGATGTGGAATCAGCATTGCACTCAGGATGTGAGACTTGTAATGTGATCTTTGGCCAGAGAGCATGATGGGCTGCTTTTAATTGAGTTTCTGAGCTGCTGGAATGAAGCAGGGCTGAACTGGATATAACCTGGTCATTTTCCAGCTATCAGAGCACTGGCAAATCCCACAGACAGCAGAGGATTCATAACCAAAAGCCTGTTTCTGCATAAACACAGGCTCACGTGCAATCTAGTAGTTAAAATTACTCACTGGTACCTTGACCCATCTGTGTGGCCTACTGTATGAACATAAAAACAAAGAGCAGATTACAAACACCAGTGGGGGGCCAATTTAGCAGCATTAGAAGCTGACCCACATTCCTGTTGCAAATTGAGCATGTCAGATATCTGACAGCCAACAGAGCTGCCTCCTGTGCTTGAGATGGCCAATTGTGTAGCTGTGATAAAATTCAAACAAATCGAGAAGCCTCAAACTGAGGAGCATTATTAGCCAGTAAAAAAAGCATTTTAAAACTGAGAAAAGGCTCCCATTCATCTCCCTAAAATAGTGATTTATTTTTAAAACTGACAGAAAACACTTGGAGGTCAAAGCTTTAAGTATGTCTCTTATCAAAGTGCAGGCTGTTTGGCAGGCCCTGAAGCAGTACTTTAGAGGGGATTGAATGGAGTCAAAGAGGATCAGGCGAAACTGTTCCAGTAAATCTTATGAGGTCAGTAGTTGTAGATGTGCACTCTCTACTCAACATCTGCTCTGGAGGTCACAAGGCCACCCAAATATTTTAGGTCACTCTTTTCACAAGCAAAGAAAGGGAGAACCCTCTTTGAAAATTTCCCAAAATATTTAGATCTTAATAGGAACAAGCTAGCAAATGTGCAAGAATCATCTGGGCCAAAAGAGCTTTGAGGCTGAACTTAATTTAAGAAAGTTCCAAAGAGGCTCTGGACCAGCCACTAGATTTTAGTCAAGCGGTTGAGATAGACTGGGTCAAAAACCAGTTAACCACTTCAATCATGCTTTGTATAAATCTCTACTTAGTATCTTGTGGTGTCAATTTTGTCTGGGTTTCTACATACTGTCCATACAGTAGTATGAAGTTAAATAACATTCATGGGATGGGAGGAATGAGGCAGAACGCCTAGGCGTTAGTATCAACTGAGTCCCTCTGGCTACATGCTCTGAGCATGCAGTGTACATAGGTGCCAGCAGTAGGGTCAAAGGATTAATTGTTTACTATGCCAAAATTACAATTTTAGAGATTTTTTTTTTTTATAGCATTAAAAGAACATGTCAGGTTGAAGTTAAAGCCAGAGGCTTCTGACTTTACCAGCTATTATGACAACTGTTGCTGGTAAATTTTATAGGCTCTACCAAAAATCACTTCAATTTAATGAAATGCTGAAACAACAATTTTGAAATTCCAACTGGCTACTAAAAAATGTTTTCTGGAGGTCAATGGTTGATTATTTACACTCCGCCAAAGATAGTTTCAGAACAAACACCATTCTGTATTTTATTTGTAGTTTGAGAAAGCTCTATGTTTTTGTGTATTTTTATTTATTTGGTTTTTTTTGTTGTTGTTTTTTTTGTTTTTACATCAATGATCTAGGTCATATGTGTCAAACTCAAGGCCCGCGTCCCCACTGCCACGTCAATCAAGTCAAGCGTCTGTTGCTGTATACAACTCTATTGTAAAGTCAATGCTAGCACCTAACAATGGCGAAGAGAAATTTGATTCTGAAAATAGAGCCTTTCAAAACCGATGGGAGACTGAGTATATGTTTACTGACATTGCCGGTAAGCCCGTGTGTCTTATTTGTGGAGCTAATGTGGCTGTAATTAAGGAATTTAATCTAAGATGGCACTATGAGACAAAACATCACGATGCAGCATGTTCATATTTTGACAGGATATATTTTTATGGAGAGCAAAATATTTTAAGATATTTAAAATTTAAGTTTATTTTTTTTATAAAATGGCATAAGAGCAAAGCAAATTGAATGTTTTGATTTGTTGTTATTTTAACGTTTACCTAAAAGCACAATTTTTATTTATTTATTTATTCAGGGGTTTTTTGCAGCATGTTCATATTTCTAACTTGTATAATTTTGACAGGAGATATTTTTATGGAGAGCAAAATATTTTAAGATATTTGAAGTTTAAGTTTATTTATTCTGGAATAACATTCCTGTCTGTTTTTATCCATATTTATGTTAAATAAATGTTTATGCTGTTCGACCTGAAGTGTGCTTTGAGTTTTGGCCCCCTGTGTGATTGAGTTTGACACTCTAAAGCAGCAGAACAACCAGGAAAAACTCGCTGAGCTGGACTTCGTCACACTCGAGTGTTTTCATGTTATTTTAATGTAAAAGGTCACAAATATCTAAAGCAAAAGTTTAAAGGTTTTTCTCGTGGCTGTTTAGTTTGAGCTGGAAAAAAAATGGAATTTACAAGCATTTTTCTCTGTTGATCTCATGGAAGAGCCGAGAGGATTTGATGAAAAATGAGCCGGAAGATTCATGCAGGGACTTGGAGAGTTAATATTATTGATTTAACATATTGATTTTTAAATTTTTTATTTAGAAAGGTGGTCAAATGTCAACTGTGATCAACTCTGAGTCTGCAGCGTTTTTCAATAAATGACTCCAATAAAAATGAAACCAGCAGAAACCTGGAAGGAAGGACACTGGTCTGAAGATCTGGAGGAAGCTGTGGCCGATACAGTCAGAGAAAAGTTTCATGTAATTGGCTGAAACACAGTAAAAAAAAAACCCAACAATCAACCAATCAGAGCTGATCTCAGAGAAGTTCACTCATATTTTCATTTGGCTCCAGTGAAGTCGTGTGTTGTTCGTGGCCTCGTCTCAAACATTTTTTTTTTTTTATGCACCAATTAGTGTTAAAATATTTCTGACTGAGAAACTGTCCTGAGCTTCCGGAGGCTCCTCATCGCCTCTTGTCTCCGAGCCTCTTCCTCCTTCCAGCAGCGTCTCAGAGAGGAGAGCCCGGCTTTCATGTGAAGCCTCGGGGACGCAGCCGGAGCACCAGCCATTCTTCGTCTTTTAATTGGCGCCTCCACGTGCTCGTTAGTTCACAACACTTTAATTTGGCGGTGGCGTCGAGGATCGGCCCCTCCGTACGAGAGGAGAACTTGATAATGCTGTCAGTTACTAATTAGTGGTGATTGCATCTGTCAGGAAATTGCATGCAGGGGCAATTAAAAATGATGCACTATTAGTTTTTGCCAACCTCGCCGACCCAGTTAGCACGGGCGGTCAGTGTGGGCGGGGCCGAGCCGAGCCGGTGCGTTCAGGAACGCTTTGAGGTTATTTCTGGAACAATCCTCCTTCGGGCCGATTTTACTTCATGTTTGATGTGTCTGTATTTTTGTGCTCAGGCGTTTCATTTGGCGAGAGTCTGCAGAACACACACACTCGCCGTGTGAGGCCGACCTGCTGTATATCGTGTGCTGTCAGGAGCTCCAGCGGTGCCGACCCTCGGCGAGCCGCCCGCAGCACCTCCACAGATGATAAATGTCAGAGTTTTAAGGTGCCTGTCCACCTGCTGCAGGTTGTTTATACACACAGCACGAGAAACAGGAAGCCAGTGAAAATAAAACCGAAGCCAGCCAACCTTCGAGTCGCACAAACTGCTTCCTATTCTGGACGTCTGAAGGACAAACTGAGGTAAAAAAAATCAGTTGTGATATGAGATGAGCCTGAGGATGATGATGGGAAATGTTGGCGAGTCCATCTGCCAAAAACCTGCGATCCGGAGCAAAAGATCTCAGATTTGATGAGGCTGCTGACCTCTGCAGAATGAGCCCTAATCATTTTGTTGACCCCCTGACCTTTTTTTTATTCCAGCGCTCTTGCCAAGTCAAAATATCCACTTGCATTCAGATAACTTCAGAATCTTATGAGCAGATTTTGGGAATTTTCCTGAGCACACAGAGCTTCTTCAGAGGATGAACTGTGATTCTTACGACCTTATCGATGTTCTTTTACAGCCACCTGAAGGAAAAAAAGTCTGATTTCTGAGAAAACCAGTTTCATATCTGCGGTAATTACTATTTTCTGCGAAAAAGTCTCATGATTTTTAAATGATGAGAAGTTTAATTGTCAGAATCTGCTAAAACATCCCAGAAACTCACATCTGATGTGTTTGAACTCTGTTCGTCACGTTCTTCTTCTATGACTCTGAAACTCTGGATGAAACCACCTGATCCCATTAAGTGTTTAGAATTAATGACACCAAATAATCTGGAAACTAACAATAGTGTAAACTCTGTTAGGATGAGGAAACATGTTAGTCGCCTTCACTGAAAAACAAAAAGCAAACTCTGTTTGTCCGTTCGAGGCTCACGTCCGTCCGTCCGTCCGTCCTCCTCGCTGCCGCCCGTCGTCACGTTTTACAGCATCAGAGGCTGTAAACACTTTTGTTTTCTTGCCAAATCGGAGTCGTCACTGACTCGTGCTCTCATCTTCATGCTTGTCAGTGTTCTGTCATGTGATTCGTCCTCTGGCGACAGTCATTCTTCCTCCACGCCTCCTCCCTTCACTCCCTTCACTCCCTTCACTCCCTTCACTCGCTCTCCTTTGTTTGTTTGTTTGTTTGCTAATTACAGACTTTTTTTTGACACCTGTGCCAACTCTGTAGCGGTGTGAAACATACAGCTCTGTGCACACACTCGACACACTGCTGCACACAGAGAAACATCGCACAAACACACACACACACACACACACACACACACTATCTCTCATTTGCACTCATCTTTAATACACACACTCGTCCCCTTGTGTGCAATTACCTCTTTACTATTTACCTCACTCTGCACGCTGGCTGTTTTTGAAGGGCTGCAGGTAAACAAAACATGTGCTCACACACACACACACACATATCTCTCTCTCACACACACACACACACACACACAGCTCAAGTCCCTCAGCTGTTAAACAGCAGTGTTGGAGATGAAGCGGCTGAAGGTTCCTCTTGTGACGTGACCCGACCCTCCATGAACGCAGTCCATCACAGCACACGTTGCATTCTGAAGGAGCAACCACAGGGGGGCGTTGGAGAGGAGCATCCGCCCCGTCAGACGCTTCAGGTGGTGTCACATGTCAGACGCTTCCCCCCTCAAGCCTGACAGCAACAGATGGGTTCAACATGCGTCTTCAGGTGTGGAAGAAAACAAAAAAAGACAGAATTCCCTGAACGCCTCTCTGCTTATGACTGTTGGGTACCTGCATGTCTGACAGGCTCCTCCCACTCCTGAAACGCTCTCATGTGACCGGCTAAGTGATGAGCTCACCATCAACACTAATGAAGGCATGCACGGACGCATTTTACAGGAGAAATGATCTGAAGACGGATGAAGATTCAGGAACAGTCAGAGACCTTAGGCTCAGTTTTCATCCAGAGTGTTCAGAGTGGAAGCAGATTTCATTTCTGATCACCGAGAACATGAAGGTGCAGAGAACTTTTCAGTAGTTTAATGAAGACACACAGGAGTTTAATGTGGCTCAGCGTTGTGACGTGGCAAAGCAGGACAAATAGATATTTAGAAGGTGTTTAGCAGCTGATCATTGATAGCCAGTTACACTCACATGCTTTCCTGAGGTTGTTTAAGTATATAATCCCCTAAAAAATGATGTCTGTGATCAGGCCCCCACAGGCGGATGATGTTCAGCTGGTCCAGGAGGAGGAAACCTGTAAATGAGACCTCAGTGATGCTGAGATGTTAGTTAGTGAATCGCATCAGGAGATAAACTGAACTAACTGACTGAAGGTCTGACTCTTTGTTCTCCGTGGCCTCACACAGCTGGACAGGTGACTGAAACAGATGAGCAGGTGAAAAGGCTTTTCATGGTGCCTTCAGGGACCTTCAGGCCCTCTGGGAAGGAAACAACTTCATCATCCTGAACCATCAGCAGGAGTTTTAACACTATCAACAGGGTTATCAGAGGCGACAAAACATCATAAAAGCACTTCAGAATCAGATTCGACTTTAGACGGATTTAATAGTTTGTGCTGCTGTGAATGTCCTTAAATTTACAACTAGGGTAAAAAAATAAGAACAAATATTAATCTAAACACTGGTTGCATCAGTTTAAAAAAAGGGTTTTTAAAATATTTCATTTATCTTAAAAACTAAATATTAGATACATAAAAAGATTTTAGGCAAAATTCAAGTAAAAGCCTTTTTTTGAGAAAAAAAAACTGTATTTCCAGGCTCCACTATTAGAAAATTGAATTTAAACTGAGATTCAAATTGGATTTTGATGCCGAGCTGTGACTCTGACCTCAAACCGCATTAACTGGATTAGAAAAATAATCCTCACTTTCAGCACAGAGATTTTTCTTTTGACGAACAATCAAACTGTTTCTGCTGCTTCATGATCTGAACCGTCAAGAATCCAGTTTAAATAAAAAATCATGTTAATTATCTTAACGGCCCATAACAGGAAGCGACTGGACGAGAAAACAAACATTTAAAACCTTCAACACTTTTGTTTCCTTGGTGACGAGCAGAAAAAAAACAAAAAACAAAAGGAGGAAACATCATTTGTGGTTTTGTAACGTCGTCTTGCAGCGACCTGATGGAGACAAACGGCAGTGAACGCATCATCAAACTGAACCGGACTGCTGATTCATGCTAACGTCCTCTAAAATCCTCCAGAATGAAAACGTTTTCACGTTCAGCTAAATGGATTTGACGCAGTCGCTCCACCACTAATGTTTTATTGTTCTTTAATTACCCAGAATGCATGGCAAATTAGTCCTGTTAGGAAAGCAGGAACTGAACAGCTTTTTCACGACAGATGCAGTTTAACGTCACTCTGTTTTTGTGAAACGCCCCCTGGTGTCCGTCTGAAGGTTAAACACGTTAAAGCGAAGGTGTAACGAGGTGATGCAGCAGTTAAAAGTTTTAAATCACCTTTCAGCCACGTGTGTTTTTCATTTTCCAGATGATTTCATTCAGACATCACGCGTTCGTATCAGATGAGTTTTATATTCTAAAGAAAATCAAACATGATTTAAATCCAAATGAGATTCAAACGTCTGGCAGTGACTGAACTCTGATGCAGCAGCGTCGTGAGGACCGAACCTCGATATGCAAGTTTCCCTTTGACCACGAGTGTGTATTAATGTACAGAGACATGAAAATAAAGATGAACTACAATGAGAACGTGACCCTTCAGAGACTCTGTGGGGGAACGGAGGCGACGCTCTGCTGCAGCGGCTGATAACCTCGAGGCCACAACAGGAAGCGCTTTTTTTTTCATGGAAAGTAAACGAGGAAAAAGAGCTGAACTGATTTAAAAAGAGAACAAAAAAAAAAAAAAACCTGGCTGACCAAGATGAAGCTGCCTGGGGACAGAGAGGAAGAGAGAGAGGGCGAGATGAAGGCAGGATGAGTGAGATACATTTATATTATGTGATTAAAGGGGAAAAGGAGGCTGGTTGGCCGGTGACAGACGGAGTGATGTAGTGGGAGTGAAGCGGCGGCTCTATCCTCTCTAATTGACCCCGGTTAGGATCCACACACCCTTTCCCAGGCTCACAAAGAGCGCCTAATTGCTGCAGCTGATTGGGTCCTGATAGAATTACGACTGTCAGTGAAGGTCATTAGGCCCAGATTCATCTTCCATCTCGGGGACGAGCGAAGCCGCCCTCCTTTTTCCACAAGCTGTCTTAACGAGCTCGCCATGAGTTCGTTTGTCAGGGAGAAAATCCCACATAAAGCAAAAAGCACTCCTGCGTGTGTGTGTGAGTGTGTGTGTGTGTGTTTGAGCATGTTGTCTGTCTGTGACCTCAGATCAATATTTGTGAGAGCGAACAACTTTCTCCCCCCTGAAGGTGGAGGCGAGCGGAACAGCGGCGGAGGCTTTAATCCGAGAGGTCAAACCGAAGCTTCCTGCAGCAGCAGCTCCCCGGGAGGTGAACAGGAAGTGGATAAAGACGGTGTCATACCCGACCTCAAAGGCTTCTCCACCTGCGAACATAAAGGGTGCAGCAGATGTGTGTAATCAGAGTGTTTTTGTTCCACTTTAACACAAAAACTCCTCGTTTGATGCTTAAAAAAAAAAGTCTGACTCGCAGGATTTTGACTGTTAGTGGACGACGTCACTTCCTCTGATGGAATCTGCATGTTCCTGTTTTGCAAGGTCATGTTGCTGCATTCAGGGCTAAACACTACTAAAGATGATTATGATTGGTTTGAACGAATACTGAGAAGTCAGAGCATCTTTCGCCCTGCAGCAGAATGAAAACCTGTGCAGAGCTTCTCCATGCTGAGCGACAACAAGGCAAGAACAGGAGGAACCTCCAGCTCAGAGTCCAGAGTCACATGAAGGTGATGCAACATACATGTTCAGGTCAGAGTTTAGCTTATTGGCCAAGTAGGTGCTAACAAACACACACACTCACACACACACATTAAGATGCTTTTAATGTACACAGCAGAAAAAAAGACACATGCAGCTAAAAAGAAACAAACTGAACATGAACATAAAGGCATGCACACACAAAAAAAATAAAAGAGATGCTGAATATTCAAATATAATTTTTGCCTACGGACAAATTTAAGACATGATTTTATAAACATGAACCAGGTGCGGTTTGTGTTTGTGCAGTTTGAGCACATGAACGTATCTTTGCATGGCACGGCATCAGAGGCTCCTCAGGCAGGTTGAACTTCTTCATCTGATGTTGGAGTTTATGTTTAACAGCCACTTTTGACCACAAAGGTTCATCACTGCAGAAAGCGTTGGTGTTTATGGAGACAGAACAGTTTTTATATGCTGGGAAAACATTAGAATTGATCAATTAGGAACCAAAGATCAATGTTTTGTGTCCAATATTAACAAGTTTCTTATAAAACTCATGCAAATCTGACCGTCCCATCAGCCTCAGCTGCACTGTTTACACTGCTAATGTTAGCATGTAAAACTGATCAGGTTAAATTATTTACTAGCATTCAGCTAAAGGAGCATCTGTGTCTGCAGCACAGTGATCACGGCTCCAGATCCATTAAAAAAATGTAAAAATGATTAAAAAAAATAAAGCAGTGGATGTTGCAAATATTTAGGGAAATCAGTTTTGAAAAGA
>JAPZDV010000026.1:25720950-25749184 GCA_029814665.1 Acanthurus lineatus
CACACACACACACACACACACACACACACGCGCGCGCGCACACACGCATAAGAAAAATGCCAACTCCCAAATCTCAGTGAAGCACAGTGGAGCCTCAGAGAGTCTAATAAGTCAAACTGCAGGCCGAGCAGGCAGCGCATGAATACCAAATGCAGCCTAATTGATTACCTAATTTATGCAATAACCAGTATTTTTTTTTAATTATAGTTATTTATTGCCCAAATGTTTATAGAGCCGGGCTGATTCATGGGCGGTGTGTTGAGCCACGGGTCAGACTCGGTGGACCCTGTTTATAACGCTGACAGGAAAATTATCACAGCTCCACTTCATCATCGCCGCCGCCGCCGCTGAAAACCAACAGAGTCGAACTCACACACTCGGCCAGAAGCACAGGAGGATCCAGAAACTAGAGATGATTCAAAAAACACTGATTCTGCTTCAGGATTCTGTTTTTTTAAATAAAAACATGGTGTGTTCAGGGTCTTATGGGAACCTCACTGGTCTCTACATGCTTCATACAAAAACAGACATTTTCTGCACAGATTCAAAACAGTAATTGGTTGTAAAAATGTCATTTCTACATGTGTGTGTTTGTGTGTGTGTGTGTCTATAACACATCTGTCAAATGAGGTTTTTACATTCTGCCTCATGTTTCTGTGCTGATGCACTTGTTTGTGATCCCTCTTCTAAAGAAAGAGATTTGATTTGAAACCTGCTGCAGATTTCTGATCCATCGCTCGTTTATTTTCATCGCAGTGACTTCAGTTCAGTTGTAATCCAGCTTAAGTGTGAATCATTTGTACCAGCACCCACTTATTGACACAAAGACGATGAAATGATTCCAAAACTGTGTCTTACAATAAATCTCACAGTTCTGAAGGACTTCTGTCTTTATGTGCCTCCTGTTTGAAGCCAGACTTCACACTTTATAAAACTCAGAATCAAATGTTGTATTTGTGCTTTTCTGCAAACTGCAGAACCGTTTTATATCTCTGTGTTTGAATAAAAGCATGGCTAGAATTTGCATCAAAGTTACAAAATATACATCACATGTAAATGAGAGGAGGAGGATTGGATGGTGGAGATGTAACAGCAAAGCCAGAACAAGTTTTAAAGACCCAATTAAACACAGAGTTCACTTCCTGTTCCAAACAACAAAACCAGCCAATTTAACTGAAAAGTGCAGACTTTTTTTCCTCTTGTGTTTGTGGAAACAAAAAGGATATTTTCACCTACATGTGATCTTTTCCTACTGATAAACATGTTTAAAACCTCATCAGACTCTAACCACCGCAGCGTTTTTACAGCATGTAAAGTGTCAGTGTGAAGGTTCGACATGTTCCCGGTCTGCAGAAGCCAACGTTTCCTCCCGTCGCTGCGCTGAAAACACCCAGAAGTCAACAACCAACATCGATTCTTGGTAAAAAAACAAAATAATTAGCGTGTTTCTTCCAGCGTGTCCTCCTCATTACGAGGTTATTCAGCACAATAACACTTCGTCCACCTTTGCTTCTCAGAGACTCCCGTCATTATCCCCACAGCTGTAAGAGGTCATTGGCATAATGGAGTCAGGAGCGTCGACGGCGGCGGCGGCTCCGAGCCTTTGAAGAGGCGGCCGCCGTCGTCTCTCTTCCTGTCGAATCTCTCGTCTTTGTTTGGAAAATACATTTCAAACAGTTTGTCTTCCATTGGAAACGACCATAATGGAGATTTTTTGCAGAATAAGTGGTTTGTGTGTCAACACGTTGGGATGTGTGCGCAGGCCTGCGAGACGGGCGATGTTTACCTCAGCCAAACTGAGGAGCAGGGGGAGCTGGGTAATAACCGCCTGGTTTCACAGCACGCTGCCAAACGCTGTAAATGCAGAACTCTTGTACCGGCATTAAACATGCAGCGACGTAGGCGAGTGACAGTGAGGCGGCGGACGGGTTTGAGATTGACTCTACACGACAGGAAGTTATCCAAATCCCGCCGGGACTCCAGGATAATGACATGGATTTCTTAAAGGCAGGAGTAATGAAAAATAGAGAGGATGCTGGGAAAATCCCATCGGAGGAGACGTGTCACTGCTCATCTGAGGAGAACTCACTCCAGGTTCAGCTCCCAGAAAAACCTCAAGGAGAAGAGGACCTGCAGACGCCGCCGACCTCTGACCTCCCGATGGAAGGAACAGCTCCGGAGTTCAGCTTCAGCTGCCACTTCCAATCTGAAGCCTCCCTCCTCTCATCCCCTGTCCTCCCAGCATGCCACTCTGCATGCTGATGCAGCTGCCAGGACTGAGGCCTGCCCACCAGCCTGCCTGTCTGCCTGTCTGTCTGCCTGCCTGTCTGTCTGCAGATGAAATATCAGCGGCTGCAGCTGATCGTCACTGACAGGCCATTTGAAGCAGAGAACTTCTGGACAGAAATCACACAGTCGGGCTCAGAAACACGATGCGGACGGACTCGTCCCTTCAAAACACTCCTGCATTGAATTTTCATAATTCCTCGAGGTAAGATAAATATTTAACTGTTAGTGTGGGTGGTGTTGTAGCTCATGTGGCCTCAGTGACGATGCTAAAACGTGATGACAGTCGCTCACAGCTCCGACTTTTCTGCGATCGGAGAGGTTTGATCAAATCCTTCAGATTTGTTCAGGTTTGGTAAAAACTGAGCGATATAAAGATGTGATGAGATACAGATTTGACTCACATCTTCCTCACTTATGTTGTCACATCAGGAAGAAGAACTACACATAAGATCCAAAAACACATCTCCGACCCCTGAGATCCTCTGCATGTAATCTGATTACCAGGACCCAGGAGTGAACACTCAGAGAGGTTTCATGTGATGGGAAAGGTTCGTTTGTGTGAGCTGCTAAGTTCAGGGTGAGTCAACAAAACACTTAAAGCTTTTACAGGAAGAGAAAAGTTTAAATATAAATATAAAGATTTATAAATGAAATCTAGCACATATTTTTCATAAAAAATGAGATTAAACCAGTTTGAATCTTCTCTTTCTGGTAAAGTTAGTGAGATTATCACCATAAGTGACACATTTTTCACTCAACAGTTAGCTGATTCATTCTTGATAAACTCATATTGATAATTACAGTATGTAGGATAAAGGGACATCTAGTGGTAAGGCTGCAGATTGCAGCCAAATAAATATACCTTCTATCCCTCCTTTGTTCCAGGTGTGGAGGAGAACCTCTGATGTTTGGTTTTTCAACCTGGGAGGCTGTAGAAACATCATGATCTCTCTCTCACGCTAAAGTCATAAGAACACAACAGTCCTAATTCTATTACAGATTATAACAGATTATAACAGATTCCACTAAATCTTCCACAATGAACCCTGAAACCTCAGCTGATGATCGGCAGAAGTTGAAAAGCTACAGCTGACTTGAATCCTCAAGTTCAATCCCTTAGAAATATATATATTTTTTAATTTCAGTATTAGACAGAAAAGTTCAAAATGTGGTGATTTAAATGAGCACATGGGATCTTTTCTTCTGTGATCAATAAACACACATCCATATCTCCGTCTCTGTTTCAGTGAAACTTCAGTCTGCTGTCATATTTTTATGTTGGGTATCAGACATTCACATCAGGTTTCTTCTCTCTTGGCTGCTGTGAGCTTGTGATTAGCAGAGTCTTGGATTTTCCTGATCGTCCTCTTTCACTAACAGGCTGGCGAGCGTTTCTGACCCGGATGACCAGCTCATTCAAAGAAGAACGAGTCGTGCCATCCCTCACTTTTGATCACTGGGCTCTGAGTCCTGCTGAGGACCGAGCACGCCGTCTTCTGCCAGTTTGACTGCGAACCAACGGGATTCAATTTCAAATGAAACCGAAACTGGAGACGAGTCAAAAAGGAGGGGGGAAGAGAAAAAGGCAGAGAACGGCATTCTGGGCAGTTTTGCTGTTGGCGAGGAGTTTTGGCCTTCGTTTTGCCTGCGTCAGCAGCAGAAAACAGGTAGTTGGAGTTCAAGATGAAAAGAAAACAGGAGTGTTTGGATTTCATTTGGGCAATCCGACTGTTTGATGAGTGAAAAGACAATAAAACAAAAAGCTGTGTGTGTGTGTGTGTGAGAGAGTGTTAATGTGTGTGTGTGTGTGTGTGTGTGTGCCAGCGTCACTTTGCCTTCTGTTCTCCACAGAGGACGAGGCGACACCAATTAACTCCCAAACAGTGGTGATCAGGGGACCTGTAGGATCGCACACAAATTGAATTAAAGCGTCTCTAACCATATGCCAATACGTGTCGTCTTTAAAGCGCCGGTTTGAAATACAGCGAGAGCTCGTGACTCCGAGCATCACGGGGCGACGAAACAAAAGCATCGAGGAATAAATCAGTACGAAGCTCACTGCTGACACATAAAACATCACCTGTGGTTGTTTCATCTCGCACGGAGCCTCCGGAGGAACATCAGCTCTGGAGATGACTGACGGTTTTTTTAACACGAGACGACGTCAGATTGAGTCCTGAAGAGTCTCAGCACGAAAAGAAACGATGAAACGATTAACGGGCGAAGGGATGAAGGTGAATCCTCCGGTTCCTAATTGCTTTGGTTCGTCATCATCTAACACACACGCCGATGACAGGAGGAGCCAAAGGGCAGAGCAGGAAATGTACCTGACAAACCGTGACCGTGACACCGCCCACCCGCTCAGCCAATCAGAGCGGGTTACAGGTGATGACCTCATGTCTCTCCTCTCCCTGCGCTGCTCTTATTAGCAGCTCTGGACTCTTTCAGAGGAGGAGGAGTGAAGTTTAGTGTTTGAAACAGATCAGAGTTTTGTCGCAGCATCAGATCGAAGTATTGACAGTTTCAGGTCCGAGCTTTCATAAAAAAAAAGGGTCTGTGAGCATTCGGCTTCATTTTTTAAAATAAAATAACTTTTTCACACTGTGACAGAGATCTTATGACTGTTAACATCTGGATTAGAGACACTTCTTTTTCATCCTGCATGTCATTACTTCAGATATTATTTGCATCCATGTGGTTCTGATGATGCAGGACGACGTCACATGAAAATGTTCATATTTTCATTTTCCGGTGCCAGCGATTCATAAAATCTGGATCAGTTATTCTGTTTAAGATTTTTGGGATTAGGATGTTTCTCTCATGAAGCAAACGACAAACTGCTTCCTGTCAGCAGATGTCTTAAACCTCTGGACAACATTAGTTAGTTAGTTAGTCGGATAGTTAATTGCTAATTTGCTAATGGCTTCTTCTTCCTGTGGGTCATTAGATTAGAAGCAGCAGCCACTTTTGAAACGAGCTTTATTTTAAACCTCAGTGATCAATTTTGGACAAAACACATTTTATAAGCGGAAGTTTAGAAACTCTGATGTGTTTTAAAATGTCAGACGTTGGCTCATAAACACACAGAGTTCATTTTGATATGATGAACTTCCTGTTGCAGCAGGAAGTCAGATCAGTGAGAGACCCTTCATATAAATGCCCCACTGAATCATGGGTAAAGTGGAGAAGTTGTTTCATGTTTCATGTTATAGGAGTGTGTGTGTGTGTTCTCACCTGCTAAATGTAAATATATCCGTTTTATTGTCTCTCGGTGGGGACAATAGCAACATGATAATAAAACCTTTCAACATTTGGAGAAACATCATTAGACAATAAAGACCAGTCCAGTAAACAAAGACCAGTCCCATGTTTATGTCCCAGAGTTCATAGCGGTCATCGTTTTGTGTCTCTCAGTAACTTTGTGCAGACAAATAAAGGCTCGGGCTAATAGCACTGACGAAGATGAACTTGCTAATTTGCTAATGGCTTCTTCTTCCTGTGGGCCATTAGATTAGCAGCAGCCACCACTTTTGAGACGGGCGTTATGTAAACCCCCCCTGATCACTATCTGCCTGCTAATGGCCTCTGAAAGGGAGAAAACACACTCAATCACATTTACTCACAGAGAACGATCCAGCAGCATGTGATGCTAACCGGAGCCGCCGCTCGTTCTGCTGCGTCGCACGACTTTGATCCAGCGTTCGATAAACTGTTGGTTGTGCTGCTCTGTGTTTTCCCGGATGTGTCGGCTGATCAGCTTTGATCATTAGCACAGGAAGGTCCGAGCTGTATTGATCTGGACGAGCATTCGGTCTGATCACCGAGGCTCGTCATTAACAGACACTTTAACAGGACGTTCAGGCCTCGTTCGGCTCTACAGGTGCTGCTGCAGGACAAAAACACTGAAGCACACAGACTGAGCTCATATCCAATCAGCTTCGTTTGTCGATTGGCAAAAATATCAATTAGAAAAGACAAAGGAGGCGATAAAAACAGTTTCATCTATTTATACAGTCTGAGGGGAGCTGACCCGTTATACAGCTTCACCGCGGATCATTAAGGGTTTCACTTTAGTTTCTCATCCATCTGCATGTTGTTAAAGAGGTTTTGCTTCATGAAGTTTATCTGTCTTTGCAACAGAAGAATGCAGTCACAGGGCAGAAACAATTTGCAGATCTTTGCAGAATCTTTGCAGTTTTTTAATATGAATGATTTTGCCACTTTAGCCATCATTGTTAAAAGAAACGCTGCACCTTTTGATTCAGGTCTCAGTCTGTCTGCAGACCATCAGCCCCTCTGATGAAGAGCAGGTTTGTCCCATGTGTTGCAGCTCACATCAGAGCTCTTCACTTTTTGGACCTGCAGCTTAAGCTGTGAACATGCAAACTGGTTACAGCACCAACACTGCTGGTAGAATAAATAATGAGTTTGAGCTCTAGAGGATTCAGTTAGCACTAATCTTTATGACTGTCGCAGTTAACAGGCACAACACAACCTGAACACCGTGGACATGATGAGGACTCATGCTGGTCCTCGTCATGTCGACAGATCTGCTCAGAACTAAAGTTTCAGCTCATGTAAGTTTGACAAACAGACACAGACAGACATTAAACCAGCACATGTAAAGGATGAGTGTCATTATTTATAGTCCATCATGCTCTCTGCAGCACTAATGCATCCACATCTCCACTCTCCTTTATGTGTTTGCCCTCTAATCCACCTCATGGTACTTCAGACCTGCTCACAAGGCAAAGATGCCGAGTGAAAAGCTGCTTCTGCAACACCAGAGTCTTAAAACAAGAAGAAAACACAGTCAAATATCATCAAAGGCTTCAAAAGTTCCATCTGAGCAACGTTTCCCCTTCAGCTAATAAAGCCTCGATCAATTCTTTTTGTAAATAACCTGGTGGAGTTCGTATCAAAGCAGAGTTCCACACTGAAAGCTGCGACTTCAATCAATCACAACATTTCTTTTTGGAAAGGAAAATGTTCTCAGATCAAACACATAACAAATATAAATAATAGCTGCAACACATGAAATCACAAAACTGCTTAATAAATCAAGAAGGTGCATGAAAACACAAACAAGGTGCAGATTACAGAGACCCTGCGAGGCAGAGTGAAACATATTCCGTGATTTTTTTATAATTACTTAAAACAGTCCTGGTTGTTTAAGGCAGTTTGCATCAGCTCTCCAAATATTCCTCCTGCACACTGAGTTTGCAGCCTGAACTCTCGGCGTCTCGCTGACAGACTGATTGTTTCTCCTCTCTGACAGAATCGCTTACTTGCACTTTGCCTTCAGTCCTCCGACTGTAACTCTGCTTCCTTTGTGCTTCAGTCACTTTGCTGTCGTTTAGCAGCCCGGCGGCGTCTCACATCCCGACTCGCGGCCCGTCGTTAGCTCCACGCCGTATCAGAGTTGTGTAATGGCGTTGCAAAAACCCTAATTAGATCTAAATTAGCGTCACTTTCTTGACTCAACGTTATGGATTGAGGATGAGGGACTAATTACGGTGCTATTAATGCAGAGAGAGGTTAATGACGGGGGAGTTTGTCACCAAAGCAGAAGGAGGAGGGACGTGATCGGCTCGGCTGCTCAAACTTTACGCTCTCCTTCCTTTTTGCTGACGTGAGCTGTTCTGCCAGTTTGTGAGTCGGCTGCACTTTTTACTCTGCTCATGATCAATGTACACTTTATATGTGGTAAACAAATAATAACTCAGGTTTACAGGCGGTCGACCGTTCGGCAGATTATAATATAACTGCGGTGAGCCTCAGGATGTGTAAATGTGACGTATTCGCCTGTAATTATGTGTGCGACAAATCATCAGGAACTCACAGACACACACACAGGTGAGGCTTTCAGCAGGACCGCAGGTGATAAAACAAGAGACTCAAGCCTCGAAGCTAAGCGATTATCAGCTACATGTGCTGTTCAAAAGAAGATGGAATTAGCTTTAAAAACCTTCATGTACAGTCATTTGTGCTTCACTAATGTTTGTTAGTATAATGTGTCTGTTCATGCATCTTCAGCTCAGAACAAACTGATGATTTTAGTGTTTTCAGAGCCACATCAGCAGAAAACTCTCAGAATAGAGAAGAAAAAAATCCTCAGTCCTGTTTGTCCTGTATGTGGTGCTTTATATAAAGTCACATGGTCTCTAAGTTGATTCAGATTTACTGTCACTGAAGAAAAATAGGTTTGAAATACAGTTGAAAGTGAGCGTTGTGAGCAGGAAGATGGCCGATGGGCTGAGCAGCTGCTGAGGATCCAATCTGCAGAAACAAATGTTAGCAAAGCTTAAAGGTAAATTAACCCTAAAATGCATGGATGGGTGGATGATCTGGAGAAGACTGAGCTTGATTGGTTGATGATGTGCAGGTGTGTCAGCCAACAGGAGCTGAGGAGGGCAGGTGGAAACCCAGAAACACAGGTAAATGGGACAGTTGGCAGAGATCATGACAGATGAAACCGAAACTACGACTGACAGGTGAAGTTTGCACCTGAATCGAGTCTGTCTTTCATGGAAAAACACCCCTGCAGTCTGGACCAGCAGGCTGTAAACCAGTAAAGTCTTTGTAATTTATCCTTCTGGATTTGAATCAGATCAGTTTTGTTTTGTTTGGTTTTTTGTGATGATCATGTGATCTCAGTCCTTTGTGAGGAAGAGCCGCCCATAACTCTCGTCTCTGTACGGATCTCTGAGATGTTTGCTTGTGTCTTTGTTTTAGCAGTCTGCATTAAAAACTCCAGACATTTAGATTCTGACTCTTCTTTTCATCTTGAGACGCTCACAACATCCTCAGTTTTCTTGTGTTTCTCTGATTTGACTGACAGAAACAACAGAGGATCATCAGCCTGTTCACTGCAAACGAAACAGCTGCAAGTCGACCAGAAACAACTTCTGTTCGCTGCCTCGATGTACAAGATGCAGAATTAAAGGTTGTTTTTTTAAAGCAGGAAAATCAGAATTATAATTAAACTTTAGGATGAATGTTTATGTATTTACTTATGTACTACATCTGAATTTATGCTCTTTCCACAATAAGTCAACATCTTATCAAAACCATTGAAAACCATTAAAGCAGCGTGGAGTTTTTTGCAGCCGAGTGTTGAAACTTGTGACAGGAAGCTGCTGACTGCTGGGCCTGGAGTCCTGGGAGCAGACGTCTCGCAGCCAGCCGGAGCTCCTCGACGTTTCTCCCTTTTGAACGACTTTTAATGTGACCCTGGAGAGGCGCGAAATCTGGAGCTAAACGCAAAGTATGCAAATGAGTAATTAGTTCAATAACAGTTTCCCCAAAACATCCGCCCTAAAGCAACTGCTCTGAATCTATTATAACAATTACCATATGCATCGGCGTCGAGATGGATCTGCCCCTCGCTGCCGCCGCCATCCTCAAAACACAGAGAGCGAATGGGCGAACGGTGTGCTAATGGGAGACAGAAGAAGAGAAAAAATGGATAAAAAAAACATGTCTTGCCTACTGTGACAATCAACTGATCCTGCAGACGAAGAGATAAAAAAAAGCTCAGTCTGAAGGAGGAAACATCAGTTAGACTGAATGGACAGCAGGGAACAGAGAGCACATCCTCATCTGCTTCTGTTTCTGTTCAACCAGCAACATTTTCTCTGACTGCATCTGTGTGCTGAAGAGGCAGGGCTTAGAGGGAGGGGTGGGGCTTACAGAAAGTGGGCGGGGTCAACAGAAAAGTTAAAAAAGCCTGACACTCATCAGTCATGCCTTTACAGTTAAAAAGAAATCAGTTGCGGTTTGGTTCATCCATTTTTTAATTTGAAATGACATTGTCTTTGTGGCTCTGGACAGCTTGAAGTTTGAGCTCAGTGAAATTATAATTATTTGAAATCAGCAGTAACTCCGGCTGTCAGATGAACAAAGTGAAATAAAAACACATTATTTCTCCCTCAGAGGAAACTACAGGTGTAAAACTTAAATGTTCTGATGCCTGTTATGTAACAACAGGTAGAAAGACCTAAAGGTCCACCAAAGAGCCTGAGCTGCAGCTACCTGCAGCATGGGGGCGCTGTCTCCATGGCCGCCTCTGTCTCAGCTGCCATACGCTATCAACACCATTGATTAGTCTTCCGGTCTGGGCAACCTTGTAAGGTTAGGGCGTGGGCCTCGTGTCTGTGGCGGCGGTTGGACTGCTGGTGATAATTAGTCTCTGTAGCGGCGGCGCTCTGACTGGGCGCACATGTTTCAGCTGTCACAGGTGTATTCTGGGAGATGCGGTTCGGTGACAGCCGTGACAGCGCCATCTGGACCTGTCCGTATCGCGGGACGCCGACTCTGCGGTGACAAGCTGCAAGCGGCGCCGAGAGACAGCGAGATGAGTGTGCACGTGTGTGCGTGTGTGATGTGTGATGTGTGTGTGTGTGTGTGTCCACTGTGTGTTTGATGGCTTGTGTGAATATTTCAGGATGCCAGCAGGAGTGTGTGTTGCATGGTGTGTGAGCAAATGCATGTTCTAACCAAGTTCTGGAGTGTGTGTTTATGTGTGTACAGAGCGCTTGTTTGATTGTGTGAAGTTCATGTGTTCAGTTGTGCATGTATGTGCAGTGTGTGTGTGTGGGTGGGTGTGTGTGTGAGTGTGTGTGTGTGGGTGTGTGTGTGTGTGCTGTAGGTGCAAAGCCTGTTCTTGGATCTTGTTTCATTCTCTCAGTCTATTTTTGGCAGTCCACCAGGAATTCATGCTGTTTGCAGACATGTGTTTCCAGGACTCATACATGTGCAGTTTGTGTGTGCATTCAGTTGTGTGTTTGTGTGTTTGTGTGTGTGTGTGTGAGTAGTAAGTGCACTTTATATTCACGTACTTGTGATTTTCAGCTTCTAATGGTAGTGTGTCCATTTAAAACAAAAAGCCTTTTTTTGCCTCATTTTAAGTTTGAATGTTGGTCGGTTTGTCAGTTCGGCTCAAAAGCTGCAGGAGCTTCAGATGTTTGTGGTCCAGAGAAGATGAACCAACAGGTGAAGAGCCACTGAATGTGACTCTGAGTTTGACTCATGTCATTTTATGTGGGAAAAATGTATATTTCTTCTTCTTTCTTCTCATTATGAGGAACATGAAACTGTGTTGATGATGTTTAGAGATGAAGCACATCTCAGACCTTCGAGAAGCTGAAGAGTGAAAATAATGAGGCTGTTTGTTGCAAATAAATGACAGCAGATACAAACTGACAATCACTTTCATGGTAATAAATAAAGTTATAATTATACACAAGATACAGCAAACTGGTGATGATGTTCACTCAGCGCCATCAGACTGTGATTTAATTAAAAACAACTTCTTCAGCCTGAACGAGTCTCTGAACAAAGATCAGCTTCAGATGCTTCTCAGTCTGAGCTGCCAGTCTTTGTTCCTGCAGGAACATCGTGGACGTGACGCTACTGCAGCTAGCTTGTCAATGTGAGTGTGTGAGTGTGTGTGTGTGTGTGTGTGGGAGAGATGAAACAGCAGAGCAGATGAAACGCTGTGTGTGTGTGTGTGTGTGTGGTTGGGGGTGGTGGGGGTGGTGGTGGTGTAGCAGAGTGAGATGTTGCCCGTTACGCCGAGCCTCCCCCTGGGCTGGTAGCTCTGGAAGCCCTCTGGAAGCTCACTTCACTCAGATACATGCAGATCAAACGCCGCATTGATCTCTGGGATTCATAACACACACACACTCACACACTCTCACGCACACACACACACACACACACACATCAGCTACAGCACCCATTTTATCAACACCCCCGTTCTTTTCCACCAGAAGCTGTGTGAAATATGAAACACATGTTAATCATGATCAAGCCAAGTGTCAGTTAGCGCTCACTGCTTTTTAATTCCAACGAGCTCTTTGCTTTTTTCACGATTCAATCCTTCTGATTGGACAGTTTCTGTAGTAAAAGCTTCATTTAAAGGTACAGTAATTGTAAAAGCATTACAACAGGAAAACACACACACACACACGAGGTTAATATCATGTGATCAACCAGCTGCTCATCTCAACATCCACAAGACACAAAGCGACATTATTATCCAATCAGAGTCTGTCGACACGTTTTAACTCTGCTTTGGTTTCCACCAACCAATGGAGAAAGGATTTGTGTCTTTAGTGTTTTAATCTTTTTTTTTCTTTTTAATGTTTTTTTTTATCTCTTCCTGTCTGTGTGCTGTTTGTTGTGCAGATGATGTTCAGTTCTGACTGAACCATGCAGGTGTATCAATAAAGTTTTAAAGAAATGGTAAAAATATACAGTCATATCTTTGGCATTTTAATAAAACTGCCTCTCTACCAGTTTAACACATCGATCAGTTTTGGTTTGAGTAAAAACTGTGTTGAGGCTCTGGAGGAATTTTGTCAAGTCAGATAAAAACAATCTGACCTTGAATAAAAACATCTACAGTGACTGTTTTTAAAAAGAAAAGATGGCAGCAAAAAGAGGAAAGAAAAAATACCTCTGCCATTGTTGTTCATGAACCAACAGTCTCACTGTGATCAAACTAAGAGCCTTTAAATAAGAAACTTCACCTGAAGCTGCCGGTCGTCCCTTTAAAGGACTCTGATTGGTCTGAATCACTGCAGCCGCTCTGTAATCTCATTCAATAATCTCATCAATCCAGCTGCTTCACAAAGAAAAACCTCTCACAGTGAAGTCATCAGGTTTGAAACGTCCTCTTCTTAAAGACTCCACATTTAAAACAGAGTCTGTGTTACAAACTGGAGTTGTGGAGTTTGAAATATATAAGCGTTAACCGGCAGCTAGAGCCAGAAATTAAAATTGTCACGTTATCGAGCTTCAATGTAGAAACTGTAGAGTTCAAACCTGAGACTCAAAGTAATGACGTCTCAGTCTCTGCTGCTGTAAACGTAACTGATGCTGATATCTCCTCCACCTTCATGGAGGTGAAATTAAAGTGTTGAAGTTCCCCTTTAAAGTCCAGCTTCTTCAGCGTGTGTGTTTGATCATCAAGGCTGGGAATCAAATCCCATTTAAACCGACTGTAATGTGCGATGGATCAGCTGGTTTCAATCAGATTCTTTATATTAAAACAAGATTCTGCGGCTCCTTTCAGAAAATCCTGCCTGGACTCATCAGAGTGAAGCAGTATTGTTTCAGTGTCAGCGCTGCTATCTGCAAAGAAACACTCTAATTAATGAGCACAGGTCATTCTTTAGGAAACGCACACATGCACAGCAGAGCATTAATATTTCAGCTGTTGACTCGGTGCCTTTGAGCAAAACACTCGCAGCCGCGGCTCATTATCAGTCTGAGGAACAACAGCAGATTGATGACAGCAATGAAGATCCGCGTGCAGAGGGTACAAAGCTCTCCTCTGGGGCTTTAATTGTCTCCTGAGTCGCCTGGAGACTACAGTCAACACACACACACACGCATGCAAACACACACACACACACACACGCTGATCTGTATGCTGCTGGCAGGATGTCAGCTTCTGCAGCTTCACCTGCAGTCGTCTCATCTACAGTGGAGATGAGACGGACGACGAACAGAAACGTTTTGTCTCTTATTTTAATCCAGCTGGTTTGTTTGTGAAGAGCTCTTGATTTAATGAAAATCCTCCTGGCTGCAATAACAGAAGTTTAACATGAGCGACGGACGGAGCAGGATGGGTTCGGTGAGGCTAAACATGCCCCGTAGCACACGGACGGAGCCGGGCTTCGGCCTAATCAACGCTCTGCTCTGTATTCCTGCTGTGGACTCAAAAACGCCGCCTTCTGAATTAAGCTGCTTCACACTTTGGTTTGGCTGAATATCTGTTAAAAAAAAATGCAGCGGCCATGAAAGTGAATATTCATGATCCCCAGAGGCTGAATTTGAATAATCATGGTGAACCTCTGACCTCTCATCCAGGACCAGAATCAGGCCAGAACTTCCACACTGATTTTATAAAGTGTTCTAATAAAAGAAGAGCTGATGTCCAAAAGTATTTGGACACTCAAACAATCAACCAGGTGTGATTGGTCGTCTGATTCATGAGCCGCCCAATCAGCCTTCTGGATTCAGTCAGTTTTAAAGCTGTTGAACCTGAAAAAGGGATCCAGAACCAGTGCCTCACTGATGCTGGTGATGAAGTCTGACTCCCAGTTCATGTTCCAGTTCAGGCTCAAGTTTTTCCACATCAAACTGAGACAATCACTCATTTTTGGACTTGACTTTGTGCTTCGTTAAAGCTTCCCTGAGAGCTGTTTTTACGAGTGAGTCCTCTCTTTTCTTCAAACATGACGAGAAAACTTCAAACTCAAACTTTATTAATAAATTGACAGCGAGTTGTAAGCAGCGCTGTGCACACGGATTATGAGAGACAGATTCAGACAAAGATAGAGCGTGTCTGCATCGCTGCACCGTAAGATGTGTTTTCATCTCAGACTCCATTTCCAATCAGACACATCTGCCTGCTCAGAGCCGCTTTTCTGAGCGCTCGGACTCGATTGGCAGAGCTCGGCTGCTCTCGTGTGACACCCCCCTGCATGTCGCTGCAGGATTACATGCCAACACACACCGACACACACCGACACACACCATCACAGCAACACACACCGACACACACCGACACACCTGCAGGTGACGCCCCCTCAAATGGACCCCACAAGAAGCTGTTAAAAGGGTTTTTTTTCCCATAGTGCCAACAGGAAGTGACCCTCCCTACACCTATCTAATCACCAAATCGTGACCACGACCCCCCCAGTCCTCATCACACCGTCACATCTCCAGCGCCCCCCACTCCCCTCCTGGATTTCCTGCCAGGCTTCAGGCTCCAGTGGTGTCACTCCTCCTCCTGCTTGTCTCTTTGATGAAGAGGAAGTGGATCAGCAATCAGGGCACTAAACATGGCATGACCCCCCCCCCCAGTTCACATGCATGCACACAACAAACACACACACACACACACACTGTGCACACACAACACAACAAACACACACTCACCCTGCAGTGTCTCCCAGGCCTCCCTAATCCTCTGATTCGTTCCGTTTTTCCAGGCGGGCAGTGAAGTGCTCGCACTCCGACACATCAAAGACACACTGCAACACTTCCTGTGTGTGTTTGTGTTTGTGTGTGTGTGTGTGCGCATGTGTGTATGTTGTTCAGAAAGCCGTGAGCGTAACATGTACTTGTTTCATGTCTGTGTGTGTGTTTGTGATGTGCTGTGTTTATAGAGTCAACAAGTTTCAGCTTCAACACGCATGAGTGAGGACAGACACACACACACACACACACACACACACACACACACACCCAGAAACACAACCACACACGCACAAACACACTCAACAAAACACACACAAGCCAGTAAACACACCCTATTAAATTGTTGCACAAGTTCTAAGCTGATTTATTAAGTTTGGACAAAATAAAGTGTAAATTGAATCTTTTTTCATGATCCTTTATGCAAAAACATTTAATAAAACAAAATAAATGACATCATTATTGAGCTCCAGTAACTCTTCATAACACATAATGACATTTCATTATCTGCGCTCACATGCACACTTTTTTCTTTCTGATTGCAATCATTCTGATTGGAGACTTCGGGTCAGCTGTTTGCATGTGATCTAATGCAGCCTGATGTTCGCATGCGTCGCTGCGTTTAATGAGAGCCGCTCCGTGACCTGTGCGGAAACCATGAACACGTCATGCATTCTGGTAATGCAGCTATAGTTCATTAATTGAAAATGTGCATACAAATACAAACTTTAGTTGACTTGAGAACCTCTGACAGGAAACGGTGAGGGAGTGAATGGGGAGGGGGGATTCAGACTCAGCTCATGATCACTGCTGCAGTCTTGGAGTTTGTGTGTTAGAGGATGAATCATTTCAGTGATTGGAGTTGTGAGTTGTGTGTTTATTGGTGTGTTTATTGGTGTGAACAGGTCAGAACACACGGCGGGATGCAGTTAGTCGACTCCGTCGGCTGAATACGACGATGCACTTCTGATAAAAGCCCAAATGTTCTTTAACTGTGAGTTCAGACACATAATGACGGAGGTGAAAACAGCACGTGGACGTTTCTCCTTCCTGCTTTTCGAGCCTCTCTCAGGTCAGCTGAAAACACACCGTGTCTCTGACCCGAAGGACGAACACCCCGAGTTCATTCATCAGTAATTGCTCGCCCACATTATAGCTCTGACCTTTGACCTGCTGGCATTTAGACACATTGGCTCTTTATGTTTCGGACTGCTGCTCCTTCGGTCCGTCAGTGTGGAGGATGTGCACTGTTGTTTACACCTCTTCTTCTAATGAAAGATCAGTCACAAACTATCGACCTCCAGATTTTACTGAATTCAGATCAAACCAAATGCAGATGATTTTAACTAAAACAGCTTTCTAAACATCAGCTGCTATAAACGTTTTGGAGTTTCCATAAGATGCATTTCTTCACTTTTGCATAGTTGACAGTTTCCACAGGTGCCTCTCAGTCTGCTAAACTGATACAAACACAACCTGGACCTTCAGTAATTCAGCCTGGACATAAAGAAAAGTGGCAGTCATCTTCTCACCTGACTCTCCGCTTGGACCAAGTGAGGCAAATGAAAAATCACTGAATGATTTACAGCATCTACAACCAGGACTCTGACCTCAGGGACGACACAGACTTGAGGAGGGACGAGAGGGAATGATGGGCGAGCATCATCATTTTCACATGTAACTCAAGTTATGTTTCCTTCTTTTCTGTTGAGTTTAAATCAAGTGAGGCACTTTTCGATTAGTTGACAAGGCAATTAAACTTAAGGAAGCTAGCTGGTTAGCATGTTAGCTTCAGTAGATACCTCTGTTAGCTTGTTTCCACAGTTTTAGTGTTAGTATTAGTTCATTTTTTAAAAATGTTTAAGGAATAAATCCTGTCATACATTATTACATCTCTTTGTGGCTCTGCAGTGAGTCTGCATGCTCCTCTGTGATGCTGGGAGGTAAAAACTGAACCACATCAAGAACTTTAACCACGTAGCTGCTCGTGTTCACTGACGCTGGTGTTTAGAAGTAACAGCATGCACAGAGGTAAAATCAGTCATCAAGTCCATTTTCCAAAACCTTGTTCCATTTTTATTTATGTATTTTACTTTCAGCTGTTCGGTAAAAACAGCTGTTGAACACATCAGGGCTGTTCACCATTATTTTTAAGTATTGAGGATTTTTTCTCTGTATTCATGTGGGAAGGACGCTCGCCGAGCTCTGATTTGTTAATGAATTCATCCGCAGGACTGCTGACAGAAAAGAGCTCTTTAATGGGGAAAAATATCCCAACAAGCAGCGCTGGTGATCTGAGACTGTGGTGCCCTGCCAGAAACAGACTGACACGGAGTAATGACTTGATTAAAGCAGAACGTCTTCATTTTATATCCTCAGACCATCTCCTTCTTGAAAATAAAGGATATTCAGCCTCGTCTTACTTGCACTTCATGTTACCTCTGACCCGAGCGATGGATCAGGGGTCAGTTCGTGCTGAGTTCTGCCTCTTTACCTTTTAAAAGACTTAAGCAGAGGAGAGAAAACGCTTGTTATGCAACCCAAACAACATTGAAAATGAGTCCCATTAAACACTTTACAGCTCTTTGAAGCAACGCGGCATCTATTCAGTCAAATCTTTCAGCCGCATCCAGACGTGTATTAGCAGAGTGATGGAGGCAGGTCGTATTGTGGGACTGGATTTGCTTTTCAAAAGTTGTTCAAAGGGTTTGACAAAAGAGAAAAAATGAAGTAAGCCTCCACAAAAATAAGCTGTATACTAAAGCTGGAAGCAGGATTACAGCAACCGCATGCAGTCGCTGGGGAATAAAAAGGAAATTTAAGGTTTTGAAAAACCACCAACGCACCTGCATGCAGACCGTTTTGAATCGAAGTCGTCTCTTCTAAAAACCGTCAGTCGGCGTCTTTGTCTCTCGGATCCAGATGTGATTCTGCTCCTTCACGAGGTGAATCTCTGTGTGAAAATTTAAATGTGAAACTCAGTCAGCTGTTCAGTGTTCTTGCCCACAGGCCCGAACACTGCGGAGACCATGTTAAACCATGTTCACGGAGAACCTTGTGTTTGTTTTCCCAGATAACTGCAAGGCCACGACACAACACCCACATTAATGTTAGAAATGATTCCTCACAGCCGCTGGTTTCACTTGGCTGCAGTTTATCTCAGTAAATCCATCTCAGCCAGCTCCTCTCTACGGCATGAAACTGTTTTTACACACCACACGGTTCTCTGACTTTTGAAACAAACTCACCAAAAAACAAAACGGTGACCTCTTGACAAAGAGAAGAGATCCTTAGTTTTCTGTATGTGGCTGTAAAAGAGGAAATAACTGGTAAAATAAGAGGAATCACATTCATCTCTTTTAAAACATTTGCCCATTTTGCTTTTCAAACTATCAGTGACCACAAAAACATGGAGTGAAACTGAGATTAATATAAAAAATGTACTTGGAAAACCTTTTGTGCCACAGCAGAAGAGAATAAAAGCACAAGGTTTTGAGTAGAATTATCTTTTTTATGAATTATTATATCATATTATTATATTATATTATGCTAGATAATCCAAAGTATAATTATATGTTTTATAAAGAGTGTTTGCTTTCCAACTTCATCATAAGTAAAAATATCTGCTCGTGACCTGCTTGCTTTATGAAATTTTAGCAGCAAATCAACAAAAAAACAAGGAACAACTTCACAAAAGTCCAGCTCCTCCATGTTTGTGGGAGTTTTTAAGTAAAGAAAGTTAAAAAATTGTAGTTTTAAATGGATGCTAAGTTAACAAAAATGGAAACGCAAAAGTAATTAAGATTTTAATAACCGAACTTCCACCAACAATCATGGCATCACTTTGGTCTAATTTACTTTTATTCCCTCGGCAATCAGCGACTCCATGTTTTTCCACACGATGTGATGTCACGTCCTCTTTCCATCTCCACCGGCTGCATCCTACGGAAACACACAGCATCATATGTGTGTGTGTGTGTGTGTGTGTGTTTATTAGGTACAGCCATCACTCAGCCTCTGGGGTCTGAGAGTCCCTGATGATGAAGCCATCCATTATTTACCGAGCGGTCCTGCAGACAAAAAAAAAAGAAAGAAAATCAATTATTTCAGTGGGAATTATTCAGACGCGGTGTTGAATGTTAATGAGGAGGTCGGAAAGCTACAAACAATGAATAAGAAGACAGAGGAAGTGAGGGAGAGAAACAAATCTAAATAAAAAGAAAAAGAAAAAGAGCCTCGAACATCAAGGAACTGTGAGGAAAGATATGAAATGAAATGATGAAAAGGTGAGTGGAATACAGAGACAGGTGAGAGGATGATAACCTTTCATACCATGTGTGCAGGTTAGCTTAGCACAAAGACTGTGAGCTGCGAACAAAGACCGACGAATACAGCACAGCTTCAGAGAGCCTTCAAAGATCCTTCAAAGATCCTTGGAGATCCTTCAAAGATCTCACTCTGTCTCACGCTGGGAACATAATGTTTTTACATCTCTGGACCAAAGAGTGAACAAGTGAACAGGTACCAGGCACATTAAGGGCAATTTCACACCTGCCTCGTTTGGATTTTTGGACTTTTCAGTTTGATCCGAAACCAAAATAGCAGGTGTGAAACCTCCCTGCTCCATGAACTGGACCAAACAAGTCAGAGGTGGTCTAGGTCTGGTTCAAACTGAAGTTACGAGGAGGAAAGAGGAGACTAAATGTCTTATTAAAATTAGTCTGAAGACTTTATTAGGGACCAACTAGAAAAAACGACGCCAACAAACCAATCAGAGTAAAGTACAGAGACACACAACCCACGAACTTTATGACGATATGACGCAGGTTTGTCACATAAAGTCTGTTAGTCTGTTTGAATAACTGCAGTGTGAAACTGAAACCAACCGGACTAAATGTAAACAATGTGACAAAAACACGAACCCTCGTACAGACTTTCAGGTGTGAAAGAGCCCTGAGGTTTTTCTTTATTCTTGTGGTTTGAGTCTTTCCATCCGATGTTGATCTGGACTGCAGAGATTTTCTCTGATTCAGATCACCGTTGAGGTCTAACGCTGATGTTTGGTGATGAGGTTTGATCCTACAGGTGTCGGATGTTTATTTAAAAGAAAAGAACATTTAAAAGAAAAGAAAGACTGCAGTTGATAACGTTTACCAGGACTTCTACGACTCAAATAAGAAGAGGAGAGTCTCATCCTCATCAGTCAGCTCATGTTTCTGTCTGTGTGTCCGTCTGTCCTCCTGTTTCCAAACTCAGACCGAGACACACAGTCAGAATATGGAAATGGCCGTCGCCTTCCTCCTTCATTATTCATATTTCAGTGGCCGATGAATAATCAGATTACAGCTGATGAACGTGCTGAATTATTCAGGAGGTTGTGATTGGGCCTGGGGATGCGACCGGGGGGTCGGTGAGGGGAAGTGAGGCGGGATGCAGGATCCCCGGGGCGCCGAAGGTCCCCTCCTCTCCGCCTCCCTGTGGCGCCTTCCTCCTCCTCCCCGTCCCTCGCCGCTGTTTTCCGGTTCGGCGACTTGGTTAATGACCCTGTTGTGGTGTGGAGGGGGAGCGGCGACGGGGGGCCTGATGACGCGCTCGCACTGCGACCTGCTGCGAGGGCGGCAGGTTGAATAATTGAGGGGAGGTGTTGAATTGATCGCCATGCTGCGTGATGCAGTGATTGGCAGGTGTGAGTTATGCAACAACCCCTCACTACTACACACACACAAACACACACACAAACACACACTAACACAAACACCGGAGTTACAGATGAATCCAGCGTGTGTCGGGTTTCTTTTTCCCTCATTAAGACAAAAACAGTTTGACAGGTTTCAAATTTAAACATCCTTGTTTTGAATAAAAGCCTTTACACACTGGATGTGTAACGAATAAACAGCATGAAAATACAAAATGTTCGGATACGAAATATTTAGATCAAAACTCTTCATACTGGATCTTACACTAATTTGCGACAGAAACAGGGAAAAAAGAGATAAATGAAAAGGTTTTGGCAGATGAAAAGTTAACCCAGCCTCCAATACATTAATGTATGTTAGCTTAGCTCATGCTTCCTCATCTAAAAGTAGGCCAAACTAATCACAGAGAAAAGATCAAATCTGTGTCAGTCAACAGTTAAAAGCTCAGCTTGTAAAACAGTCACAGTGTCCTCGTGTTCATCACCACAGATTTATGAAGACACACAGTCAGGCTGCTGGAGTTTCAGATCGCTGATTTGAGTCATAAAACCTGAAGGATCAATGATTCAGACAAACAAGACCAACTCTTTACCTGAACAACCTCTCAGCTGCGACACTCCGTCTGCATGCAGGGGAAGATGGCAGCTTCATGAGGAGGATGCAGGAGTTTTCACACACGTTGATAAGAGCGTCCTCACTCAGAATGAAGACTTCAGGAAATCCTAACTTGGCGCTGGACTTCCTCAGTAAATCTAAAGAGTTTAAAGTCATAACTGTGAAAACCAACACTTTGCAAAGAAGTGAATAATTTATCTGATGAAACAACGAGCCACCTGGCAGACTAAAGTCATTAATTCTTCACTGAAACTGAGTTAGTTTGAAGCCAATCATCGTGTTTTTTACTCCGAAGAGTCCGAACCATCAGGACGTTCAGACCTCAGAGACGTTTTTGGGTGAATCCAGCTGGGAGACATTAAACGTGCCGACCCTCGGTGACTCTGGAGTAAGAGGTGGAGGTGTGCTGGTGAACCTGAGCAAAGCCGACAACACGGGGACACCACCTGCACCACCTGACAGAGTGTCTGTGGGTCCGACTGGGAGTGTGAGGGGAACCCACAAAGCAGAGATTTGTCTTTTATTAAATATTGAATCAAGAGTTATGAAAGAAATAAAGTACATTTACTCATGTACTGTTCCTAAGTTTTAATTCTCTTCTTCTACAGTTTAGAGGAAGATATTGTACCTTTTACTCCACTACTTCACTTATCCGATGACTGTAGTTACTATTTTAAAAAAAAAATTAACAGTATTATTATAACAATAACTTGTCATCATTTATTTGTTAAAGCAGATTTAAAAAAGGATTACACTTTATTGATCACCAGCAGGAAGTTAAAAGGTAACACAGCTGTACATAAAATGATTAAAATCAGCTAAACGTTTACCAACTGTAACATCAAAGTAACATATTAATGCATTTATCATCGTAATTCAAGAACATGATGTTTATTATTTGAAATGAGCCATTTTGCCTCACAAGTACTTTTACTTTTTGTACTTTCACGTTTTTTTACACGAGTGCCTGACTTGTTTTAATGTCTTTTTTCAAACAATTTATTTCTTAAAAAGAAACATGGTGGATAAAAGAATGTGATTATGATTTGATCTCATAATTTAGATAAACACAACCCTCAAATTTCAGAGATGTGGTCAAAATTCTGAGGTGTAATGATAATTATGATTTTAAAACGTTTTATCAGGATGGATTTTCCTGTTTGTCCTGCTGTGATTACACTGATTTAATGTTCGGTTGTTTTGTTATGAAGCAGAGTTTCTTATTAACTCGCTGAAGGTCGACTTTTTGATTCTAATTTGTTGCTACATTTCAGTTTTGCTTTTTAAATTAAATGAAATAACTTTTATCACATTTTAAGATCTTTTTCTTTCAAAAATGTTTCGTATACAAACCAGATTTCTGGACCGAACGGCAGCATCCTGGTGTGAACTTTACACCTCTGGGCTTTCCATCAGTGTGACCTCTCAGTCACTGCTAACATCTACCACACAGCTGCTTCCACAGCTGGAAAAACAAATGAGCCAATCAGAGCTTAGTAGGCGGGGCAAGGAAAGAGGAAGTCATCTCTTAGTGCCAAAAAAATGGCAGCAAAAGAGCATCTACAACTTTAACTAAGTTACTGTACAAATAACATTTTAATTTGACATTTTTTATTCTTTGGATGCACAGAGGGAGCGAACGATCAAAACCGACTTCACTGGTAACAAATCTTTGTTGTTTGGGAATGTGAGATGTTCAGGGCTTCAGTCCTGAGCTGCAGACTGAAGTGTGTTTCTGATTGCAGCTCCATCACAGGACTCACAGTGGATATAAAGATGGAGATCTGCCTTCAAATTCTCCCTGTGTTTGTTTCCATCTCAGTGCATTTTGTTGTTGTGGCTGATCCGACTGACAGGCTCGGTGGAATTGGAATGTGTGTGTCTGAATGTGTGCGTGTTATCTTATTATGTGTGGTTAGCTTAGCACTGTTAGCAAACACAGCCTGGGTAAATATGATGAGAGGACATGGATTCAATGATCTGCAGACTTTGTGCGACTGTGAATAAACACAACTGTCATCCAGGTTGAAATGGCTGTGACAACAAAACCAGCAGAGAAGGAAAAGGTAGTCAAATCCTGTCAGAATGTACCTTCAATTAAAGTACATGACGTTTTGTGTACAACTGAACTTAAGAGGGCTGCAGATCTGATACTGAGCATCTGACTGACTCAGCTGTGCTTCAAAACGAGTCCAACAAAACCAGAGAATGCAGGTTGAAAACACAGATTCATGTTAAAGCAGACCTGGATTCATACATCATGGTCCGGTGACAGGAACAGTGTGCAGCTCTGGTGGACAGTAGAACAAGGTCTGCCCTCAAACAGATAAAGATTTGAGTCAATAGTTGTGAAAAGCCTTGAGAAAAGAGAAAAGACTTGCATTTTTTTAAGCAATATCTGCACTCTACCTGTATACACAAAGTTACACAGCTGCAACAGCATGACAGGCTGCTAATTTAACACACTGATCCTCAAAATAAACACAAACTGTGTTGTGATCTTAGTCCACTGCCAAATACCATCAAGTTCTGTAAAATAAAAATCATGAAACATATTCGTCAGAGTTTCTAAAGGAACAAAAACCACAAAAAATGATAGAAACTGATGGCAGCGTGAAGCGCAGCCAGTTTGTTGGCTGCTGTGATGCTTCCTGCTCTGGTGATGATGGTTTGAGTTTTTATCAAAAACAGTCAAATTCTTTATTCTAAATATTAGAATAAACTATTTGTATGCAGAATATATATAAAATATGTGTTTAACCTGAGAATGTAAACAAACCGCATGAACCTCCTGATATGTTTTGAAGCAGACGAACAGACGGATGGAGGCAGATCCTCGTGAGTTCAGTCTGATCTTTAACACGCTGATCACATGTGATTTATTGATACGAAACACGATTATTCACAGTTCGGCTCAGCAGACTTAAATTCGAACAGTCATTTAGACGCCTGGTTTACCCTTCGACTCTGACGTTACCCAGAAACCCACAGGAGAGAGGGTCTTCTGTGTGGCGTGCATCTGCATGAGCCGAGATTCCCACAACGGGAGAACAACACTAACAGAGGCAATTGTATCAGAGCCGATGAGGCGTTCAAGCACGTTCCCATCAGATCCATGCATGAAGAGCATGAGGAGCATATGGAGACAAACACGAAGCGCCGCAGTCGCACGGATGATCAGGACACTGTCTGATGGTCTGATGGTCGACAGTGAAAACAGGCGAACAGCAGAAACATCTGTGAGACGTGACGTGACAGTGATTTTCAGTTTTTAAAGTGTGATCCAAGGGAATTCAGCCAAAAATCAACCTTCTTATCAACAGCATTTTCATTTTCTCAAAGGAGAAACTGTTAAGGACACATCTGCTTCCACAAGTCCAAGTCTGATTTTGATTGACTGTTTCGGTCTCTGTGACTGAATCATCAGGACAAACGATGTACAACTGTTAAAAAAAATATCTGCTTGCTTGATAAAACGCCTGTGGACATAAAGACTGAAGAGAGAAAATAACTGTGACCCTCAGAGTGAATTTCAATGACAAAAACCAACCAGAACTCTGAATTCAGTGAGCTTAAGTTGTAAAAACAGACAAATATCATCACAATCTGAGGCTTAAATTAGTTCATTGTTTTAGATTCTGGAGCACTTTGGATAAATAAGATAACTTCAGTGTTACTTTTTTTCACGCATGTTATTAAAAGTTTCATATTGTGCTTTGATTCACATCTCTGAGGCAACAGCATCTGTGGCTCAGCATCAGATGCATTTAATGCACGTCGTAGAAAAATAGAAAAAGACACTTTATAATCAGAAGATCATTACATGAAAGTCTGACTTTGCTCTAAGCATGTTTCCTTGTTTTAAACAGTTGGACTTTAAGGACTTGATTTTCGATGACAGAGAAGCTGAAACTTTCATTTTCACTGTAAAAAAAATGAATCTTGTCCCCAGAGTTCATAAACTATGAGAAATTTAAAAAGGTTACTGAGAAGTAAAAATAGTTTGAACTATTTTTTTTAGCAGAAAATCAGGAAAAGTATCACATCCTATCTTTTCAACACCATGTTTGTTTAAGGTTTATTTTAGCTAAATTTCAGGCTTCTGTGGTGGTGATGTTGTTGTTTAATGTCTGAATGTTCCCATCGTGAAATGTCCTTAAAAAAAGAGGTTTTCCTCTGAGAGCAAACAGCTTCAACATCATGCAGCTCACGTGCAGGAAAGGAAATGAAAGTTCAATATAAGATTTGCTTTCCTATGGACACACAGCTCACCAGCTTCCCATAATGCACATGGTTACTGTTAGAGGGACTCTGAGCTGCAAAATATATTCAAATCGTCCTTCTGTCTCCTCGTTCGTCCCCAGAGAGAAACTTTATTTAAATAACAAAAAGCTCAAATTCAATTTTAAAGTCTTAAATTTCTGTTGCATTGGGTATAAATGTAAAATATGAAACCTTTTTTTTTCTGGCCAGCGAAGGTGAAGGTTTGTTCTTACAGTGTGTGTGAGCACTGAATGTTCTGCACAGACTGAAACACTCCGTCTATAAATACACACACACACTCACACACACTCACACACAACGTACAGCCGCTGTCAGTCCCGAATTACCAAAAGCAATTTCAGAGGAAAATCAAAGGTGAAAGTACATTATCATTTGTCAAAAGCACAAACACGGAGTGCTGCCGGAGAGCTGCACACAGTATTTCAGCGCTGACCTCACACTCTGTGGAGCTCACAGTTCACGGCGGCCTTCGGTGTTCCAGCTGCTGTGTTTGTGCTCCGAGGATGGAGATGTTTCCGAGCCGGGGCGAGTTTTTAAGGCCAGAAGGACTCGACGTCTCCGTCGGCCATCGAGGCTGAAGTAGGTCAGCCGTCTAAACCGCCCCGAGCAGAGAGCCATCGCCAAATACTAATCAGTGCTCGGCCAAGGGTGCGCTTCATTTCCGTGACTGCGGGACCCTGGAGGAGTCCCCGGCGAAGCCCCGTCTGCCGGGGAGCAGTCGCAGGCGAAACACTCGAGGACAAAGTTTATTGTCAAAGCTTCTGAAATCTTGCTCTTAATCAAACTACAGCCTTGTTCAGACATTGACCTCCTTCTGCACACACACACACACACGCACACACCCACACACACTGAAACACACACACTTTGTAACACACACTGGGTTTGCTGGCTCGTCTTGTGCACTCAGCATTTTGGTTTTGGGCCCAGTAGTTTTTTTGTGTCCAGATAAAATTTGCAGTGTTTTGCTAATGCATCTGGAACCACAGGCCTCTGGCTGATCCAAGATCAGTTTCTGTGAGTGTTAAACCAAACAGATGCATGCTGGGAAGTTTGTGAATCGACTAACAATGATTCTGAAGGAGACATTAGCACCAAGGCTGCGTTACAAACCGAAGGTGTGAAAAGTTTGAAAGTTCCGGTTGTTTACGAGGCAGAGGTCTAAGAGGAGATGTAATCCATTACTTTCATGGTAAACGTAGGATTACAGTGAGTGAACAAAAAGTCAGGAACCTTTGACTTTTGCTGCAATGATTAAATGGCAATAAGATATAGGTTGTGTAGTTTTTTTATCTTACAAGAGTTGCAGACTTAAATTCATGATTTTGAGATGTTTTTACTGAAACACAAGAAACATCAGATGTTGAAGCTTCGAGTGATGAAAACCAAAGCAAAAGCTTCCTGAAAGGAAGGAAACCACTCTGAATCTGGTCAGATACAATGAAGTGTATATTCAGTGTTTGAGATGTGTGGTATAAATTTCTTTATATGACATTTATTCGTTAACGTGACTTTAGGTTTATACAATGAGTCTCGCCGTCCCCACAGTCATGTCTTGGCGTTTTTTCTCCGTCAGGCGGAGGTTCGTCCTGCTCGTTATCAAATTAGACCGAACGGCTCCTTCAGGGAAAAATAAATTGAAATCTTTTTTTTCTGTCTTTCTCTCCTTTTCTTTTCATTCCTTTAAGTAAATCAGTGATCGCTGGAAAAACCCCGGGGACATCATAATAATCACATTACTCTCGGCTGATCTGAAAGAGGCCTGATAATCGGCATTGACGGGGGCTGGAGGTCCCCCAGAAACCCCTCCAACCAACACACACAGATACATACATGCATACATGCACACACACACACACACACACACACACACATGGATGAGTCACAGTTAATGCTTGTCTGGTTTTTTAGTCGACAGAAGGGAGGCTATGGGATCGAAATGACTTCATTTGATTCTCATGGCTTTAAATGATTTAGATCTATAATCAATAATCATCGGTTAATTATTGAAATGAAGATGTAATTAGGCAGTTTGAAGAAAAACTCAGTAATCGTTTGTCGATCACAGTGATTGAAACAGGTGAAGATAAAGTGATGAAACTGAAAACTGAAGGTAAAACTGTTTTGTGTGTAATTTCAAACAAATCAGTCATGTGATCAGATCACAGTGATGTCGTGTTTAACATCAAAAGCATTTTAAATGAGCTTCAACTCAACCAGCTGATTATAAATTAATGCATCTTTAACCATGATAATGTACCAGAGACATTGGTGTACTTCTACTTTTGATACTTCGATTCTGTACTTTTACTTTCCTGAATGCAGCACAGAGTATTTCTACTTTCCTGATGTCCATA
>JAPZDV010000026.1:25796585-25811999 GCA_029814665.1 Acanthurus lineatus
GATTGAAGAACATGTGGGGTCGTCAGATGGGTTTTGTGGAGGTGGTTTGTGACATTATTGTGGCCTTATTGAGTCCAAATGTTCCGTCTTTATGGAGCTGATTGTTCACATTGTGACATTGTGATGTGAAACAGTTGCAGAAACATTTTCATCCTGAAAACATTTCTGCATGTTGAAGCGTTAAGGTTTCCTCTCACTGGATCAAGTCTCCGAGGTGTAAAACAAACCAGGTGAAAGACATTCAGACTGAAAATGAACTCGTGGCAGTAGATCAGTCTGTTTCTGCAGAGTTGATACTCGGATGTCGGGCCTTGGGCCTCGTCGGCTGCTGTGTGTTGTTTCTATGATGAAGCGTTACAGATTCGGAGCCATGTTACTGTGAAACACTGCGGCGGCGCTTTTCTGACTCTCGTATGATGACGCAGCCGCCGCTGGATCATATTTTACACCTCATTTGGATGTGGAGGCTTGAGATGTTGTAAAACAGCGTGAGGGCATTAACGAGTCCTGTCAGACACTCCAGAAAAAACAAATACACTGTGGTGACTCACAGATTCAGTCAGAGCCTGTTTACTGAAGATCTGACAGGAAGTCAGGTTTTCACACTTAGAGACACCTGAGAAAAATAACGTCACTGTCTCTGTATATAACAACTGACGGTTTTAGTTTCTTGATTTATTTAAAACTTGGATGAGCTCATTAATAATACTGTAAAATCCGTCTCCAGGTGCATCAGGTGATCATGTTTGTTTGTAGATTCACTCGTGTCAAACCCGAAGGTTCCTAATTATAATTACACCCATTTGGTTGCATTTGTCTTCTTCTCTGCTCTTAAAAAAGTGCACGATGTCGGGCTGAAGTTACCAAACAGCAGCCGATCTGCTGCAGCTCTGGACAGAAAGACAGAATCTGTTTTCTGTTCTGCGTCTGTGAAGCATTTTGTAAACTTGTTTTTTTTTGCAAAGTGTCGTATAAATAAACCTCGTCGTGATCCTCCTCCTCCTCCTCCTCCACCTTTCATGGCAGCAGCGGCAAACCTTTAATCCCAACATGGCTCCCAGCAGCTTTGGGAATAAAAAGCCCAGCTGTGAGCTTCTCTGCATCCACCACTAAAAGCCTTGATGGAGAAATTTGGTTGTAAATGGCTTTCAGCGAGGCCGCCCACATCATCGCCGCGTGCTCCCCGGTGATGAGGAGGACGAGCCTGACGGTGGACAGTATTGATCCTGGAGCCTAATTACGAGGGCAACATATAATTTCCACATGCTGTTAGAAGTGTCCTGCCTGTTCTACCTTTTAACCTCTGACTCAGCGAGCGGCGAGCCCAAGTGTTCAGTTACTTAGCAACTGTGGCCACAGATCGCGGGTTGGCGGAGGACTGCGGGGAATCGGCGGTCGGTGTTTTTGAGCTGCAGCCGCCGGTTCGTCTCCCGAGAGCCAAACACATGATCCTGGTTTCTGATCAGCCGGAGGAACCGACTCAGAGACGAGATCTGATCGTCTCTGTGGAACAAATGAGAAAAGAACATGTGCTTGTTTTGTTTCTCACACAAATCAACTTGTTTTATGGACCCTGATTACATCTGTAATCTGATTACAGCTCTCAGTTCAGGTGTAAATGCACCTGAGACACACCGAGGACGAGAGCCGATCATTTGCACATTCAGGTGACCTTTTAACACACCTGCAGGGCCGTCAACACAGCTGATGTTTTCACAATTAATAACTTAAACTTTCTGCTTTTCATTTGTTGGACTGTGAAGAAAATTACCTGCTCAGGTTTTCTTACCTGCCGAGACTCGAAGCAGATGTTCGTGAACGTGTTGTCAGTTTCAGCTGATTTCACCACCAAACGAGTGACCACTGATCTTCTTATAAAATCACCTCATTCTGAGAGTTTTGGAGTGAAGAGAAACTTCATCAACTCTGCAAAACATCTTCAGCAAATCACATCATCTGTGCTGTCGTGTAAATTAGATATTTAGAGAAAAATCATTAAGTTGTTTCATGTTAAAAACAGCTTGATTCTCTCATTATTGCATCTGGAATCTTTATTTTTTCGGGACAAAAAAAGAGTAAAACGAAATCCCCAGTCGGGTAAATGGATGAATAAATCTTCCACTGGGGGGGATTTTCCTCATTTATTCTCAGATTTTAAAAAAATCCATCCAAAATATGAAAATGTGTGTTAGTGAAACATCTCGCGGTCAATTAATGAGGAAGTGATTAAAAACGACATGTTACCTTTCAGTGTGCGTCCTCACCGGATTTACACTCCGGAGAAAGTGTGAATGTTATAAACTGCTGATGCACGAAACGAGACGAGACGTGTGAAACGTGCTGGAGATGTTTCGCTCAGAAAACAAGGAAACTGCAGCAGGAGGTGAAAAAAATCACAGTCTGCTGACAGAAAATGAGACTTAATGACTGGATTTTTTTTTTCCCCAGAAAGGGAATCGACCACAATCTGTGTGTCTGTCAGGAAAAACAACTCCAGACAAACTGCTGTCGTCTCTAATATTCCTACAATCTGCAGCTGCAACATCTGCATCCAGTCATTGTTTCTGATGAATCCTGCCTCTTTTTTTCTTGCAGCAGTTCAAATGAGCGCCCGTCCAATCATTTATCTTTTGTCTGCCTGGTTTTAAAAAAAAAAAAAAGAAAGGCTCCTGGAGGACATTATTTTCCGTTATTACAATATGAGGGATTATAATTGTCCTCCCGCAATTACCTTCCCTCCTCCAGAGGCTTTGTCACCGGGAATGATTGGCCTCTAATATTAACCCAAATGCATTTAATCAGCCGGTGCAGGTTCCTCATGCCGTATAATCACACTTGCAATTAAAAATGTATTACCTCTCTGCCTGTTAGGCCGGACCGAGCTGCCAGAGCGCCGGTCAGCTCAGCCGGCCTGATTAGCATTATTTTACTGAGGAGCGTTACCGCCTCCGTGCCGAGGCTGCCAGCAGCCGGATCCAACGCCGCGCTCTGCTCCGCGCCGCTTCGTCAAAAATGCAAATGTACTGTACAGTCAGAGGTGGAGAATCAAAGACGGAGACGAAGCGGAGCAGAAAGTCTCCTCAGGCTCTTAAATGGAGGTCAGGCAGCATCATCTTTGTCAAGTTAAATGAGGCTGTGAGCAGAAACAGCTGTGTCAGTTTAAAGGAGCTTCAGAAATCTGCCTGAACGTGTTCAGTCTCCAGAACTTTGTTCCATTTGTTTCCACTTTGCTTCTTGGATTTTTCCAGAAACGTGTCAGTATTCTGAAACGCTGCTGCTGTTCGATGGGGAAGTGAATCCTGTGTCTGACTTCCTCTGCTTCCTCACAAACCTGCCAATCAGCTGCCAGGTTAGTTTCCGTCTGTGACCCCCCCCCCAGCGTTCCTCTGCTAAGTGCCCGCTTCCTGTTTGTCGGCCTGCTCGCTCCGTGTCACTGTTTACTCGCTCAGTTAGCTCTGATTCTTCAGGGTCGGCCGCCTCTTTGGTTTCCCCGTCTGCTGCCTCCCCTCAACTTAATCAGCTGATTTGGTGCCATGTTCTCGACCCGTCGAGTCCTTCAGGCCCGTTCTGCCTTCACACCACATGTGCAGGTGTGACACCGTGTGCAACAGGGCCATTATTTTAAATTGAAAGAGCTGCACACGGCGGCATGCGCTGCCACGGCTGTGAACCGGGCTCTGAGGCCAGAGTGGATCTGAACTGAACTTTGACTCAGACTCGGTTCACTGGAAAAAGAAGGGAAAGTTATTTCTGTGCGTTCGTGTCGCGTTCGGTCACGTCCTTGTTAGCTTGTAATAGCCGTCGCTCTGCGTACCTCACACACCTCGGCGTCCTCTCTTGCTCGTTTGGTGTGAGGCAGGTTTCTCTGCTCGGCTTGGTTTTAATGAGTATCCGACTCCTCGCTGGAATCAGCTCCTGCATCCACCTATTTGTCTCCGCTTTGTGTCAGAGACTCAACCTGTTGCCTTTTTTAAGCCTCGGCTGCCTGTTTCGATTTGCTTCACTGAGCCAGTTTTTGTTCGGAGGAACAACAACCTTTATCAGCGGAGGTTTGTTGGTGAGCTCGTCTCGTCCCTGAGCTCCGGCTGCATAAAGCCGGCAGACTGATGGTGAAGTGGATTGTCCAGGGATTGAGAGGAGAGGAGAGGAAGAAAGCCTGAGTTAAGTCCTGTTTAACCCTCACAGTAACCAGCACATATCCCACTCGAGGCCCCGTTTCGCCCATAAAAGGTCCCACTTCTGTCCTGTTGTTAAGCAGAGAGGATGATGGGAGTCCTGCAGCGCCTTGAAGGACGCGCACAGGTCGACTGCAGGATCACACGTGAGCCCATTGAGCTCTAATGGAATCAATACTATTGATTCCTAATTTATGAGAAAAGAGGTTTTTTTATTGAAGATGGATTTTTTTTCTTTTGTTCGAATGAGAGTTTCCAACACGCTGAAACACTGAGCTCCGTTTATTTCTGCCTCATTCATATTTATCTGTCAATTCCTATTTATTTAAGATTTTAAAAAGGGCAGAAAACACAACTGGAGATTAAAAACTCGTATTTCCTCGTGTGGTTAACTAGTCTTTGAATGAACAGCTCAGTCAGTCAGTTAATTAGAGGATTAAAAATCTGTAATTCTTGTTTTTGTTAATGGGACGTCCTCTTGTATCTGGATGAGTGACTGAAGCCGTTAAGCTTTGGAGGTTTTGCAGCCTGTAAAACAGACTCCTGTGTGGTCAGGCTGCTCGCCGTTAATCACAGCAATAAGATAAGCATAATTGGATATCTGACTTCCCGCAGCGTGTGAGTGCATGTACAGACAACATATTGATTTCCACTGTCTTCATAATTAAAATGATTTAGCTTCAGTAAAGAGACACTCCGGCTCTTATTGGCTCGTCGGCGTGATAATTATTGTGTGTGTTAAGTTCTGCGAGGACGCCGTTCCTCCTCCCCCCCCGCTGAACAAACGGCCTCGCTCCAAATCGCACCATCAAGTGTCTGCTGGGTTTGAAATGTGGCGTCTGAGACCTGCTGCTGGGATTTCTATTGGATCATGGTCATGAGCTTCCAGCAGCTGGCCGGCGTCCTGCAGAGCAGAGAAGAAGAACAGAAGGTTACACATGTTTTTTTTTTCTGTTTTCCTGCTGAATGTTTGTACTGAATGTTCATGACGACACACACACACACATGCAAAGCTCTTAAACCGTTTATTCTTTACATGTTTCACTCGCTGCATTCAGGATTTTTCATTTCTGTTTGGATCCATAAATTATTTCAATAAATGACCAACAACAGTGTCAATGTTCTCGTTTTTAATCCACCTGTAATTTGGTTTTAAATGTTCTAAGACAGTTTTGAGAAAGAAAACAGGAAAGAATCTTTAAAAAAGGTGTTTTGGTCCACAGAATAACTCCTCAAATGACATTTCAGAGGTTTTCTTTAAGCTTTTTCAGGTTTCTTTAAAGAACCTCATGTTAAAAAGGTACTTTAATAACTAAAAACTGTGTCTTCACTCTGAGGAACCACATCTGGTTCCAGTTAGCATCTTTACTTCTCTGAGTGCAGATGTTTTTCTGCTCTCGGAGTTTTGTCTTTTATCAGACACTTTCATCAGCAGGGCGACGTGTTTCTCAGCTCCTCACGAAGTCACAAATCTTGACAAATATTTTTTATTAATGACCGCTTCATAATCTGCTCCCACAAGCTTTGTTTTGCTCCACAGAGCAGGAGGTTCAGGCTGAGAGGAGATCCTGTTCACATCAACAGCTGACTCCTCCCACCAGGTGAACACTGATCATGTGATCAATCTCTTCCAAGCACAGTGTGATGTCAGCTGTGCAGGATGAACCTGAAAGCAGCATGATACGTAAAAATTGCAGATATCTGTTTTAACAGCAGTTTTCTCTGAGAAGATAACAGGTGAACACACTCTTCTCTCTCAGCTGGTTTCTTCATGCCGTCCTGCTGCTCTTTGGCACTTTGAGGCTCAACATGCAGCCGTCCAGGACAGTTTCTCAGGCTAAATTAGGTCTAGTTAGCATCTTGTTGTGGGTTTTAACTCCATGTTTAAACAGCTTTAATACCTGTGTGGATCCAAAGGGACTCTGAGCTCCGATCATGCAGTCAGTCGCCATCATCACAGGAGAAAAACAGCTTTTTAGGTAAAAGAGAGCAGCAACTGAACGCCTCAGTGTCACCTCATCAGCTTCATGCCACTGCCAGTGAAGAGCATCTTCTTCTGTTGGAGAGCATTCATCTTTAAATCAGCCTCCAGTTTCTTCTACTTAAGTTCCTCCACAGAAATCCACCAGCAGCCTGAAACATGAGCAGCTGTGGGATGTTTCATGCTGTTTTGCATAAAAATTTTTATCGTTTCCATGTTTGTTTTCTTCACTCTGAGGCTCCGACCTCTTGAGCTTTGTGCAAATATATATATATTTATAATTTTGCAAATAAGCAGACATATACCAGCTAAAAAAAAAACACACAGCAACATCTGTATGAGCTCACAAACACAGGAGTTTAGAAACTTGGCTGTTTTCTGGAAGAATCCTGGGAGCTTCAGAGGAGACACATGGATTCCTCTCCCTCCTCTCTGGCTCACTCTTCTCTTGTATTAATCTCCTGCTGGCATCTCCCTCGTCACAGTCTGTGGTGTTTCTGTATTAACGAGCTCGTGTTAGCGAGGCCACTCAAGCAGCTTCTGATTGTACGTGGCAGTCTGTAGTTTCAGTTTTTTTTTTTCTGTAACTCTTTTCCATGAAGCAGAAAATGTGGGCCACAGCGAGCCGAGAGCAGACGGCCATATCCTAATCATTTGTGATAGTCTGGTAATTAATGGGATTTGTTAATTGGGTCTGTCCTCCCCGGGGACGTTTCCTGTGCATATTCATGCGGCGCTCCGCTAACCTTCCTCCCCGCAGTCACTTGAACTTTAGTCCCCTCAAACACACTGATTTTGTTTCTTGTCACCGTCATTTTTTATCCCTGCGACAACAAGCGAGCCGCCGCCTATCCGGACCATCAGCGGCTTCTAAATGTTTAATACTGAGCTACATGAGCAGATAATTACCACAATGCTACTCACTGTCAGGAAGCCAGGCCGCCGCCGTGCACGCCGGAGTCATAATTGCATTGGCGACATCCTCACGAGCTCCAATCAGGTTTGTTTTCTCTTCAAACAAGGCGTCCCCTCTGGTTTCATCTCGTGGAGCTGACAGGTGGAGAGTCTCCGTCCGAGCAGCACTGCCACGCACACACACACCTACACACACACACCTACACACACACACACGTTGTTAGCCTGTTTGCTAACTTGGCGTTGTCACTAGCTACAGGTGTAACAGAGTCAAACAGTGACACAGCGGTCACATGGGAGGAGTAATCACCATCAGTTTGTTTTCCAGGCAGCATGTGGCGTTCAGGTGCTGCTGGGATCTGCCAGCATCCAGCCCAGTTCAGCTTTTGTGAACCTCTGAGGCTGGATGCGTTCAGTGACACTGAATCCTGCTGTTTTTTTAAACATGAGATGAAGATCTGACACGTTTCTGTGCGTGTGTGTGGACGTGATGAAGATGAAGATGATGATGATGATGATGATGAAGGCCGTCAGGAGCATCGTGTTTCTCTCCCTGATGGAGATGCTGCTTCACTCCGCCCACAGCAGGAAGGACGGATCTGCTGCAGGAAAACTAAGCAAACTGATCCTCCTGACTCCTCCTCCTCCTCCCCCTCCGCCTCCTCCCCCACTCATTCACCTGCTTCTCCTCCTCTGGGTCTCGGCTCGTCCTTGGGAACACACCGTCCTCCCCCCCTCCCTCGGCGTCCTTGCAGTCAGCAGCCTGGTGTTGGCGTCCTGACCGCACTGTTCTCACATCCTCTCTCTCACCTGTTCTGTCCCGGACGCTATATCGGGCTGCTTCGCCGCTTGCTGTTTCTAAAAGCATCTCCAGCTCACGGCGGTGCTTTCTTGCTGCCCTTGTCCCCCCCCCCCCCGTCCACCAACCAGGAAAGCTGTTCTTTGGCTCAAAAAGAAGGTGGGGTGCCTATCTCAGATCTGATTGGCTCTCAGGAGCAGGAACTGCAGCTGATGGATCACCTGTCTGAGGGGGGGGACCTGCTGCGTGGAGGACGGGACGCACGCTGCCGGACGAAGGTTCATCCTGTTCTCGTCGTCCTGAAGATCAGGTCATTTAAATGAGACTTTTTTAAAGAACGAGAGATGATTTCCTTCGCTTCTGTCGTTTCCTCCTGACGGTCCATCGAAGACTTCAGCGAGCAGCTGCTTTGAGAAAGAAATGAACCTTTTAAAAACTGTTTGTGAGGTGTTTTTAAAGATTTACGTCCTCAGTGGAAACCAGAGAGTTTGGATCGAACAGACAGAGAGAGAAAAGACGGACGCGAACGTGGGGATTTTATTACAATAACAAATTCAAACTCACTGTAGATAACCACAGGGATGTTTGTGTGGATAAATAACACATCATTCCATTTAAAATGCTGGATTTGCTGTTTTTTCCTGCATGTCTCTTTTCCACGAGTCTCATAGTTTCACCTCACCTTCATTTGGATCTCCATCACTGACTCAACCACAGAAACACACCTTTAACACAGTGAAAGTCATTAACATGATGACACACAAAGAAGTGAACCTCCACAGACAGACAGAGTCTCCGGCTCAGATGCAGAAAAAGCAGCCCCCCCTCCCTCCTGATGCTGAGAAAGCAGCTTTAAAGCAGTTCATCTCCAGGCCAGGTGCACCGTGCCGAGCAGCCAGACGTCACCGTCACACCTGTGCAGAGCGAAAGAGGACAGGAGGGATGAAAGACCAGCAGCACGAGAAACACAAGCAGCCTGAGCGGCCCAAACACAGAACTGAGCTGCAGAGTTTTTGGTTTGTGTCAACATGAGCGTGAAGCAGCTCCGTGTAGGAATCGTTTCCACGGTTTTGGGTCAAAGAACGTGACCTCGATCCCATCCGACACCTTTCTGATCGACAGAAACGCCTCCGTGAGTCAAAGCAGATCCTCCAGCATCAGCGTTTGTCTCACCGAGGCTGTTGAGTCTGAATGGGATCGAGTCTCAGCTGTAACATCTGTAACATCTGTAACATCTGCTGGGAAGACTGACGCCAAACTGTGCTTCTTTCACATCAGGCTGGAAAGCCATGGTGTCCACATACTTTTGGTTCTTTAGTGTCAAACATGCAGTGACTCTGCAACAAAAACATGCATGAAAATCTGTTTAAAAGACCGAAAGTGATTAAAATAAGAAACTTTCGCGGTGCATCATCTCAGCGTGAGCAGAGGAAGTTAAAACAGAAACTCTGTCTCACATGCAGCCATGATTTTATTTTTAGATCAGTGTTATTTTTAAAGCCACCTTCATCCCTGATAGTTTTCCTTCTGCTTTCTTGGAATTCAGCAGCAGCAGCATCACTTCACAAAAACTCCCTCCTCTCGTTTTTCCCTCCCATGCTGTGTGATTTGGAGCATCAAAGGCGCCGCAACACAGAAACCGGAGAGGAACAGAGTCATCAGCGTCTCACCGCGGCGTTTTCAACGAACAGGGAGAGCTGAGCGCCGAGCCGAGCGAGGAGGAGAAGAAGAAGAAGGGCAGGAGAGACGAGAGCGAGGCTCTCCAAAGAAAAGTCATTACATGAAATTATCATGTCAGCCGCGGTGCCAGGAGGAAGAGAGCGGAGTTGTTTCTTCTATTGAGTTATTTCACGCTTTGAGTTATTTCTTCCATGAACAAAGTATTTATAGACTCATTTCAAGCTGCTCGACACACAGCCGTCCAGAAACACACTGTCTGTCTGTCTGTCTGTCTGTCTGTCTGTCTGTCTGTCTGTCTGTCTGTCTCCTGGCCTCTTTCTGAGTCCTCGTTACATTTTTTTAACTCAGACTCGACTTAGCTTTATCGGCTTGACTGTGACAAAAGAGCAACTTTACACTTTTTACCTTTTAAATATTCATTTTTTTAGAAAATCCCACACTCTGCTCTTCTGAAGCTCCACAACATATCGACCTTCACTGCTGTTTTGGTCCCTGTGACCTTCATTAAAGTGTTGCAAACAATTCTGCATAACCTGTGACCTTAAACAGATGAAGCTCCGCCCCTTCAGGATGCACAGATACTTTGCATTAATGTGTTACTTCGACGCTTAAAACATGTCAAAATAAAAACTCAGCATTCCAGAAAAGTGAGTGAGTGATAAATAATAAAACGCATCCACATGATTTAATCAACTGACAGGAATATTTTCTGAATTTGCTCATCAGATAAACGGAAACATCAGTCTTGTGTCTCTCCGTTCAAACATATGAGATACTTGAACTTTGAGTGTAACATTAAAACGTCCATAAATTCCCAAATCCTACAGCCTGACATGCCGAGGAATCACTTTTAATCGTCTGCTGAAGGAGACGCAACCTCACAGATTCCCTCGTACGTTTAACTGTAAAACTGATTTAAACTCGGCCTCATTAAAACCTCACACACGTGTTTCTGATGCAGACGACGTGCTGAGCGTCATAATGTGCTTAAAGATTCACAGCACAGCGTCCTCTCCTCAGTTTATCAATGAGTTCATCACATGATCCATATCACATGTGATCGACCCGATCAGACGTCAGTGTGTTCTGCTTTTTACCACATCACCTCCATTAAAACGCATGTAAGTGAACGCAACAGCTTCATAATGAGAGACGTTTGCTTGTAAAAGTTTATTTTGTTGGATTCAAATATGAAATCTCATCATTCAGGTTCCAGGGCGCTCACTTTTTAACTCTGATTAAACTCCTCAGAGGACAAACACACTGGATATTTACCCAGCAAGCACCTTTTTTGTGCCGCTAAGTTAAACTGAATGTGACACAAACACATCACAGCCTCCCACAGCAGAGTACCTGTCCCACACCTGTGCAGACAGAAGGGGGCGGAGCTTCACTGATTTTAGGTCACTGGTGCAGAATTGTTTGCAACACTACTGAGGAAGATCCAGAAGCTGTGAAACTTCACCAGACACCAGCAGTGAAGTCTGACCGACGTGCTCCTGAATGCAACCCTGCAGAAACACACTCATACTCACCGTCGGGGGGCCACAGACTAAACATAAACAAAAATAAATGAAATAAACCAAAAAACAGTCTCTATGCAACATGCAGAAACACTTTTCCTGCAGCTTTTAGCATCTGATAATCATGCTGATCCATCGTTGACCTTTATGGCACCAAAGCTCATCTTCTCACCTCTGTTGGCGATGAAACTTCAGGTGACCAACATGTGATGCTGCTGCTTGATATTAGAGAAAATCCTCTCACACTGCGAAGGATTTTAATCCTGTTTGCAGCAAGAAATCTACATCTGATTCCCTGAGATGCAACGTGGCTGTTAAAACCTCGTCGTTTCCTGCAGCTTCTTCTGCACTATAACAAAAGACTCAGGATATTTAATGCAAAGCTGTGTCTTCCAGATGACAAACCTGACATGACAGTAAAATGAGCCTTTCCCGAGCCTCGTCAGCCCTGCGGAGATTTGAATAAAACAAAAAGGCGGCCTTGAAACAAACAAGATAATTATGGCCTCGGGTGCTGAGCGCCTGTCTGTCTTCCTGTTGCTTTTATTCCACAAACACTGAACCGAAACAAGTCGCCTCTTGTCGCCGAGCAGCACCTCCAAGCCGCGCCGCAGAGCGTTCAGCGGCAGATATTAAGACCGTGACAGATGAAAATGAATCTTCTCTTCCTGCAGCCTCAGAAAAAAAAAAAAAAGTGAGACAATAAAGGATTGTGAGTTATGTAACCGGCTGTAAACCATCAAGCAAACTGAGAGCAGACGAGGAGGAGGAGGCTGCAAATCTTCATTTTAATGAAGATTGTTATTTTTTACTCCGTCCCACTTCCATACATTATACCCTCTCTATATTATATTGTCTATAAAGCACATGCTTTACACTGATGCTGACAGGGCAACATTTGAGCAGTTACACCAGAAATCAATGGGCTTTTTTCTTCTGATATTACAGGAAACGATACGAGGCAGTCCCCAGAAAATGTCATAAACTCTGACTTTGAACAATACTGCCAATTTTAAATGTGAGAGTCTTACAAAAAGAAACGTCTTTCTCAGGAAGTATCTGTTGATGTTTTTATTTTCCGAGCTTGTCTGCAGAAATCGTTTTGCCAATAACCAATATGTGCTCGCAGTTTCTTCTGCCAAGTCTATTGAGTGTGTGTTTTTTGTTGCTGCAGGAAAACCTCAGTGCCTCTTTTTTCCTGTTTATTCAGGTGTTTTTGGAACTGAACGACACGAAACTCTGCAGATTAAAACACCGTGAAGCGTTCAGAGTCAGAAATGAGTCAGAGTCGACTTTTGGTCTCATAAGGTGGTTGAACCTCGGCCTTCTGGGTAAAAGTCCTGTGTTTTATCCACTTTGACCTCCCCCAGGTGAGGAGTTAACTCATGGTAGGTAGGTTGCAGATGAAACCGCGTCACTGTGACGGACGGCGGGGGTCAGGAAGTTGTTTCTGCACAGAAAAGTCCAATCAGAATGCAAATGTTTTGTGCCGTTTACAGTTTTGAATCAAGAATTAAGAGCTGCTTTTCAGTCCAAAAGTGGTCAGTCATACAGGTGAGACATGAAAAAAGCTCACAGACAAACGGAGGCAGACGAGGATTAAAAGCCTTCTGATCTGGAGGGGCGGAGTCAGTCAGCGCTCGCAGCCCAGCTAAACCAAGTCAACCTGCTCTGAGCGTCCAGTTTTTCACAAACAGGTTTATATTTGAGTTTATGTTTGAGTTGGTGAAGAGCCTGGTGCATCTCACACACACGCTGCAGATCAAAACACAAGGATGGAAATCAGTTTTATCGTTCTAAAGAACCATAAATGAGTTGTCTTTCTGAATTTCAGCTCATGTTTAAAAGTCAAAATCAATAGAAAACAAAAACTTGTAACTTCAGAATGTTGATTTAACAGTTTTAAACTGAAACCAATTAGTAACTTGTCTGATCTCTCATCTTTTGTTCCAAGATGTTTTCATTGAATCTGTTGGTTTCAGACAAATTTGTTTGAAACATCATGAGAGAGAGAAAGAAATCAGCCTCCATCAGCTAATCTGCACTTTCTCTTGTTTTATTCCATTAACGAATCTCAGAAGTCTCATAGAAGACGAATAAGAAAGATCGTTAATGATGCACAATAAAGAGATTTAAATCATGTGTTAAAATGTTAAAGGAAGTTGATTTGGTTGCTGAAGGTGGAGCCTTTTTACAGTGCAGGAGTTTCCAGAGAAATCCTGAGAGTTTTGGGTGAGAAACGGGCTGATGAATTAAAGAGGACGCTCTTCTTTTGAACATGAGCACAGACAGCAGCTTACACAGTATTTGCTTGCACTTAGTGCCTGAATGAATCATTCAATCATATAATTTATTGACTGGCACCTTTTAAATGATGAATGACCAGGACAGCCGCTGGCAGCCGCTCCAATCCTCTGCGGGGGGGACAGAAACAAGGAAGCTGGAAAAGAAGAAAAACAGGCAGCCATAAATAAAAGAGCAGTAATCACATATTGTTGTCACAAATCCCAGAACAGAGACGGGCGTCCTTCTTCCCCGAAACTCCGCGGAAAAACAAGCGTGGCCCGGCGGGAAACGCAGCCATATGCCTCAGACACACCTTGGCTCTTCCTGTGATTACACTTCATCCTACAACAGCGTTCAGCTGCCAGGACGCTTCTTTACCACCGAGGGTTCAGTTATTCAGATTATATTCAGGATCGTCTCTTTAACGGATGTAACGAGTCCATAAGGTTTGCTTTGTTTTTGAAGGTGATGTTGGTCATTCAGTGAATCATCTCGTCTCCAGAGTTTGTCGTCTGTCCAGGATGTGATGAGCTTCGCTCGGTCCAACAGCTGCAGAATGAAGAATCACACTCTCATATCTGTTTTGTTTGCTTTCTTGCTTTAAAAACTGAATTTAAAATGTGATTTTTTGTGATGGTAGAACCGGTTAAGAGAAGAAACCCTTTAACGTCTCCTCTCCTCACGTGGATCCTCTGCACTTCGTTTCTCTCTGAGGAGGAAACACAGATATTACACTTCATTAATGGACAGAACAGGCGGTAAACACAGAAAAAAGCCTGTTTTCCTGTTCAGCCTCCCACCTGTGAGCTTGTTTTTTTTCTGCCTCGTGTTCATTCGCTGCTCCGCTGAGGTTTTTTTTTTTTTTCACACATTTCTGACAAAGACTGTTTCGTCCGTGTCACACCTGTCAGGGTGACAAAAGAGCAAGAACAGAAGTTTCTCCTCACATTGTCTCCTATTTACAGTCTCATGTAAATCCCGTTTCCCTCCATGGCAACGCGGCACCACTGACCTCCTCCTCCTCCTCCTCCTCTGACGCCAAACCCTGCCATCCCTCTAATGACGGCGCCGCTGAGCCTCCCAGAATATTCTCTGCTTTATGGGTGTCAGAAACAAAGAGGAGATCTATTCATGAAGCTCTCATAAATAAAACATGGGGGGTCATTTGTATGGCAGGTGAATTGGACCAGGGATTATTTCTGCGGAGGGAAGCTGGAGGACGTGTCACCCGCAGGCTGTCACACACTAACTGGGCTGATGTTGGCGACGCTGGGTGGCGTCTGCGTCCTCCTCACGCGTCTCCTCTCCACCCTGCAGGATGCTCCTCATCACTTCCAGCTGTATTTCCTCTCGGTTGATGATGAACATCAGTGTGCTGAAGCTGGGAGGTGACGGTTAAACGTTTTGATCCCAGGAGAGACGCAGCGCTGACGAGCTTTCTGTGGAAACCTGCAGCTGAAGCCTTCAGACTGAAGACGAAACTGTCACAAGTCATTTACAGGAGCATAAAAAAACGTCCTTTTAAAGAATAAAACGAAGCCCAGAAGTTCTTCTGTTTTGTTGTGTGAAGCTTCGTTCCTGCAAAAAGAGAAAATTCTGTTCTTGAAATGCTTTCAAAGTCAAATCACGTCTGATTTCTTCTGTCAAATAAATTTACTTTTCATGGTTCAGATCTCATCTGGCAGCGTTTTATTGACTGATTGTAGTTTTTTCATCATTTGTTGCAGTTTTGGTCCTTTGAGCTTTGTTGTTTTTTTGTTTCTGTATTTGCGGTCGTTTTCTGGTTGTGAAGATTCTTAGAAAAGATGGATTTCTGAGTCAATAAGCCAAAGACTCTTGATGGATGTTTCTCCTGAAATGTGCTGCTGTGTCACTTCCAGTCTTTCCTCAGCAGACTGAAAACAACACAGCTACGATCCGACTCTAACGCCTCCGAGGTGTCACTTCCTGGAAGAAATGGCTGATTCCAAAGATTCCAGGGTTCCAAGAAGGTCCCGCATGTCTCGTGGCCTCCTCCTGCTCTCCTCTCCGGGGGCCCAGGTCGATGGGAAGGGG
>JAPZDV010000026.1:25819414-25833270 GCA_029814665.1 Acanthurus lineatus
TTTTTGACATTTGGATGGTGCATCATCTACAGGTCACAGGTATACGACGTGCTGTCAGTTCAGGCCAAAGTTCAGTTTGTTTTTATATAAGAGATAAAAAATGAATGCAAAATATTTGTCATTTATTTTTGCAAAATGTCAAATCTCAAACCTGCAGCTCACTGACTGCACATCTTCCCGCTGGAGCCCCTCAAGTGTTGGAGTGACTTTAAAAGGAAGATCAGTGAAAATGCTGCTTAAATATGTTTAAAAGTCACTTATCTTCATGTCTTTTAGTATTTAAAACTATTCACTGAAACAAGTGAAATATTCCTAACATGCATTTTTTTCTCCAGTTCCAAGAAGAGAAAACTTTCGTTCAAATGAAATCCGTGAGTGACTGTTATTTGTGCACTGTGCTCATGTGACATTCAGGGTTTCACAGCCTGACTTTGGGACGTATGCAGTCTCTGGTGTGTGCACGTGCATAATTAGTTTGCAGATAAGCACAGATTCTTCTTCTGCTGATCTTTACATATTCGCACGCGCTCGCAGCTGCGCGGCCGGTGGAGCATTTCGAGGCGGAGCGCTCTGATTCAGCTCGCCGTTCACTCCTGCTGGGATTTAGCTGCAGCTACTGACTGTGTTTACAAGCCCCATAAGCTGAGACAATACGAGACGGGCTGTCTGAGCGAGCCGAAGCTCTAATCTAATAAACTGAGGAGAGTCTGAGAAACTCGAGTCAACAGGCTGTTGGAGCCTGTTGAGTCTGAGCAGATTTGACCTCAAAGAAAGAGCCACTTTCTTCTTCATGAAAGTATGCTGAGCTCCACCGATCTGCACTGCAAGCAGCGATTCAGTCTGTTTTTGTTCCATCTTCATCATCTGTTACCTGGTTAGTTTCAGGTGATAATCAGTCACCTGCATCAGAGCGCCAATCAGAGAAAACATCACCTTACAGCTGCACGTGGAAGCATTACATCCATATTATTATCAAACTCCGGATTACACTCTTTAGTAATAAACACTCTGCAGATAAATGCACTTTTTTGAATCCTGACATCTCAACATTTTCTCCCTCAAGGTGGGGGAGTCAGAACCCACATGGGGCTCCAGAGGCCTGTTGACCTGGTCGCATGTTGTTAATTTGTCATTTTGATGTGGTTCTGATGCTTCTGCCATGATCAGCAGACACTGGAGTTAAATGGTTTTGTTTGTACATTGTCTGCACAGGATGTTTTATTTTGAAATGACTTCCTGTCCAGCTCAGTCTGCTCTGTGCAGCTTCACAAGAATAAAAACAGACACGCTGCTTATTCTCCAAGGATCAGAGCGAAGAAACGCTTCTGAAACGTTCTGCGGCTCATCCAGAGGAACCACAGGCGTCGTCTCCTGTGGCAGCGATCGGCTCCGGCAGGTGCGTCTCACCTGGAGCGCGACGCCGCCGTACCTGCTGGAATCAGCAGGTAAAACACATCAGAGTTAGTTTAAAGCAAACCAAACAGGTCTGAAGTGAAAACACCTATGGTCAATGACTCCTGAAAGTACGAGTGTGTGTGAGTGTGAGTGTGAAATACATGAAGATTGAAAAGCAGCAGTGTGTGTGTGTGTGTGTGTGTGTGTTCTCTCTCAGAGGCTCCTGCTGCGTTCACACTCGTCCTTCATTCTCTCTGTTTTGTTTTCTTCACTTTCACCTGGAGAAACTCGGAGATGTTGCAGCAGAGCCGCTGTCAGCGTGGAGGCGACGCGTTCTCAACATCACCTCACAAATCGTTTTAACGACCAGAAACATGAACACACAGCAGCTGTAACTGCAACGCAGGACGGATTTGATCCACCTGGCTGAGGGCCACGGGAACGGCAGGTGAGCTGCGGCTGTGCTGGTAAATTCTGGCTGCGGGACATAACGGTGGGCGCGAGGGGACTCGGTGCCTTGATGGGAGAGGTGCTTAATGTTAATACCTTCATTTATTTCTGCAGAGTGCTGGGTGTGCAGCGAAGGGCTCCAATAAAAGCGGCTTTCACCTGCAGCCGGTGGCAGGCGGCTAATAAAACATTAGCCATTTTGATGTATCCACCACATTAAAATGTCACTTCCTCATTGTGTGAGGAACAGTCATTGCAGGCCTGAGTGGCTGCTGCAAACACACCCTGTACGGTGTCAGCAAGAATTAACAGCCAGGCAGCTCATCAGCAGCTCTATGTGTGCTTTTACCAACACCGAGCTCCTTTCTTCTTCTGCAGGAAACAAATCCAACAGCTTCCTGCTCGTTGGAAATAATTACAGTGTTCTGCTCAACCTGCAGACTCCGACTCATTTCATTTCATTTTGTCAGAACTTCAAGTGGCTGAATTTGAAGGGAATATCTATGAAATTATGCACAAGACATTTGGATTTTTTCCCTTTGAATGAAGCTAATATTATTCAAGATATAAAAGCTAATTTCTATTTAATCCAATAAAAAAAAGGTTGATTTAAAGTGAAAGTGGTGCAAAGAAAACTTATTCCACTGACAGCTATTTTGCTAGAGGCTGAAAATATGTAACTTAAATGAAATTTATATTCATTGATTGTTTTTGAACACTTTTGCTGAAAGAATAAGCTTAAAAAACACCTGACATGTTGTCACCAAAACTACTTTCTCATTGAACTCTGTAATCTGCAGAAAAACCAAAATTAGGAGCTAAAAGAGGCTAAAAAGCTTCACAGAGCTGCAGGGTTGAAAATGATCCTACATGGAGGAAAATTGTGAGCAACAAATTCAACATTACAGTCATATGATTGATGGTTACTGAGAAAACACTGATGCTTCAGCCTTAAAGAGGATCTTTGCAGTGTTTTCATGCACATAAACAGATAAAAGTCATGCAGATTAATGTAAGTGTTGTTCTGTGAGCGATCGTCGAGCTGCAGAGGTGAACTTCTATCTTTAGGACTGAACCTTCCTCTTCATTTTCTTCTCATCACTCCATCAGGAACCCCAGGAGCTCTGCAGACGGCCTTCACCGCCGTTAAAAAGCTCCTGTGCAGGTTCTCCGCCGCTCTTTTATCGCTCCGTGTCGAGTTGGGGTTAATGATGATCTGCGCTAATTCCTCCTATAAACTATTTTTACAGCTGCTGCTCTGTTCTCTGCTGACTCCGTCTGACCTGAGTTAGCAGCTTACGCACACACACTCGTCTTAATTCCCTCCATAAACTGTTGATGGAGTTTCCCATCAGTCCATAGAGGAGTTGTACATCAGTTATATGTACGGCCGTTCATGTCTCGGATGTTATCAAGCAGCAGATTCTCTCACCGAGTGATCGAGGTGAGCAGGACACAGCGGGCCAGTTTACCGCCATGCTGTTTCTCACCGCAGCTTTTTGTATTCATGATGTTCTTTCTCCTTTTGAAATAAGAGGCTGAGATCACAGACAGCCCCCCCTCCACCTCCCGCCATCTTTATTACAATGCTATAAAACTATTACTGCTGTTTTAGCTGCATGTTGACTTATGTGTTGATTATTTCTGATTATTACAGAAGTGGGTATTTTCTGGTTTGCACAGATTTAATCTCTGATTTCACAGAACGAGTGAAGCGTCAGGCTGCAGGTCGTCCGACTCGAGGTTACTCGTAGGTAAAACTCACAGGAGAGAATCCAGAGAAGTCGTGTGTCAGATATGAGGAAGTTAGTTGCCACAGAAAACCAGAAGTTGCAGCTCCTCCTCTGCAAACTGTGGACGCTGATGATGTGTGTGTGTGTGTGTAAAGCTTTGCTGCTTTCAGCTGTCAGTGGAAAACGCTGCTCTGAATGTGCCGGTCTCACACGCTCCGTCAGATTGGCTCTGTAATGGCTCAGTGTGAGGCTGCACCAGGCCTCAGCTGTGCTGCTGAATAAAACAGAGGCAGGATGAGAATAATCAGTAAAAAGTGTATCTGCTCAGTCTATCTGCTGCTGAATGAACTGCTGTAAACTGCTGATTCCACTCTGTTTCATTTTTAGTAAACACCTGCTGGTCTTTTTTTTTCCTGCACGGAGCAGCGGGAGCCTTCACATCCTGAACAGACCCTATTATTTGGCTGTTTGTACCTGCACAGCAGACACCTGTCAGCCAGATTAATTACACCGCCGTAGATGCAAGAATGGTGAAAAATGTGAAAAATGCCTCCAGCGTCCAGCAGATACTCCGTCCGAGATATAAAAATGTGAACAAAACCCAAATGAGCAGATGCATCGTGGTAATGTGAGTGTGGATATAAACAGAACATGCCCACACCTGTCAGTTAGGCTCTTTGTCATCATATCAGTACCACAGGTGGGCTGTAATGCAGCACATTTAGTCAGGCGGTGCACTAAAAGCTGCTCTGAACAATACTTCTCATAACAACAACAGATTAAACGACTGTGTAATGTGGAAGAGGTCACTGTTGTAATTGGCAGAGACTCATCAGAGCATCTTTATGAAGCTTTTTTAGCCTCTTTAGCTCAGAGTTCAGACGCTATAAAAAACCCGCCGCACATCTGCAGCCAAACAAACAGCCAAACAAACAGCCAAACATTAGACTGAAACAGGCCTGAGTTTGGGGTTTATGTCCATCAGGAGGACACAAACACTTTTCTGTGTGTGCTGGATGTGCAGAGAGGCAGCTTTTACCTTCATAACACTGATTTACAGGCAAAGGATCATTTCTGATGTTTCACATTTACAAAAAGCAACATTCACTTCCTTTTTCTGACAATGCAGATTTTTATTCTTTACAGCTCTGACATGTAAGAAACAGATAACAGCTTTAAAACTGAGGTGCGATGCATCTGATCTGATGTTACTGACTGTTAGCAGATTATTATCATTACGTGTCCTGCAGAAAACATATGAATCTTAATAACTTAACTCTGCTTCAGCGGGTCAGTGCAGCTGTTCTAACCTGTTCACACCGGTGCTGAGCAGATGTTTACACTACACACACACTACACACACACACACACTCCTCAGTTTGGCTACAAGCTTCATCTTTAAGTGACCCAGTTTTACACCTTCGATGGGTCAGCGGTTCATCACAGAGCTAAAACACACAGAGACAAACAACCATTAACACCTACGCACAACATGAGTCCACACCCGACCCGACCTGCATGTCTCTGGACTGTGGGGGGAGGCCGGAGAACCCGGAGGGAACCCATCCAGATGCAGGGAGAACTGAGTGCAGAAATGCCAGGTGAGAAGACCGAACCTCTCTGCTGTGAGGTGACGGTGTTAATAACTCCAACACTGTGCAGCTTCATCAGAAACATCATTTCAGGGAAGTTAAAGGTCGACGTATCCTGCACACACGCTTTGTCTTTAGAAATCAAGGTTTTAATGGCTCCATGAGACACCAGATTTCCTCGAATTGAGTTTTTTTTTGCAGTGTTTTGTACATTTCAGGCGGGAAAATGCAGCTTCTTTCTGCCTGTTGTTCCTCCCTCAAAACAATCAACAGTAAACAGCTTTGGACAGATGCAAATCACCTCATTAACTCCCTAACCTAAATCCATTCTGCAGCAGGAGAGATGAGCGAATGTGAGGAAGAGAAAAGAAAACACAGGAAGGGGAGAAAAAAAGAAAAACGTCCTGATAAAACATCTGCTGGATTCGCCCATCTGTGCCAAGCCGAGCGAGCGAGCGAGCGAGCGAGGCCCGCTGTGAGAGGGAGGAGGAGGAGAGAGAGAGATTGAGAGGTGGTGGGCGAAGAGAAAAGAGAGGAGGAGGAGGAGGAGGAGATGGAGGCATGGTGCCCACGTCAACAAGTGCCAGGAATTGTTTTGGGGGGAAAATGCATCATAATGAAGGCGGGGGTTGGGTGGAAATCCGTGGCTAACGCTAAATCCCTCAGGAAACAATTAAAGTGGCATTGTTTCTCCCGGCCAGCTCCGATTCCTGACTATTTTTTTCTTCTGTTTCTCTCTCAGTTTTCACACCTCCTTTCAGATGATATTCCCTCCCAAAAAAAAAGAAAGAAACGCTCACTGTTTTCTTTTTTTTACTCTCTTTCAGAGGGATTTAGCGATTGATACGCCTGAGGCTCGGCTCTGCTGATCAGATGTGCGTTCTGCCTGTAGCTCCTCCACCTCACTTTTTTTATGCTTTGTAAGTGCTAAGCTAAAGAGGAATGAGGCTTCTGGGTCAGCGGAGGACAAGATGTCTGCCTGATTATAGTTGAATTGGAAGAGATTATCCTCATGCTAAAAAGAGATTACGGCGTTGAGCCTGCGCGCTGCGTGTAAAGAGTACAAACTGAGGCTTTAAAGTGGATACAGCAACAAACAGACAAAGACATCAGCAGCTCGGAGGACGTTTAAGGTTCCAATCCCGACTTAAGCTCGACAATACAGCAAACATCACGTCAGCGAGCAGAATAAGTTCGAGTAAAAACCTTCACAGGGTGAAAATCCCTGAAGCTAGATCACCTCCAGGAGCTGAGGAACCCAGGAGGCCCTGAAGACTCCAGCTTCTCCATGTTCTCCATGTGTCAGCAGGTTTGGGATCATTTCATCCGAAGCTCGTTTGTCTCATATTCTGCATCTTATAAAACTATTTATTTCCCCCTGGAAGAGTTAGACTGATGAGTTTTTTCTCCCATACTTTCCTTAAAGTCAGTAAATCTTATTTCTTATCAGAGCTGCTGGTTTCACTGGAAAATCATCTCATTCACACTGGAGAAATCTGATCCTGAATGAAACAAACCAGAGTTTAGGCTAACGTTAGCAGCTGAGCTTCATCAGATTTGGCTGAGTTCACCCTCATTTCAATCCACAAACCTTAATCCAACCTGCGTTTTAACTAGAGATGCTGATCTTTATACAGAATAAAATATCAAATGCACATTTACAGTAAGACATTTATTGGAGATCTTTTACAACCTGGTTGCTGATAAATTTCCTGCTAAAGCTGCAGCTGATGAAATCATCTCCTCGTGTTCTGTGGTTTTTCTGAGGAAGAAGAAACTCGACTGAGGACGAACGAAACGAGAAGCTGCTTCTGTCTGAAGTTTATTCAACCACAGTGAATTCAGATAATCTGGTTATAATCTGACAGATTGGGGAGCTTCTTCACAGATGCAGTAACTGTTTGCTGCAATGGGTCAGTTATCTTTAAGTCTAATAAGTAATATAATATTTTATTCTGATTACTTTTATAACAGTTGTTTTTAGTTGTGTGTCAATATTTCTTTACTATTTTTTGTGACCAGTTGATATTTTATTAACTTCCTTTAGATGTTTTTTTGGGGTTTAAACTGAACTTGTCAGTGTTGACGGACGAGTCGCTGCTGGAAAACAAACTTCAGATTTTTCATTTTATATCAAAGATATTCTGAAATTTCCATTTAATCACAGAACATAGAAATAAAGCTTCTCTGGTTCCATGTTTTCTAATTCAAACAAAGGATTTTCTGCGTTTTTGTCTCATATTAACCAAATGTTTTAATGATTATTAATTAATAGAAGTGACAGATTAATTTCATGAAAAAAATTTGATTATTTAAATGTTGATAATCAGTAATTTCAGTGGCAGAAGATCATAAACCAGAGTGGAGAAATGATCAAGAGTCTGTAAGTGTTTTGGGTCACAGCTGCTGGAGGCGGATTGATTAGAGAACTGTGAAGGTCCTTCAATTAGCTGCTTGTTGTCATTTTTTCTCTCTGGACTCCAACACCTGAGAGACAAATCTGACGTTCACTCACAACACATCTGCTCTTATATCATTTTCTCAGAGTTGTCAGAGGAGAAACATATTTTTCATCTCCTTAAACGACAAAAAGCAACAACGAAAACATGAGTTTTGGCTCCACAGACGACATTTATTATGGTTTTGATTCTGTTTTCTTTCTGTAATGAAAAATAGAGACAGAGAGGGAAAACTACTGTTCAAGGATAAAAATGCTACCACAAAACAAAGACTTGAATGAACTCAGGTGTGTTTTTCTTAGTTTAATGTCTCCTTGCCCATTTGAAAAGACACAAGAAGGACTGAAGGGCTTCAGAGGTTTGATCCTCTTCCAAACATCTACAGGTGCAGGCTGTTTGTGCATTTATGCAATTTATTTATGGTTTACTGGTTTTATGTGTTGATGAACTAAGAATCTCTGGCTGATCTCGTATCAGCTTCTTCCAGCTCTGAGAGACTGTGAGCGTGAAACAAAAAAAGGCACCAGCATCCTGAACTTTGTGTTACCTTTTAAAAGAATTTGAACCATTTTCTAGCATGAAGGACAGTTGATGTGACACTTCATCATTATTCCAGTTTTAGTGGAGTAAGGCGAGCAGCTTTCCAACTCTTCCAGTCTTTCAGCCGAGCTGCGCTGGACAGGAAGAAACAGGGGTGTTTGCTCCGAAAATAAACTGATTAATCATATTTTAAAGTGACTCTGGAGAAAACAAAGAACTGCAGGATCTTAACTCAGGATGGAAACCTGAAGTCGGGCCAATCAGATGATCAGATCGAGCTAATCTGAACAAATCCTGAAGCAATACAAAGACTCAAATGGGCCTAAACTCCTCCACAATGATGAGCACATCAGCCTGAAGGTAAACCAACAAACTTTTCCTGCACAAACAAATTACTCCTCGTCGTCGCGGCTCCATCTGTGCAGAGTAATCTGAACCTTCTGAAGTCTGTCGGAGGTGAGCTCTGTTCTCACAGCAGCTCCGTCTTCCTCCTCACCTCCAGTCGCTGCTCCCTCTTCAGTAACTAGACCGAGACAACATAATAAATCAATACACAAGTGCTTGTCTGAAAGCTGAGCCACTTGAGGTGTTCGGGACATTAATGCATTCAGCAGAGAAACAGACATTACACTGTAATCAATCCTGCTGCACAAATCAACTTAGTCCCGCCCGCCGGATCCGGCTTTCTGTTTTTCCCCCACCTGCTTCGGATAAATCCACTTCTTGTGCATTAACGCAGGTCAGCGGTTACCTCCGAGGTGTAAATGGCCGGCCGCCCTTTAGCACTTAACAGGAAGCATACTGTAAACCAGATATTGAGTTTTCAATAAGCTGTGAAAACCAGATTACAGCCGCATGGGTTCACGCCGCACCTGCAGGGACTTCTGGGATGCCACCTGTGATCGTATGTGCTGGTTCGAACAGCCGGAGGAGCCTCGGTGTCCTCCATGTTTCACATTCACGCACATTATACTGATATTATTTGCACCAGGGGGATTCGATCCAGAAAAGAGCTGAAAGAGTCTCTGGATTAGAGCTGCTCGGTCTGAGGAAACGGATTCTGGCAGCTTTTGACTTCTGCTGTCACAGATTTCACTGCTGCGTTCGAGAACATCAGGAAAAAATTAATAAAAATAAAACTAAAGAACATATAAAAAATAAAAAAATTATTGAAGGTTCTCAGTCAGCAGCTGTCAGAGCACACAGATTATTTCTGTCATCAGCAGGGTTTAATCTTAAGTCAATGGAATTTTATGTTTGAATAATTAATAATTTATTATAATTGCATTATTATTGGTAATTTTACTACCTAAAGATGTATTAGAGTACATAATTTATGTTTACATCAAGATCTGTCAGGTTGGACATGTCATTGCATCGTTTTTTATAGTTTAGCAACAGGTGCCTGTCTCTTTAAGACGTTTTGGGCTAATGGCCGCAGCGTAGCTTAGGCTCAGGTGAAGTTCACCTGTTGGGCACGAGAGAAGTTCACGGTTTTCTAACCCTGTGCCTGATAGGTGTAGAACAGCTAAAAAAAAATTGAATTTTCTCATGTAATTGAGATCAGTTTTATCAGAAAACTCCACACTGTTACTGGAAGTTTTCTGAACCTGAACCTTCTCTCCATCACCTCCAGCCTCCATCTTCATCCTGCATCATCTTCTTCTCCTTTATCTTCTTCTCAGTTAAAATCAAACCAACCTTGTCCTGTGTGTTCTGCACTCAGGTCACATTTCAGCCGTGAAACAGAAACATTTAACACCAACATTCGTTCCTGACAGCTGGATTGTGATCTTGTGCAAACATGAGCCGAGAGTTTCCTCGTGTTTCCATAAAACTCTTAATAACACCAGAATCATTACCAGCCGGTAATCTATTTCACTTTGGACATTCAGTTGGATTCCAGCGAACATTTTCTCATTATTTCAGTTCATGTTAATTAAATATAATCCATCCAGTTTAACATTTCCTCCCAAACATAGTTACCGTTGGAAATTAGCTGTGTAGGTTTTTATATTTAAAGCCTCCATGAGTTGGATTTTTCTCCCACAGTCGTTCATCTCGTCGTGCCGGTGACTCAACCGGCGGAGCTTCATGGCCCAACGATAACGTGGACGGAATAAATGAACCTGACTTTTACTTCCACCCACTTCGCCGCTCTTTTGCTTTTAAAGAACTGTCTCATTTTATCATCTCTCACCTTTTCTTTCCTTCATCCGTCGCTCGCCGCCTCCTCCACCTCTGCCGTCCAGCTGCGTTCACAAACACTCGATAAATAAGCGCCTTTGTTGACGGGAAGTGACACGATATAATTTAATAATTTATTGCCTTGATTTAAACGACAGGTTCAATTGATTTTAATTAATTCGGCAGGCTGTGAACAAGCATTATTTAAGGACACACATTATGCTGACAGAGATTTATGCCACAAATGAGGTGGCAGTCCTCGTTATGTGAATTTATAATCTATCACCTCTTTAAAATGCAATTATGTATTATTAGACTAATGGCAGAATACAATTCAGAGCGGAGGAAGAAAAAAAGGTAATCATTCTCAAAGTGAAATCAAATGGATGGTGAATATGATTTAAAAAAAAATAAAGAAATAAAAAAAAGACTAACCAAAGTTTTCCATTACACATAAGCATGACTTGGTAATTATATGTGCTTAATGAGTCGACATTCCTGCATGTTTTGATTATGCTCGGGGGGTAAAAAAAAAAAAATTCACCTCCGCTCCATTTGTCTTCTCATTAGCTTTAAATCTCTGTTAGCACAGACTGACTTCCTTTCATAATTACACACACACACACACACACTCTCACACACACACACAGTCAGATCTGCTGCTGCTGCTGTGAGGAAATAACAACCGATGCATCACTGGAGTTTAAAGTTTTTCTCAACTCAACTTTAATTCTGTGCGTTCTGAGGGATTTTACATGAACTTTGACCCCTGGAATCCTGCTGAAATATTAATAATACTGCAGATTTTTAACAAGACTGAGAGTGAACGACGCTAACAGCAGCGCTGCAACGCTTGACACTCACCGGAAAACAAAAATCAATTAACGGATCAGAAATGGATTAACAGCTCTGCTATTCTTAGGCTCCTGGTGAGGCAGGAGTGTGAAGTTTGACCTCAGGGCGACGCCAGAAACTGGAACCAAGTTGTTTTTCTGTGTACGGACGCCAATTTAGGACAAACACGACTCAGCCTGTCTGTCTCAGCTCTGCTCCGACAGCGTCGACGCAACTTTTATCCGTTCGAACAGTTTGAGCCAGACTCAGATTCACTGCTCTGAACTCAGTGATGCTGTCTTATTGCACTATTTTCCATTTATTAATATTATTAATCATTAAATTTAAACTTCTGGCAAAATTCAACAGGCCTACAAACTTCGCTGAAGCTCCATCAGTCGTCTCATCTCACTTCCGTCTCATAAACTGTGACTTGAACAGATGAACCTCGGTTCTTCCCCTCAGAGAGAAACATGACGCCATGACAGGAACTGAGCTGATGTTTGTTCTATAATATAGTTTGGTATTTTCAGGTAGCTTGAAAGCTGATGCTAACCAAGGGCTTCATTAAAATGTGCAGTGCAGTTAAAGTAATGCAAGTGCAGATTTTTGAGTTAAAGAACTGGAATCAAAGAGGTGCCATTAAACCAAAACTTGGCTCCAAAAGAGGCTGAAAAAGCTCCGCAGAGCTGCAGAGATGATTAGAAAACTCTGTATGAGGCCAAATCTCCAGGAGAAGCTCACAAATCTGTTTTCTATCAAGTTTCATTGCTTTTTTTAGCTTCATCAATGTGCAAAATAAAGTCACTTTGTCCACTTTATGAAATATTTAACCTCCAAATGTCTGTTTCTGGGCTCAGAGTTATGATGAGCCCACGTGACTCTGCAGCTCCTGCAGCTCCTGCAGCTCCTGCAGCTGGAGTGCAAACGGCGACTGACGCAGCGACGCAGCGACGCAAACAGACCTGAGATCAGCCTGTCAGAGTCGGCTGACTGACAGACTGAACACCACATGATCTCATCTAATGAGCCCCCGCCCCCTGCAGAGAGAGGGGGGGGTGAGGAGAATCCAATGAGTGAGAGCGACACCTCTGCAGGTACACAAGCTGTGCGTGTGTGTGCGTGTGTGTGCGTGTGTGTGTGAGTGTGTGTGTGTGTGTGTGTGGCACAGCTGCTACAACATACAACCCTGACCCCACAGGATGTTCTGACACATGCCCGTACACTCTGTGTGTGTGTGTGTGTGCGTGTATGTGCGTGTGTGCGTCTCATCTCCCAGCATGCCTTTCAGCTGCTCCCTGATGTAAGTTTGCCTCTGAAGGCCGCCTCCTCCTCTGGCCTCTCGGTGGGTGGGTGCACGCGTGTGGGCAGCAGCGGAGGGTGGAGGAGGCGGGCGGGTGGGCGGAGCTAAAAGCCTTCATGTGGCGATTCAAACCGACCCCAAGCGGCGTCTCGTTACCCCCCCACCTCCTTCTTTAATGTGCATGATGGAGACGTTCCCCGACCTCCATCATGTTCCACCCAGCCAGCTGACGGCTGATTGGTCCTGCAGGATCAGAGACGGGACGGTTGCTGGTTTGATGAAATTTCTCTCCTCCAGCTGATTTAAATGTATTTGTTGATTAAAAAATTACTTTTACTTTTTTAAATAAAGATAAAGTTTATCTGTTTATTATTGATTAACCACAGAACAGTTCTTTCTTTCAGATTTGTCTGGATGTGTTTTCCCTGCAGCTCTCCTCATCCACCTGCCTCCTCAGGTGAGAGGGGGAGTGGCTTAAATGATCCAAAACCTGCAGCTTTAATTTACATTTGCAGCAGAACGGTTTGTGTCTCTGTAGCAAATGTTTTACTCTCCTTTACGACCAGACTGACATGACAAAACCATTTCATTCGGCTGTTTGATGCTTTAATGGCTATTTTTCTTTTTTACTCATTAAAATGGAGGCTGGGGGGTCGGGGGGGCTCGTTCCTTCCTAAACACCAAACATCTTCATCCTTTGTTGTGAAACATTCAGACACATTTTGTTTAAACAGACTAACGGACTGAACATTTACAACCAAACAGTGAATGAATGAAGATCCCTCGTGTCTTCAAACGATCAAATTAAACTTCTTTGATTTCAACTTTTGGTAAAAATGAAGCAGAAATGTTTCGACTCTTTTCCTCGTTTGAAGCAAAATGAAGTCGAGCTGCTACAGAATTTACACCTGCACATTAAAGACTGAGCCAAGAGAAGCATCTAATTTCTTTTATTTGAGGATTAAAGAGAAGAAAAAATTAACAGAAGTTGGACTTCAGGTTTGTCAGAGAGACGATGAGAATCCTGCAGAAAAACATCATTACTGCAGTTTTTATCATTTAAGGTTTGTTTCCAAACTATCCTGAGAACCTAAATGTGAGGAAACAATGTTGTGTTTCCACGAACTTATTAATCATTAATACACTGATGTCTTTTTATGGTTTAGTTGCATAATGAATTTACTATTATAATCCTTATTAAATGATCAATATATAAATTTGATTGTTGAATCTTGAATGTGTTTCAGCAAATGGCTGAAAACTTTCCATGAATGTGATAGCGCCCTCTAGTGGTTGTAGGAAACATGTTAGAGGTCAGGTGATGAAAGCAAACAGTAAGTTGATACATGTACGAGGTCAGATA
>JAPZDV010000026.1:25836055-25883315 GCA_029814665.1 Acanthurus lineatus
TTTTTATCATTTTAGGTTTTTTTTCAAAACTATCCTGAGAACCTAAACATGAGGAAACAATGTTGTGTTTCCACAAACTTATTAATAAGTATGCAAGCAAAGCAGTATGTTGATATATGGACGAGGTCGGATAATCAAACTGTTTCCTACAAACAATCAGCTGGTTTTTTATCTTCATCTCAATCTGAACCAACATGGAAATATGAACAAAGAAAACTGTGGCTCAGCGGTTCATAATCAGCAATACCACCTTAAAATGTAAAAAAATGACTCCAGAGTTCAGTTTCTGCCGCCAAACATAAGTAAATTTTTTCATGGTTTCTGTCTCAACTTTCAAACTTCTTCTTACGAGAAGACAAAGACGACGAACCTCCATCGTCTCCACGTTGGTGACATGTTCTTGTCATTTAAATCAGATCTTCTTCTTCTTCTTCTTCTTCTTCTTCTTCTTATTCTTCTTCTGCTGTTGTTTTTATCTTCTGTCCTCTGAGTTCATTTAACACACAACCAGACAAAAAAAAGCAGAGTTTTTTTCTCGAGAGTCCATTTGAAATGTTTTCCTGTCATCAAACTAATGTTTCCGTGCTGAGGGGGGAGGAACTATGAGGAGGGGGGAGGGGGGTGCAGCTGAGGTTGTGTTTATGCTTGATAGGTGGCGCTGTGCAATATCTGTGCTCACTTCAGCATGAAATTGCGTTGGTGTTGAAAGCTGCTCAGACCACGTCCTGCCATGTCGAGAGGATTATTACAGCAATCAGAATCAGCTTTGCTGGATGAGAGTGTGAACAAACACAAGAAGTTTCTCTCCAGGATGAAGAAGAATTTAGAGACAAACTGCTAAAAGCTGAACATCAGCACGTCAAACAAACAGAAGCTGAGTGTTAATAACAAATAATAACAACCACAACAAACAGCGTCGACATATTTGTTTCCTCTTTTATCTGAAGAACGGAGTGAAAAACGCCGACGCTGACGAAGCTTCACACCTGCGTCACCTGCAGTTATTTCTGCATCATTTCTGGACTCGACCCAGTGAGGTTAATATAAGACCTGACCCATAATTAAACACACACTCAGAGGCGAGGAGGAGAAATCTGTCAGTGTTTTCAAGGAGACGAGATGTAAAATAAATAAAACTAAACATTAAATGTTAAAGAAAAGTTTCTCTCTTCATACAGAAATCAGAGTGTTTTCAGCCGTCAGTTTCCTGTTCTTAAACCTCAGCTGACCGACGCCTGAGCGCCTCAGCGACGCCTCCTCGTCCACCGTCTGCTCGGTCAGGAGCTGCCGCCGAGTGCAGGATCTCCTTAACCACAGAAGAAGAGGAGCCGAGGCGGGGGGAGAAAAAAATGTGGTGTCAGACGTTAAACGGGCAGAGCCGAGCAACGGGGGGGTTGAAACGACGATACTTTAGCCTTAAATTGTTTTGAGAGCCTCCTGCCAGCTGGGTCATGAATCAGCCTGTCCGCCGGTCCTTCTGGCGTTTCTGGGGGACGGCGGCGAGGGCGGCGGGGGCCCGTGACAGGTGAGCAGTCCCTGCTGCTCGAGCACGGCCCCCCCTCTTCATCATTTAACATTTAATCGAAGCTGCCACCTGTCCCGACTCTCACCTCCGCTTCCTTCCTCCGCCTTCATTCATCTCTTAAAGCAGCTGAAGGAGAGCGAAGAGAAAAAAAACACAGCCACCTTCTCTGCGATGGTGTGTGGCGTTCAGGTGTTCCAGGTTACAGCAGGAGTATCAGTCTACCTGTCAGAGCGGGGACAGGAAGTCCCATCCATCAGGAGCAGAGGATCCCGGTTCATCCTGACCCACCTTCTCTGTGAGAGGAACAAACAGAAACTCAAATTTAACCTCACAGGTGTCTTTAACTGATGAGACGACTCACCTGGAGACTGATCTCCAGTTTGTAGCTTTATGGGAACAAGCTAACAGTGTTAGCAAGCTAAGCTGGCTCTCTGACTGCAGCCTGATGAAATGCAGCCCTTCTTTAAGATGAAATAAACACATGAAGAGAGTTAAATTCATGATCAGCATTCACAATCTGCTCATTAAATGTGTTGAACTGTCACTGCACAGGTTCTGCAGCACTTTAAACTCACCTGTAGGTCCTCGGAATGGAGACTGGCCAAAATCTCAAATACATGCAGAGCTCCATGAAAGGAAAAGTCAGTCAGCTGGTGGTTCGTTGGTTCAGATCCCAATATTCCAAATTAAACACAGAGAAAATGAAAGAGTCTGAGTTTGTGCACGAAGCCTCTCTCACGGTTTATGTGATACTATAAAAGTTGTGACCCGGTGAATTTTCTGGAAAATAAATCAGTTTTTGTTGCTGGCTGATCCAGAAACAGACTGATTTGGGACTGATGTGATGATTTAAGTGGAATAATGTGTAAACTTTGATCTTAAACAGCAGATTCAGACTGAACCAACAGGAGAAAAACTCCGTCTGATGTCCGACTTGTTTCTGAAATCAGATGTTTGAGACAAACTGACCTCAGTGTTGGATGTGTGAGTCCAGCCTTTAAACATGTGGTTGCTGTGGTGACAGTTTGGCATTCGTGCACCTGATCTTTGGTGCTTTCTGATGCAGAAGCTTGAGAAGTGAAGCTCCATCAGTTTGATTCAGCATCTTCACTGGCAGCTGCTCTGTTTTGTCTCCTTCAGAAGCTGCAGCTGCTCCGATGCATCTCTGCATCTCTGGATCTGAAGCCGCCGTGTTAGCGATGCAACCGACACTTGATCTTCGCATCTTGATGGATATCTTTAAAAAAAACTTCATCTGGAATCACTTTTCAAAGCATCTTCATACGTGGCTGTGATTCAGTTTGCAGAAAGTGGCTTTAAAGCTGTTTATGCCGTCCACACTGTCTGAAATCAATCTGGATTTAACATGATGTCAGAAGCTAAATGAGGCTGGCAGTTTAATCGCATCGCTAACTAGACTTAAATCAGCAGATGTTTCACCTGTCAGGTGTGACCAATAGCAGAACAGAGCTGTTGTTCGTGATAAAAAGCTCCACCTGGTTAAAAACGATCCAAGTCAACGAGTCGTCAGAAGAAACCGTCATGTCAGCTAACTTCCTCCTGAAACATCCTGCATGCCGTCACGCACGATTGTGAGCTAAAGGGTCCGAACTGCGTCAGAACAAACACACGGCGCCGGTTTCTGTTGTGTGGGACTGATTTTCTTTGTGTAAAACAAATGGAAATCTGCGTTGACCTGCAAAACCCCGCCTCCCTCTCTTCCTGACCTTTCTCCACAGATAACAAACAGGAAACAGCGGTTATGGATTCCAGTCGTGGCCGGCGCGCTCGGGGCCAGACAGATCGATACATCATACTAATAAGTAAAATCTGCAAGCGCCAATTATTGCGTGTCATGTTTACCCGCCCGAGTGAGTAATCGTCCAATTTAGTGAAAGCTCGCCAAGGTAAGCGGGGCTGCCGGGAGCTCGTTATAAATCGTCGTTCTCACACACCGACGAGTAATTAAGATCCCAAAACACACATGTTAATATCGCTCCAAGCCTATTAGGCCTGCAGGGCCAGTGTGTGTGTGTGTGTGTGGGAGTGTATGTTTGGAGATGTAGAACGAGAGTTTGCTGACTTGTTTCCCAGAATGCCTTTCATACAACCAGCACAAGAGTTCCAATAAACGACATTTCTCAGCGGAGACGAAAGCGGACGCCATCTTTAAATCCATAAAAGAAGAAACGTCCCAATGAACAAGACCGGAGACCGAACTGGATCCCAGTTACATATTTTACACTAACGGAGAAGCTGCGGCTCCGTGCTGATGCTGCGCGACTGCGAACAGGAAAATTAATCTTAAGCTCATTTTCTTTCCTGCTTTTCCCTTTATGGGAAAGTTACTGCAGGTGCTTTGCAAGGCCATTTATTTTATTTACAGGTTGAGCCGGGCGACTGAAACACAACAGTAAAAAATACAATGAGGGATAAATGGGAGTCATTAAGGCTCTCTGGGGGGGGGGGGCTTTAAATGTACCACGGAGCCGGTGGAGATGCTTCTGGGAGATGTGCAGTCAGTGTTTTCAGCAGATGTGGACTGCAGGTCTGTTCAGGGCTGCTGTTTGGAGGAATGATGCAAATATAGTATTATGATTTTTTAAAGTATTTTCTTTTAATTTTCTCACTTCTGGAACAAAAGCTGAAAGTTCTGGTTTGACTGCACTTTTTCATTTGCATACATCTTTTTAAAAAAGCCTCACTAGTGCCCCCTAGAGGCTGCAATGCTCATTACATTCCTCGGTTTGAACTTGATGGAGTCAAAACATTCGGATGGATTTCTTTGAGACCAACAAGTAATAAATCTAAAAGCATCCTGAGGGGGGCGCTAGAGTGAGAGTGCTGATGGGATGTAAATTCTGACCTGATGTCGTTGCCGAAGGGAAGGTCAAAGGTCATGAATATTCACAGCAGATTTCACGGTCTGCAGCTCACAAACACTCTACCATCCAGCAGCAGGACCCATAAATCACCTGAGATCACTTCAGGTGTTCTGCTCTTAAGGTTTTTTTTTTATTATTTTTAAATCTGGTTTGACCTCCGGCACGCCATCACACCGTTGATGATATGTTATGGATCGATGTGCGGTGGCGGCGCCGGCGGAGACGTGTTCGTCAGTTTGTTCCTGCAGGTCGACCTCGCTGACACGAGCTCGAACGCTTGTTCACAAGCAGCCGGCGGCTTGTTTTCCCTGAGAGCTAAACGGATCCAAGGTGTTTCACACACTATTGATATTCTGCCTGTGCCTCAGGTACGCGAGTGTGTGTGTGTGAGTGTGTGTGTGAGTGTGTGTGAGTGTGTGGTATGTACTGTACGTTTGCCCTCTGTGTGTCTGTAAGCAAATAGTTTGTCTGCAGGAACTCTGCTGAAATTAATGGCTCTCTCTCTTCTGAGGATGCTGGAGGCTCCTCCTCCTCCTGGAGCCGACGGACCCGTCAGGAGGAGAGATGATCGGTTCTGACCCGGAAGGAAGGAAGGAAGGAAGGAAGGCAGAGAGGAGGGAAGGGAAGAAGGAAGGAAGGAAGGAAAGGAGGAAAAGCTGAACCTGAGTTCAGTCTAAATAACAGCAAGTTCATCTTTGATCCAGGATCAATGTGGAATAAGTTATTCAACTGAAACTTCAGCCTTAAAATCAAACTTCTTTAAGCAGTTTTTCATGTTCTTACAACAATTAATTCATTTTGTTGGGATGTGCATTTCCTAGAAACCATGAGCAGTTTAAGCTCGTACTTCAGTGTTGACCTTTTAAAAAAAGCTGCCAACAAAAACGCCTCAAATTCAATTTAAAGCTTTCTGGAGCTTTGTGTCATTTTCCATGATTCTCATCAGCAGAGACAGAAAAATTAATATAAATTAGGATCTAAAATGACGCGAGGGCGATCCCATCTGCTGAAGGAGATATAATATGATTGAAAGCTGCAGAAAGAGACAACAAACAGCCCTCGAGGAGCGACGGCCTCGATGACTTCACTCATTTATTTGATTCTGGTGTGTTTTTTTTTCTGATAAAACCTCAAGATACAGACACACACACACACACTGAGAAACAAATGGATCTGTGATAGTAAAAACATTTTATTAAAAAACTGATTAATCCAGATTATATTTAGAAGTAGAAAGTGACGGATTGTTTGTTGCAGCTACAAATCTGAATAAAAGAGACGATTACAGATGTTTTAGATGTGGAATTTCAAAATATGATGAAGAAATCCAATAACTGAATGAAAATGCTGAATGGAAGAAGAAGACAAGAAGAAGTCGAATGCAGCTCATCCTGTTTTTTGGGGGGGGGGTTGCTGTTGGTTTGGGGTCTTTCTTGGTCCGTTGTGATTGACAGGCGGTGAGATCGGGAGCGAGGAGCGAGCCGGATAGATTCTCCAGATTCCTTAAATTGCCAATTAGCTTTAATGAGCACTTTAATTTTAATGAGAGGCTCGCAGATCTCTTAGTTCATCTGCTTCATTTCATGACCCTCCCCAAACTCCACCCCCACCCCCTCCCACCTCCACACACCCCCCTCCCCACCTGTGCTAAATGCTAAATGAACTTTTCTATATTTCCCACCTCAAAGGTTCGTTCGGCTCTTCGTTCCTGTCCGACTCCAGCCTGAACACCTCAGGGTGCAGCGTCGATCTCGAGCCCCCCCCTCCCCCGAACCACCACCACCACCACCACAGGGTGCCTCCCTCATCATGGCGTGCCTCCCCCCGTCCTCCTCCCACGATAGCATGAAGGCCTGTCTGTTCCACTTGGACGGACTGAAGAGCAGAAGCCTGTTGGCTTACACACCCCCCCAACAGTTCACTGACCTTCCAACCAATCAGAGCTGATTTGTTCCACACAAACCATCACCACCATCACCACCAACCCCCCTCCAGCCCCGCGGCTTCCTCCTCTTTCTTTTAATTTTTTTAAATAAAATGTATTTTTATTTTTTTTCCTCTCTGGAACGTCAATCCGTCTTATTCTAATGAAGCTGTGATTTCGCTGCGTTCAGGAGCATCCGAGCGGTAACGATCTCCAGCCCACAGCCACGGCCTCAATTAGATTATCTGTGGATGCAGGGAGGGATGGAGGCATGGGAGCAGAGTGGGGGGGGGGATGATTGACCTGATGGTGGATGTTTGATATAAATTGTGTTAATGGTTTTAATCCCTTTGAGTGCAGCTCGCTCAGCGTGGCGTCGGCTGCAGGAAGCTCGGCTCTCTGCAGCCTGAACCTCCACCTTGTTAACAACACACACACACCTGCATGCTGGAGGACGTGAAGCCTGAAAGTCCACTGATCTCCTCCTGCACTGATGATGATGATCGACAACAGGCAGCTTGGTTTCAAAAGCAGCAGAACTCAGTTTGCACCTGCAGAGACAATAACAGTGTTTGTGCACATGATTCACTGCCAGGCATTTTCACGTGCTCGCCATCCTGTTTTACATCTGAAAAAAACACTGAAAGAGGCCGACGCTTGATGCATGCGAGGCAAAACGAACCACCGGCCGGGTTTCCAGCTCCACACTGCAACACTGGAGCCTTTATGGATGATTCATCGGTGGGGATTTTGCTTCACTAAAGTTCTACATTAATTAAAGCAGATCCTGCATTATTACTTAAGGTGGGGGTTTGGTCTCAGAGAGACAGGGAACGTCTCAGTTTGTCCAACACTGTGGCTCACCGATTGGACTTAAAGCTTTTGGACTAAAATGCAGCTCTGAGGCTCAGAGGAGGAAGAGAAATGAAGGTTTAGTCTTTAACATGAAATGTATTGACAAAGGAAAAACATTGTTTTCATCAGTTTTCTGGTCTCCAGCTCTCCGTACGAAGCAGGTGACTCTGAACATTCATGCTGAACATATTTCACATGTTATTCTGAATTCCACTTGAATTGTTTTTCCTCCATCTGAGTGGGAGTAAAAAGTGATAACCCTTAATCACGGCATCGCAATTACAACAGTGAGAAGTGGAGAGATTTCCCCGTTGAGAGGCAGAGTTAGAGTGTTAAAGCTTTACATTAATCTGCTCTTTGCCAGCCTGCAATTTCAACAACATCTGCGATGACGCCGTCGCACTTTTCCATCAAACCGAAACGTTCTGGATGTTTTGCAAAAACATTTTCTTTGCATTTGTCAAAACTGACCTGATGAGAAAGTTCTCACAGGAACAAACTCGTCCAGCAGCCACGAGAATGACGACTCATATCTGATGATATTCCCCACCAGTCTCACCCCCCCTTGACTTAACCAACCTGACCGATGATGGTGACCAATCAGAGGCTGAGCAGGGCGGGTCTTTTCAGAATAAAGCCGTAGGATTCATCCATGTGTGTTATTACCACTAAAAACTCTCACAGTGAACATCTGGGTGGATGTTTAAATGACACATGACATAAAAAAGCGTTGTTTTCATCACATTGAACCTGCACCTTCTTACCTGCAGGGGGCGCCGCTTCAGCCGCCTTGAATAGACAAAAGAACTGGATCCAGAAGCTGCGTTTCACATCGTTAGCAGCTTCAGTATTCAGTGTTTCCATGCAGGAGACTTTTGCTCCAAACCTTTGAGTTGGTTAAATGATTTAAATGTCTTTGTCACCGACAGCCAATCAGTGTTTTTTAGGTAGAATGAGAAATTATGACTTTTTGTGTCAGAGCCTTAAAATAAAAACAAGTGTGGACAAGATGGACAAAGTTTTCAGGATGTAATCTGACCTGAAAAACTAAGAACTCTGAAGTCAACAAACTGATGGACAGGAAGTTAACAGCTCACGTTGATCAATCACTCTCCACAGATTGGTTAAAAAACTGGAGGCTCCTAAAACAAAAGAGACAAAAAAACACTAAAGAATAAAGTGAAACACAAAGACGAGTCAGTCATTCATGGTCCGATTAACCAGCGACGGGCCAAAGACACAACACATGAAGCTCAGCTCTGCAACTTCAATTTATTCAGGAAACTCATTTCAGACCATAACTGCATTTTTTTTTTTTTTTTACAACAGCCGCTTTGACAGTTGGAGGCAAACTGGAATTACATTCTGAAGCGTTTTTCTAATCGCACGGAGGAAGAAAGTGTGTTGACGTCTGAGTGAAGGAGAGAGCTGTCAATCATCTCGTGTTTAGCCTAATGGTGTCCTTCTTGAGAGAGAGAGAGAGAGGAAAAAAAACAACTTTTCCAGGCTTCAGCAGAATGAGAAAGTGTTCATGTCATGATATTTCAGAGCTCAGGCTGCGTTTTCATGTATCACACCATCTGCATGAAACAGCATCCGGCCTCCAACACAACACCAAGACATAAACACATTAGTATACTGCTGCATATTCTAATGCGTCCCTGACATTTCCTTCCAATTATTCACTAATGCTGCATCCACAACACAATGTCTCTGCATTTATCACTGGAAATGGATGCAATTTATATTCATCTGGCACAATGACACAATACCACAGTATGGGAATGGATTCTCTACTTCAATGGAAACCACTGACTGTGAATGGAAATGGTGAGATAAGATATTTAACAGGCGGCGGCGAGGCGGCGGCGAGGCGGCAGCGGCTGAAACCTGAGCGGACAGACACAAGCTGAAGACGTAAAGCTTTTAAGGACGAGGTTTTTCATTTTATTTCGTATTTTAAATCCCTTTATTGTTTTGTTTTTCTTCAAACACGTTGGGACAGAAGCAGCTAAAGACTGGGACGGATCCAGAAACACCTGTGAGGCAGATCGCACAGGTGAACAGGTTCACTGCTTACAGGTGAAGCGTCATGTTCGGGGTATGAAAGGTTCAGTGGTTCACCAGCAGGGACAGACAGAGATTCACCACTTTGTGAACACATGAACAGATGTTACAGCAGCGACTCAGGAACAGTTTCAGTGTCTTTAACAGATCTTTAATGAATCTTGTTGTTCTGTTTCCATTTCATACAGCATGCTAACTTTAAACTGAAACTTTAATACCCAGAGAGAGATCATGTAAAGTGAACCGGCCTTTTAAAGTTTGCTAGAAACCAAACAGGAAGTTCTCGACGCTCTCTGACCTCAGAAACAGGTTGAGGTTCTGCAGGCAGGAACGGAGGGATCTGAAACAGGGTTTGTTTCTGGCCTGATCATCTGAACGCTCCTGAGATTCTTTATGCTTCATACTGTTAAACACTTTGCATTCCTGTCGCATCCACAAACGGACTCCACGGATTCTGCCAGAATTAAAACTTTCTGACACTGTGAACTCAGACTTGTGACCAAATTGTGCTGGAAACAGATTCCAGCGACACCGGTCACCAGGGAAAAGAGTGAGAGTGACAGATATACGGTATTAATTCTGTGTGCATACAGGCGGCGTCCGCAGTGTGGTGGAGAATTTTCAGAGCGCTGTCATAATCAAAGCGGGGGGGATTTGTTCTGCTTCGGCGTATCAGGCCTCAGCAGAGAGAAGAAGAAGGAGGCGAGAAAAGAAAGAAAAGCTCTAAATACAGTGTTTGACTGTGACACTGCTGCCGCTCTGACACCGCAGCCCCCAGATAAATTTGCAAAGTGTGTTCCCATCAAACGTGACCCCGCTGCTCGCCAATTATCTCTCCAGGACTGCATCATTTCAGCAGCCGGGGTCGACCCCGTCTGTCAGCCGCTGTCTGTCCTCCCGCCTGACAGGGGCAGGGAGGATGTAAAAGCATGTCTCCATCGGCAAATAATCACTCCCAGAAAGCATGCAATCTGCGGGGTCAGAGGTCGCAGCTTCCATAAACAGACGCCGCCTGGCTGTCAGGGGCGGACCTCGGTCACCTGCGCCTCCGAGGGGATAAAAGCCTCTTTTCTCTTCTCTGGACGGAGCTGATGTATTCTGCCCGGCGACGGGCAGGTGGAGGCAGGTGGAGTGCTCGGCCTTTTTAGCACAGCTTCACGCTCGACCTCCTCACACTTTTCACTAGAAGCAAATCTGTGTCTGTCACAGCGCCCGAGGTGGCTCACGCACCCAACATGTTTCATCCACAAATACCTCGACCCTGTAGGTGAGATGATAAATGATCCTTTAAATTACACGTTGAGGAACCTGCACAGCGACAGTCTGAAGCCCTTCAGGCAGCTTCCTGGAGGACACGCTTTAAAAACCCAAACCTTCACGCAGAAAAGCAGGACAGAACAAACGATGTGAGGATGAAACAGAAATCTGCTCTGTGAGGAACTAAAATTATAAAGGAGACGTAAGAATCAGGAGAACAAACTTGCTCAGCATGTTTTCAAGACACTAGAGTTTTAATTTAGTTTGATTTAATATGGATTAATGGTTTGTTTTGCACATGAGTTTCTGTTCTGAGAGAAGCACAAGTTGTAAAAAACAACATCAGTTCATCCTCTGAGGAGCGAGAATATCCAGTAAATTCAACAGCCCTGAAGCTTCACATGTTGCCATGAAAGGTCAGAAGGTCTCCACAGTGTGCAGAAGCCTGAGAGCTTTTCAGAAATCCATTTGGTTCAGATGATTTGAAGCACAAAAAGAAGCTGGTTGTTGGAAGAATCTTTGCAATAAAAGACAAAGGTGCTTGTTGATGTAAAATCTGCTCTGATTTCTAATCGTTCATGTAGATTTTATCAATGTTATTTATTTCGATACTTTAGCAAAGACATGCTGGTTGAATAAGAGCAGACTCTCAAAGCAACTCAGACTCTTTTCTGAACAGATTTTCAGCCTTTTCCCGGTAACAAAGACATCACGCTTTGTTGGGAGGATGAAATTAGCTGTGGTGTTCAGTTTGACTGTGGAGCTGCAGACCGGACTCGCGGTTCATTGGAAGGTACAAGCTCCACACAAAAGCATCAGCTTCCAGCAAACATGTTCAGGGCGCTAATTACAGGCGAACAAAAGAACAACAGCGGAGCAGAAAGAGGATCAAAGAGCTTATTTACCGAGGAGTCAGCATGCTTCAGCAGTCTGGCTGGAGGTAAGAAGATCAGCGGCGTGCCGAAAGTCACGCAGCTCATCTGATGCGGCGCTGGCTCGGGCGGGTAAGTGGCGGTTCACGGCCGCACCGTCATCCTGCTGAGGGGCCACCGGGTGATTATAGCCTGTTGCCCCGGCCGCGGGCTGTCGAGCCTCGTTAATACAGCTCTGAAGGTGGGCTAATTGGTGCTTAATTACTGTAGTCGGCCCACCAACAGTCAGCATGAACAGCTGCAACCGGCGAAAAAACAAAAAAGGAGGATGAGAAAAGCGGAGGATGAATTAGCAACCAGAGACAGTGAGCCGTTCAAAGGCTGTTTGTTCTGTAATTGTGAGAGGAAGCAGGAGGAGGAGGGCGAAGCACGCTACGGCAACTCGTTCGGGACAATTTGTGAAGATGTGAATTATAGATTTCAACAAGCTCTCTCTCTCTCTCTCTCTCTCTCTTTCCTTTTCTCTGCTCTCAGGCTTCAGAAACTGTTTCGCTCATGAAAAGTTAAGAGGACAGATGGCAACAAAAACAGCACATGGCAAACAGGAGGGAGAGCTGGCTGATAGGCCTCAGCACTTTCACGGTACATACGTACAATAAGAGGGCGAGGCGGGATGAGAGCGGCCCTGAACGTCCTGCAGACCCCTGAAGAGGACGCCCCCTCCCTGTTTTCTGTCCCTCTGCTCTCACACACATCTGATTATGCAGGACAATTTGCGGGCAAAGTGTTTATTTGGCAGGAAATTGAAAGAATTGATGAGAGCGGTGAGTCAAAGGAGACGGGTTATGTCACTGGGCTTGTTGACAAGTGTTTTGATTCGGCTATTTATGGCGTTTAAAAGTGCGGCGCTGCAGAAAAACACACACACACACACACACACGGCAGCCTCGGAGTCCTTTTAACTCACATTAGAAAACAAAGAGGAGAACGCTCGGCGCGGACTCAACGCGCTGTTTATTCTGCATGTGTACACACATGTGCTGATATCTGTGATGTAAATGGCGGCCTGATGGCGTGCGCGCTCCGACGGCGCTCTGAAGTGCCTGCGACCAGTCGAGGGTCATGCAGCATTACGTGTTATTACAGCTCCTATGGCAACCATTTACTGCAGAGAACATGCTGCTGCATTCTCTCTAATGAGAAATCCATTTGTGGACAAGGCAACAACAAAGCCCTCAATTACCGCCAGCACACTTCCAATCAGCTGAATGTACGTTTCTCCAGCAGCAGCAGCAGCAGCAGCAGGGCCCCCCCAGCCCCCCCACCACAGTCCATCACCTCATAAAAACTCCACAGTATTATTTTTGACAAGCCTGTCTTTGAATCGCATTAAAGACTTCCCAGATTATTATTACAAATGTAAAATTACATCAGCTCGTCCCCCGGCTGCCGCCGCCGCCGCCACCGCCACTGTGATGTGCGCCGATCGCCGAGTCCTCAAGAGCATCTTCCCTCGGATTAGAGGTGCCACTGTTCATAAACTCATCAAAGCACAGTGAGTGCCGAGCCTCTCAGAGATAATGAAAATGTGCCGACAATAACGCTGAGGATTAGAACGGGACCGTGTGAGGAGGAGACCGGGGGGGGGGCGAGAAGAAGAAGGTGAAAAGAGAAAGATAATAACGACAAACGCCGGCGGCAATTAGATTCAGTGTGATGTGGAAGATTCCTCGCAGGTTAATGGAATGATGAGCAGCATCTTCACAGATTCCTCCTCAGCTGAATGTGATGATGATGATGATGGTGATGATGATGATGAAGACGGGGACGGCTCGGCCCGGATCATTAGGTCAGAGGTGACACACGGCTGCTGAGCACTAATGGTGTTATTAATAACCTCAGTGTGAAACTCAAACCAGCTGAGATGGAAACAGAAGAAGAAGAAGAAGAAGAAGAAGCAGGAAGCTGAGGTTTGTCAGTGACCTCGAGTTCATCGAGTCATCGAGTCACTTCATCCGTCCTGAACATCCATCTGACCTCTGAAGGTGTAAATGATGCGTTCAGAGCAGATTAGATTCAAACCAGAGCGTTTAAACCGGATGTTTTAAAGGTGTGCGTCTCTCTCTGATGTAATCTCTGTAACATGTAATCCTCATTCCTTCCTCAGAGTATCATCAGTAATCTTCACTCCCTGTCTGATCGTCTTCACTCAGTTTGTCTCCTGAAGTTGAAATAAAATTACTTTAAAATGATCCGTTTGTTCTCCGCCTCATTAAAGCGACGAGGAAAAACAGTCCCGGCGTTCCGATATCGGAAACAAAGCTCATCGAGCCGCCGTGGCGTTTATCTGATCCCCGATCAGTTCCTCCACCGAGCGATTTGATTTGTGTATGTGGGGAATAATTGAGCCTCATGGACGGATGAGTGGTGAGTGTGTGAAGAAACACTGCTCTCACTCGTTCATAAACGTGATTCATTCATGTGTTCTGAGTCACTGAAGGCTGATTGAGCCAAAGTTCTGACTGCAAGAGCAGAACTTCTTCTTCTTCTTCTCCTTCTTCTTCTTCTTCTCCTTCTTCTTCTTCCAGCCAGGTCCAAAACCTCTGAATCACTTGTGTTTTGATCTCCGATGGCCATTTTCCCACTTCTGAAAACAAAGACCTCCAAAGGAGCCGACAAGACTTCTAATTAAGCAGAAGGAAGTACATGATGTTTAGTAAATTAGTTTGTCTTTTAAGGCTGGTTTGCGTATAAATGCTCATTAGTTCAAATTAACATCATTTTTTTCTCTTATTTTAGTCTTAAATTCTCATGAAAACACATTAACCTGCATATGACTTGGATATAATCAATAACCACGGTAACAAACCTCATTGCTCATCACTGAGTTCACATCTTTCTTCTCTTTTTTAGGAAACCAGCGATTCTTTGTGTCAGTAAACATCTGATTCCTGACGGCTGTTAAACTTTAAAACCATTACAGTTAAATTTTGATCCAGAAGTTTCAGCTCAAACTGTGTTGAGGTGTGTCAGAAATGTTTCAGCCAATCAGCAGCTCGTCTCCTTTTGTTTGTCTCTTACGTAAACTGTGTTTCACGTTCAAAGCCACGTGATTGGTTTTCATCCTCCAGGCCGGATCGAGACGCCGACCACCTGCCGCTTTGAATCAAACGTGGAGAAAAGAGACGGCGAGTGCTCGAGCTCTCAAAGAAGACAAACACACTCGATGCTGCGCGAGCTCGACACGACGGCTTCGGCTGAAGCGTCCACTCGACACACTCGCTTCTGAGCGATCATGGCGAGGACGAGAGCCAAGGTGGCGAAAGCTGCTTCTGCTTTTGTCTCCTCTCATTTCCTCAGAAAAAGCGAAAGCGAGAAAAAAAGGGCCAGACACTGGGAGCGGGACAGTCCCAGACATTAACTGCCGGCTGATTGCTTTGTGCAAAAGGTGCCCGAAGAGCGCGGGGAAGGAAATTAGGGAATAATGGGAGGGAGTAATGAAAGAGGATGAAAACTGGCAGCTGAGCTCAACAGGCAAAGCTGAGAGAAATAGAAAGATGAAGAGACAGAAAAACCCTGAATTATGACTCCAATTCTCAGAAAGAAAACGGTAGCTGAGGGACCAAAAAGAAAGAAAAAAAAGGTCCAGGTCTTCAAACCTTCGTCCCCCCGCTTCGCTCTCCGACCCCAAATCAGACTGAACGGGAGGTGATCTGAGGGGGCTGAGGTCTCGGTGGGCCGGTGGAAGGTTTGAAGGAAACTTCTTTAAGTCACTTCAGCATTTAATACAACAAGGATTCAGATAAAACAAAATATCTCCACACTGAGTTCCACTTCAGCAACATTCGACACCAGAATTATTGTCATTGATGAACAAAAGGGTCAGAAAAACATGAATGAACATCAGTCTCCTGCTTCCTGAGCTTGTTTTAAATGTTCAGATTTATTATGAAGATTGAAGCTGAGACAGTTTGAGTCACAAATGTTTGCAGATTCTCAAACTTTATATTCGGTGACATCTTGCAAATGTTCATCCAACATGAGCGTCAGCACACCAGGTGTCGTCACACCTGAGAACCCATGCATTTTATTAACTTATAAAACCACATTAATCACAACCGTTTTCCTGCTTTTCACATTCTGCGTTGATTTAAAAACTGAACAAAGTCGAACCCAGTTTGTTTTCCTCCGTCTCTGAATCTCGTCCGGATGTTCAGGTGCTTTTATTTCCTGAAAAGCATCACAGCTGAAGAACCAGAGCTGGAAACAGCTTTTTTTTTGAGGATATAATTCACCTTTTCATTCATGTCGGCTGCCTCTTTCTAATGGCTGCTCAGCTCCCCTCCTCTTCATCTCCTCCTCCTCCACCTCCTCCTTCTCCTCCTCCTCCTCCTCCTCCTCCCCCCTCTGCAGGTTTAAATTAGCATCCCATCTCCTGCACTCCGGCGTGCGATAACACATCTGATCTGAGCCGGCGTGGAGTCAGAATACTAAATGTGTGAGCCGCACTGTGCTGCCGACCCATGCCAGGTAATCTCTCACCATCCCTCCCCCATTCCTCCCCCTTTCCTCCCCCCTCTGACTCACATCTCCTCAGCTGCTTCAGACTCACCTCAAAAAATGGCCATTTCAGCTCGTCAGTGAGTCCTGAGAGCTTTTTGTTTTATTTTAGGAAACTTTTAGTGACTCAGAGGGAAAGAGAGGGTTGTTCTCTGTTTTTTTTAAAGGTTTTCTCCCCTAAATTCTAGTTTTCTATTTTATTTAATTGTTACATCAGAATAATTCGTGAATCATTAAGGTTCAGCTTGCTAGAGGAAAACAGTCGTGTCCCATCAGTTAATTATGATGAAGAAAACAAAGCAGGCTCGTCTAATAGAACCAATAAATCAGCTGTGATAAACAACAGAAATGAATCTTTACGTTTCTCCTCTCAACCTAAACGGTTGTTTATTTTACTGAAGTATCAGCAGCTTCAGTTTTCAAAACTGTAAAACGTACAAGCAAGAAAGGAAAACTGTCTCAATAGAATAAAATCAGATGATAAATATAATAAGGATATTAAAATGGTACAGAGCTCCAGTTACACTGCAGTAATAATAAAGTTATTAAAGTTAATAATGAAGCTAAATAAAGGGAAATAAAAGTCAATTATGAGTCACAATGACTCGTTCATGTTTTGCAGCCTGTAACACGACGCATTGAACAAATTGGTCTTTACAATCGTTTTCAAGGCTGTAAGCTCGAGTTCACCTTTGTTAACCTGCTTTTTAAAATACAATGTTTTTTTTTATCATAATAAAATCCTGTTCAGCTGAATATATCATTCAATGATGAGTCCTAAAGTGTAATTTTCTCTAAAAATCTAAAAAGGAAACAATACTTCACTTGTCTCTGATGGAAATTTACCTCCTGAAAAAACATCATGTTCTTTTCTGAATCTGGTGATCTGTTCTCTTTTAAATATAAACACTGTTTGTAAAAGACAGGAAACTAAACTGAGGAAAAGAGCAATCATCCTCATTCTATTGACTGATTTCCTTCACTTGTTTGAAAGAAAATAAGCCTTTAAGGACTCAATAATGGACAAAATGAGCTGTTAAGATGGACATTTTTAGCCGAGCAGAGCTAACAAGCAGCTCAGGGAACACGCGGAAGGAAAAGGAAAATCAACAGTTTGATTTAGAAAATGCTGCTCTTGGACAAGATGAAGCCATTATGTGAGCTGGATGAGTGTGTGAATGCACAGAGGAGGAGGAGGAGGAGGAGCGGGAGGAGGAGGGTTGCAGGGGTTAAGGTCGAAGCAGGAAGAGTGTCGATATCACAGCAGCAATTACTGCTTTATAAATGGGCCCCGTGTCGCTCTGAATGAGCGGCTCCATCAATCTGTCCTGACAGCGCGCTCCTTAGCCCGTCACTCCCGCTCCTGCCCGCAATCTGTAGATTTCAACTTAGCCCAGAAATTGATAATCCGATTCAGGCGTAACCTGGTTAGCTGCTGAATGTGCTGGAGGAGGAGAGGAGGCTGCAGCAGACTGCCGGCTCAGCTCCAACACACTCAGCCAGCACCACAAAACCACACACAAGGCAGAAGTCCTGCATGCATGCAGAAAATCAATGTGCAAAAAGTCTGTGAGACGATTAAGAATGGAGGTTTTAAAACCTGCGTGGTTTAAAATATGTGTTTTTTTCCTCTCAGTTTAACTGTATTTTTAGCATTATGTTGTCAAAAGTATGTGGACGCTCCAACATTTTACCTGAGGTCTGAAATCATAACCAGCCAATCACATACTTAAGCTTTTTAACAAACTCCAACATTATCACTGTTCAACCCAAAGCAGGAGGAAGAGCTGTGAGGTCCAGAGGAGGGTGGAGGTTTGAGTGGATGCAAAACCCAAAGTGTCAAATCAACCATTTTTTTCCTCTTCCTGACCACGTTGTTTTGTTGCTTAACCCAACTGGAGCCAAACTGCATCTGCTTCACATACAGATCTTCTCCTGAACTTGACAAAGAACATGTTGTACATGAATCTGAGCAAACTGCCACAGTTTCACAACATGAACTGCAGGTTTGGAGAAGCTTTGCGTGACTCTGAAGGTGTGTGTCTGCACATGAAGCCAAGCGTCGTCGTGAAAGCAGTGATATTTGAGGAGCTGGGACGAGAACATGCTGGCAGAGCTTTAATCCGCTGCTAACAGCTGCAGCTTCACACTATGGGAGAGACTTTGGAAACCTGTCTGCATCCGAACATTAACACGATGCATGAAACTATCCAGAACATCACAGAAAAGACATCAGGATTAACTGTTAAATCCATCCAGCCTCCAGCTTCTGCTTCGCCTTTTCAGCATCAACACCTCCAACTTTTGGCTTAATCTCATCAGTGCTGATACATGAAGGTCTCTGAGTTTCCTTTAAGTCAACAAAAATGTATTCCACTTGTTCCTGAAACAAGACAGAACAAGTAATACAAATAATATCGTATCAAAAATGTGGTCAAATCACAGAAAACTCTTAAATTAATGTTCCATTCAGTGTATGCAAATCCAATTTTGACCCTTTTTTATTCTGTAATCGCATTCATATTGACGTGTGATTCTTTTATATTGCTTACACTGATATTTCCTGTTACAGAATTTGTCATATTTTATTTTCAATTTCGTGAAAAGCTCTTTGTGCTTATTGCTTCCCAGACAAATATGACTTCAATAATAGCTCCTGTTAGAATAATCCCACCTCTGTGCACCTCTGTGATTCTACATTTCACTCATATTTTTGACCTTTAACTTAAATTTATTGGAGATTTAAAAAGAGACAGCGCTGGATATTTGCTCAAACATGTAAAAATGAGCACAGAACTGTTTATTTTCCTGACATGTGACCTGCTGAAGCTGCTGAGTGATGGTTGTCCTTTATGAGAAGAGAGGCGAGACATCAATGATGACCAAGAACATTCAGACGTCACTGAGCGTCTCCAAACAACAGTCAGCGTCGTTTCTTCATCACCATCTTTCTAATCTTTTACAGAGTGCTGAACACACACACACACACACACACACACACACACACACTCAGGATCAACCACCGGTCGACCTTCAACGAATCAAATCTCTCTCTCAGTTCTTTAGTGTAGACGAGTCAAACTGTTTGCAGCTCATCAACAGACACACATGTTTGAACCACATGTTCAATGTTCAGGTCATCATGGGGACGAAGCATGATTCAGGCATGATCTCACACACACACACACACACATGCACACACACACACACACACACAGATAAATGCTCTTTCTGCTCTCTGAATGTGAGCTCCTACAGCTCAGTATTGATTCTCAGCTCTCTCGTCCTAAACCGAATGAATGGAGCTTAAAGAATTAACAGCCAGTGGGATTGCTGGGTAATTGAGTCTTTAAGAAACACACATGAACACCCCCGAGGTGGAATCGCCCTCAGCCTCTCGATCTGCTGCCCAATCACACCATTTCAATGCGTGTGTGTTCATTCAAAGAGGAGTGTGTGTCCTGTTCATCGGTCTGATGGTGTGTGTGTGTTGATGATCACATCAACTCAGTGTAGTTACAACACAAACGTCTCATTTCGTTTAATTTAAGCCTCTTAGTTTTAATTTCGTAAAACATTTATTTAAAGACCAGCCGATGAACACAGAGAAGACTTTAACAACCAAAGAGACACGACTTCGTCTTTTAAAAGAGACCAAACCAGAGCTTAAAGACAGTGAATATTAGATTCATTAATTAACTATTTTAGGGTTTAAAAAAAACCTGATTGTAACCCTGATGTAATTGTAATTTATTTTTCACTATGAGAGAATCATTGATATATATCGTTAATAATGAAAACTTTTACATTTCTAACACTGTTTTTTGTCAGTAAGTTCAGTCTGAGTTAAACGCTGTCGAATCCTTCGAAACATCAGGACTCTGTTGTTCTAAACCCAAATGAACCAACTTAGTCTAAATGAACTGAAGCGAATGGACGAACACACCAGAGTTCGTTCACCTCCACCGTGCAGGTGAGCTGCAAACATGGGGCTAAAACTCCATAAAAATGTCCCAGCATGCTCTGTTCTGACCTCCTGGATGGTGTGAGCTGAGTGTTTGTTGTCTGGCATCAATGAAGTGAATTAACAGCAACAGTCAGACAGCAGCTGCTTCTCCTCGACGCTGAAACGGTATAAATATCCGTCCATACATATGCATGTCGACAGATTAGCACCTCTGCAGCCCTCCAGATGCTGCTGCCGCCGTAATGACATGCAACACGATCGGCTGTGGGTATTTGTCTCTGTGCATATCGGGCCTCCGAACGCAGGCTTGTTCCGCATCCTATTACATGGCAGCTGTGCAGAACATGCATCACTCGACTGACAGTATGTGAGGAGCATCTCTGCATCCAGGAGCGCCACCACCGCCACCACCGCCGCCACCGCTGCCACCGCTGCCACTGCTGCCAGGACACAATTAGCATCCAGCTGAGCCGCAGGATGCTGACTGCTGGCTCCAACCAAAACATGCTTTTACAGAGAGATTCCTGGGAGGAGGAGGACACATGGGTCACTCCAAGGAGGAAACACGTGGAAACAAACAATCCCATCGTTCTGTCGCTTGATGCACAAAGAACTTTGGACTGTTTGGAAAAAAATAATGGTGGTTTATTTAGTTGCAAAACTTTTAAACACTCCTGGAGTGTTTAACATCTTTTGAAAAGCAACGAGATTTTTTTAGAAAGTGTTGTTTTTTTTTAGGAAATCAGAACAATTTTTAAACTGCACTTTTTATTGGAATAAAAATAAAGACAAGGACACTTTTTGTTCACAGAGGACATTTCTGCTTTTGTTTCTTCAAAGAGGTTTTTTTTGTTATTTTTTCAAAAGCACAGTTTAGCTCTCTGTCATCGTTCTGTTCTGTGCCAATCTGTGCCAAGCTGTGATCGCTCTGTCCTCACAGCAGGAGGCCAACCAGAGTCAGCTCAGGTCGAACCGTGATGCTGCTGCTCCGGACTGATCGGACCAGGTTGTTCTGGTGTTTCCTGTGTGACTGAATCTCTGTGGTTTGGAGTTCAGCTTCTCTCCTGCAGGATGCTGCTTCTCAGACCTTCAGATTTCTTATTTACCTGTTTACTGTTCACTTCCTGTCAGTCAGAGAGCTGCGAATGCAAACTGAATGTTTTCCACTGCTGCTGCTTCACATTAACAGTTTCCTACCAGCGAAGACATGGGAGGATTTTATTGCTTCAGAGAGGATTTGGTTTGTGTTTGACGAGTGAATCGGTTTAAATGTTGCAGGGACGAGACGTGAGAAAACATCTGGAAACATCAGACTCAGTTCTGCTTTGTGTAAACAGAAGCCAGCAGTTCATCACGTTCCAACTCAGTACTAATGTTCAGAAAATATGAAGCCGGCATAAAAGGGCTAATAGCTGCATTTCCCCAAATGGCCACTTGAGGTAGGTGTCAAAAATAAGTCAGTCCCCACAGAACTCCACATTAAAATGACTCCGTCACAGTCACACAAACAAACAAACAAACAAAAAAACATGTTTACAGTCTGAAACAAACACAGTTTCAGTCCTTTTAGCTAATTTATCATTTATAGCAACTGTACAGCAAGACGAAAAGTTCTGCATAAAAATAAAAGACGTGGTGCTTTGAGTGACAGCAGCTGCTACCTGTCTGTCTGCTGCCTGCAAGGCTTCACACAGTCTATGGCATCAATGTGCATCCTCCATCATCCATCCATCCATCCATCCATCCATCCATCCAAAAACTACTAGCTCCAGAAAACCAAGATGGTGACGGCCATGATGCCAAACTTGAAGCTTCAGAGCAGTTCTGCACAAAGTGAAGGCTGAGTTCATGGACAGTAGCTCCACCTGACAGTCTGCTGCGTGACATTCCTTCACAAGGCTGAGGAGACTCTTCGAGTTGTTTATTTTCAAGATATTCAGCTCATAATGATCTTAAACAGAGAGAAGCAGCAGATCCTCACATGAGAGGAGGAAACAGCTGATCTGGGGTTGATTATCTGCTCATCAGCTGATCACTTGCTTGCTCCTGTTTTTACTTGACAGGAAGTTAGAAGAAGAAAAGTGGAGCTGCTGCTGCTTTTTCCAGAGATTCTTTGAATGCATCAACTTTCCAACATCACACCAGGCCTGGATAAGCATTTATACACACACACTCACACACACACACACACACACACACACACACACACACAGTGACGGTGCAGAGGCATTATGGAGACGGAGGAACCCAGCTGGTCGTCCTGCCGCGTGCAGAGGAAAACAGACGGCCGGCGAGCGGCGAAGGGAGACTCCCTCCGGTGGAACGGCCATCCCCGTGTCTCCGTCCCACCTTCACCTCGTCCGTGTGTTTCTGCCGCTCGTCGCCGTGGCGATGGCGGAGGCCCAGGGCCGCAGGCTCACGAGCAGTGGGAGGATTAATCGCCGTCGGATGGCGAGGCATCTGCTGCTCGCTCGCCACCAACTGCTGCTGAAACATGATTAAATGGCCTCTTCCAGCTAACATGTGGAGCCGCCATGGCTGCCTGCCTGTCTGCCTGCCTGTCTGTCTAAGTGTCTGTCTGACTGCCTGCCTGCCTGCCTGCCTGTCTGTCTGACTGTCTGACTGACTGTCTCACTGCTTCACGTTTGCCTTTATTTCACTCGTCTTTCTCATCAGTTCTCCGACCCTGTCTTACTGCACAAAGAGCTGTCTCACAGTCTCTGTCCTGCTGCCTTACTGGCTGTTTTTCCTGTCTGTCCTACTGCTGTTTTACTTACTGACTGTTTGACTACATGTCTGCCTTCCTGCTCTTCTTGGTTGTCCTGCTACCTGTCTGTCTGAATGTAAATACACCTGTCTTACTGAAATAGGCTACCTGTCTTTTATCAATGCCCGTATTTCTGCCTTACTGCCTGTTCCTGTTCCCTGACTCTCAGCCTTAATAACTGTCTTACTGCCTGTCAAAAACACCAGCTTACTGTCCTGCCTGTCTTACTGTCTGATCATCTGTCTTACTGCCTGTCTGCTGTGTTATCTTGCTGCCTCTCCAACATTAAACTCACCTGTCTGTCTGTCTTCTGTCTGTCTCTCTTCACGTCTAACTGATTACTTTCACCTGCCTGTCTTTCTTTCACGTCCACCTTATCGCCTGTCTCTCTGCCTGTCTCCCTCCTTCTCTTCTTCCTTCCTTGACTTCCTCTTTGTCTCTCATCAGCTCTTGTTGACCCGTCGTCTGCTCACCTGTCTGTCCTCTTGCTGTCTCTCTCTTTTTCTTCAGTTTCATGTCTCTACCTGCAGTGATCGTGTTGCTCACACGCTGATCTCTGATTGGTCAGTTTCTGTTTCTGCGTCTGCTTTCAACTCTTCTGACTGCGTGTTGATCGGACAGTTTGACCGCCTGCCTGTCTCTCTGACTGCCAGCCTGTCTTACAGCTCTAAAGTTCTTCAACACTGACGCAGCTGAGGGGAAATTCGGTTCACTGGCTTTATTAGCTCCAGTTTCTTGCTTGTGTTGTAGCCTGAGGCTGGTCTTTAGGCTCAAATCTGAGGACCGACGCATCCCTCACTTTTGATTTTAACACAAGACAGTTAGACCGACTCTTATATTTTATAAAAAAAGTTACCAAGAGTGAAGAAACAGTTTTAGTTTTTTAAAAAAAGAGGTTCATGTTTCCAAATCTTCCTCTTCTTTTTCCTCCCACCAGGAAATCTGCCTTCCAATGCATGCAATATAAAACTTTTCAGATTAATTTTTCACCAAAATATGGACCCAGTTTAACAAAAAAGTTCACATTTTGGTGAAAAATGATCTTTCAGAGGGTCTTTGCCTAACCTCTGAAAACAGAAAAAGATCAATGTTTAATGAATCTGTCGAATCTAAAAAGGAAAAGTTGCATCTGAAGTGTCGGCATCTTCAACCTGTTTGGAGTTTGATCCGTTTTCAGTGACCTAATAACGTGTTTGTGCACCGATTGAAGGCCAAAAGTCATAGAAAAAGCTTGTTTTTGTGAAAAATATCCGTGTATGTGTGAAGAGTGTGATGAGTTCCAGCAGAACAAACATGTCAAACCTTCTCGGCGTCGTGCTGCAGACCTCCTGCCCCTGCATGCATGTTTTAGATGATTTTAGATGATTCTCTCTTCAAACACACCTGATTCAAATGATCAGCTCGTCAACGAGCTCTGCAGGAGACTGATAACGACCTGTTCATTTGCATCAGGTGTGCCGGAGCAGGAAAACATCTGAAACATGCAGGGCAGGAAACGATGGATTATTCAAGGATATTTTTAATTAAAGAAGGTTCATGTAATCATCATTCAGCTGATGGACCCTCATGTTTTTATCATTTCCATGTGCGAAGCATCTCCTGATTTCCTCATTTCCAGCGACAACTCAATGCAGAATTAACACCAGATACGTCTTCATGAGCTGTGCTGAATGATTCACACACAGGAGACTTAAACTCGACGTTTATTGATAAGTTTGTTTTGGAAAGTTCTGCTGATGGATCTCTCTCTCATCTTCTTCCTCCTCCTTTTTTTTAGCTTCCTTCTCTATTTTATTTTGAAATGCTCAGTTCTGCCTTTCTGTCGCTCAGCAGCTCAACAGTCTCTGCAGAGTCACAACAACACAAGTTAACAAGTGAAACCTTCTCTTTGATCACCAGCAGACAAAGAGGATGAAAACAAGTTGGTCCTGAACTGGTCAGACGTTGTAATAACCAGCTTTATAACAGTATGACATCACATTTCTCTGTGAGATAATAGCAAGAAAAAATGTTCATGAGTGAAATGAAAACACTCAACAGCACGATCCAGAGCTCCGTCTGCACACTTTCACACGTGAACATGGATGTTTGTGGACGTGAGCAGCTAACAAACGTACATTCATCTCGTCTTTGCAGATGCACGCTGGGTAATTTCCTTGTTATATGCTTCAACATGTCTGTCATGCGTGTTTCCTTCCTGTCTTTACACCTTCCTTCAGTTCCACCTGCCTGTTTCCTCACCTCTCCGTCAGCTCTGCAGCTCCTGGTGTTTCTGCATGTCGACATGAGTTTCTGTCCTCCTCCACTGCCTACCTGTCTCCCTCTCCAGCCTCACCTGTCTGTCTCTGAGCGCTGAACGTCCCCCCGCCCGTCTCTCTCTCAGCCCTGCAGCAGCTCCCGGTGTTTCAGTCGAAAGGTCTCGGTCGTCCACCGAACACAACATGTTTCCATTTGTTGTGACCGGCCTGTTTCTGCTCTGCAGCTCGGCTCTGAACAGCCTGCTGTTTCACCTGCAGAGAGTCTCTCTGTTCCTGGCATCTGACTGCACTCGCAGCCTGCGAGGAGTTTACAAAGACACCAGCACTGATCCACCAGGCGAAGCAGGTGAGAAAACGTCCGTCCTGAAGAAAACTCACCTACTGACACCGTCACATCGGCAGCTGTCAGTTTTAACTTGAGTTTACATCCCAGAGACTTTTCTCTTTGTTTTGTCTTTGAAATGATCTGATGAGTGTCGGCACGTCTGTGTCCTTTAATGACGGAGAAGAAGAGCATTTAAATAATGTTTGAAATCACATGTGACAACCTAAAACTGTGTCAGGAGGCCTGAGATGACAAACTAGTTTTTTTATTTTTAGCACTTCACTTTAAATCAATATGTATAAAATCTTGTATGAACAAACAGAAATCATGAAGTGATGGATGTTCATATTAGATTTACATGCCACAGCAGCAAAGAGAAACAGGGATGTGTAATATGCACAACTAAAAAATAAAAAGGTGCTAAATAAATACAGGAATAAATATAAATATAAATATGTTCATACTGAGTGAATGAAAAGTTTACATAAATGAACAAACTGCAGTCCAGAGTTTCAGTCTGTAAGCAACAAAATCACTTTTGTTAAGGTTCAGAAAACATCTTTTCATTTCAGTTTCACTCGGTCGACACTCGTCAGCCGCATACTCGGATCAAACCTACTGAAGGTTTTTATCATTTTTAACATGCCGTTAGCTTGTTGATTCACCAGCTAAAGTCAACTTTTTGCCACATTTTGTCCCATGAAATCATCCTGAAATGCTGTTCAGTGACATCAGTGACATCGTTCATCCTGTCTGATGTTTTCCACCGCGATCATGACGCAGTTTAAAGTTTCTCTGCTGCTGTTTTACCTGATTTGACTCTTTTCCCAGATTACATGGTCAGGTAGCAAAGAAGAAAAAAAGGGTTCATTTTTTCCGTCTTGTGAAGGATCGGCTCGTGCTCTGACAGTCTGGATTTTTCTTTACAGGCTGCTGTTTTCAGCACAGACGGCGACCAAGGACAAGCTGGTTAGTGCTCTTAATGTGCGAGCGATCTGCAGTCACTTTGACGGCGAAATAAAAACTTTTAACAGGGAACCTTGAAAAAGTTCTCAGAAAAGATGCAGGATTGCAGAGTTTTTCAGGACTTTGCCCTTGTCTGAGCTCACTGTCTCCTCCTCAAACCCACAGAAGACACCTGCCACGGCAAGGTCAACGCCCCCAGCAGCCTCCACGCCATCAGAACCCTCAAGCAGAAACACAAAGAGGCTTCAGAGAGCACGCCGTGTCCGGGTTTAAAGAGCACGCCGTGTCCGGTTCCCGGTGTCTCTGCTCAGAGGAAGTGTGCAGAAAAAAAACACACACCATCACAGAGATTCGAAAGGGAGTCATGTGACCCGTCTGCAGCCAAACATGCTGACATCTCTGGGCGTCCTCACGAGTCAGTTTATTCAGGTCAGAACAGGAGCTCAATGTCACATGTAGTGTGTTAATGTGTAATAACTCTGTGTGTGTGTGTGTGTGTGTGTGTGTGTGTGTTACAGCAGTTTAGGCAGTTCAGTTCTTTGCTCAGTGATAAATATGATAAATATGATCTGCAAGAAACGAGGACATGCTGCTAATGTTTGTGCTAAATGCTAAATGCTAAATGCTAAATGCTAAATGCTAAATGCTAAAGCAGCATTATGATGGTGGTTATAACAGCAACATTATCATTCATTTAATACACTTTTAATCCAAACACCAAACTACTGTTTTCATGATCACATCAGTTTGTGCTTTAGATAGAATCCTCATAGTTTCTGTGTTTACATTAAGATGTCCGACAGTCCTCGAACGCTTCATCAGGTTCACTTAGATTTTAATGTGATCCAAAGCAGCTGTTCTGCCATAAATTCTGCCTTTACAGAGACAATAAAGAAAACATTGTCACCAAAAGTTGTCATCATTTAAGCTTCTAACATCAAATTAATATCAATAAAATACACTGAGCAGACTGAGATGCTAACATGATGACAAACAGGAACATGATGCTAACATGTGATTAGTTTCCTGTGAAGAAATTAAATTGAAAAATAAAAATTAAAAGTAAAATAAAAAGCCACAAGGTAAAAAGCTGAAAGCATAAAGATGCAAACATACTAACTTTCCTGTGATTTCGTAGCTTTAAAACTCCATTGATTGTTTTTAGTGATAAATTTAATGCAAATCTTTGCTTAAAGTTGAACTTGACCTGATAACTTTATGATTCTGAGACTTTTGTTTAGTTTTAGATTTAAGTTCAGCATTTTAAAACTAATGTCATAAAAACAGAAGTAAAGGAGACAACAGGTTGTTTGAACGTTCCAGGTACGCTGCTCGTCCAACTGACCACATGGTGGCAGTAATGTGCAGATACATAAACAAACATAAACAGGAAGTGTGCTAGTCAGGAGTCATCAGTGTAAAATTTTCTGTTTACAAACATAAAAAACATTTTGCAGATGTTTTAAGAGAAAAAATGACACATCTGTTAATGAAAAACTCCACAGGGTCTGATCCATGAAACAATGATGAGTTAGTGTCAGCTGCAGGAACTCTTCACAAACCCATGTGATAAGTGTGATTACACACCTTGATAAATACACACATCACGTACCTGTGCACACCTGTGTGTATTTACAATGTGATCACTTAAAAAAAACAGCCTGTTTTAAGGCAGCAGGTAGATTTTAGTTGTTGTTCATGATTCATGATTTATGTTTTGACATGTTTTAGTTTCTAACCTTCTTCTTTAAATGTTCTCATGTTGACGCGCTGGTGTGTGTGTGTGTGTGTGTGTGATTTCTCCATCTGTCCATGTTTGTGCCTCTGAGCTTCACTCCTCGCTGATCACGCTGGACGGGAACAGCTTGTGTGTTGTCACTCATCTCTGCTGCGTCTTCTGGATCGACACACGTGTGCAAACTGAAGTGTGTCTGTTGTGTCGCAACAAAAGCTGCTTCAGAAAACGGCTGTCGGCTTTTTTGTCCACTGGTCTTGTTATTGTTCAAATGAACAGCGCCTCTGTGTGTGTGTGTGTGTGTGTGTGTGTGTGTGTGTCCACGCACTAACACTGACCTCGTGTTTGTGTGGCTTCATGCAGGAGCTGAAGCTGCTTCTGCTGCTCTGTACAGCAAATCACTGAGGATCAGAGCGTCAGCAGAGCCCAGCAATGTAAACCTAACAAACACACACACACACGCACACACACACACATGCACACACACACACATGCACACACACACTCGGCCTGTCCATCATACCTGCCTTCCCTCCTCTCCATCCTCTCATCCCGGCTGCTCTCTGCAGCAGGCTGAGTGGGCAGCAGCAGCAGCAGCAGCAGCAGCAGCAGCAGCAGCTCAGTCGCTCTCCTCCTCATGCTGCTCGATGGGAGCATGGCGCCCCCCAGAGGCAGATCCCTTCACCTATTCACCGCCTCCTCCTCCTCCTCCTGCAGCAGCAGCAGAGGGGCACGTCATGAATATTTCACCAGGTTTAACTCCACTTAAAATATGCATTCTAATTGGGCCTAAGTGCCGCGGCTCGGCTCTAAGTAGCTTTCCAGATTGTTCCCTCCACTTTCCTCTAACTGACACGTTTCATATGCTTGATATATTTTCTTAATGTTCCTCACTAATCTGTTTCTTCCTCCCGCTAAACTTTGTTGAACCTTCTCGCATTTCAAGGAGCCTTCTGGTTCGCAGAGCATCGTGTCGTGCATCATGGAGGCTCAGAGGAGACACGGATCCACCATCTGATGTTTCTGTGGTGTGTCTTTTCAAAATAAATCTGTCACTTTATGGAAGTTTCATTTTGTGTTTTCAGTTTTGTTGGAAGGTCTACAATGTAAATATTGCCTTTATGAAAATAAAATCATCTTCATCTTTTCTATAACTTTGAATCAGTTGCATCTTTTGCACTTTCCTCATCCTGCAGTTCCACCTCTGTCTCTCCTCATCTCTTCTTTCATGCTGTGAAAATGTTTTTCACATCTGGACTCATGAGATGATTCATGTCGAAGCTAAAACCTCGAGGCTATGCGGAGAAACTGCAGTTACAGAATGTAACATAAAATCATAAAATCAGTATGTTTCATACTCTAAACAAAAGGAAACTTAATGCTTTTATATTTTATTTTATTGCCTGAAATATTTTGTTTTTTAAAAATCATCAGACGGATTCCTGAAAGTTGTTTTCAGAGTTTGAGCATCAGGTCGCAGAAATAATGAAATCTTTATCATTAACTGTTTTTTGTTGTTGTTTTGTTTTTTAACATAAGAATTTTGCCTTTTTCTTCTTCTTTTATTTGAAATAAATTATTAAGAAAACATTTTTCTAACACAGGCAGTTATGACAGTTCTGTGCAACAACGTCAAGTTTTTTCACAACAAATTGGGAAAATCATTTTTTCTGTTGGAACTGGATTCGTGCACAAAATAAACAAAGCTGGAAGAACATTCTGCTCCAAACTGTGAGATCCACGTTCCAGCCCTCGCTCTGGATCTGAGTGCTTCATAAAACCAGACTGTGGAAGCAGAAAACAAGTTTTCTTTCAGAGGATGAAGGTGCTGAACCTTTGAGATCCAACGAGGAGCTCAAACATCAAGACGGAGCAGGAAGAGGAGCCGCTGGCCCTTCACAATAAAAGAACCAGCTGAGGTTGTCTGAGGATGAGAGTGTGTTTTCTAAAACATCACTGTATGTTTGAGTTCACTTACTGAAACCAGCAGAGAGCAAAACAGGAAAACAGGAAAAGACGAGAGCAAAGAGGAGTAAAGAACGTTGGTGTGAGTGTCCGCAGACTTTTGGCCAAATAATGAACCTGCAGATGTGAATTTAGGCCGAAATGAGTCACAACTGCTGCAGAAGTCAGACTCAAACACACAGAAACACGACATTTTTGTTTTAAAACAGTCCCTCTGTGTCACACACACACACACACACTCACACACACACACACACACTCACACTCACACACACACAGAGGGGGTCCACTATGGTTTGGAGTAGAAAGAGACTCAATGTTGGTTTCATCCTCGCTCGTCGCCGTAGTGACCAAGCAGCTTTGATCCTCTCCACTACAGCTCGCTGTCTCACTCTCTGTCTGTCTGTCTCTCTCTCCTTCCCGTCTTTCTCTCATCTCTCTCCCCTCCTGTCTCTCTCTCTCTCTCCTGTCTCTCTCTCCTTCCCGTCTTTCTCTCATCTCTCTCCCCTCCTGTCTCTCTCTCTCCTTCCCATCTCTCTTTCTGTCTCTCTCTCTCTCTCATCTCTCTCTCCTCTCCTGTCTCTCTCTCATTTCTTTTTCCCTCCCGTCTCTCTCTCCCTCCTATCTCCCTCCTGTCTCTCTCTCCTACCCGTCTCCCTCTCCCTCATGTCTCTCTCTCATCTCCCTCTCCTCCCCGTCTCTCTCTCTCTCCCCTCCCGTCTCTCTCTCTCCACCCGTCTCTCTCTCTCTCTGTTCTGAAACATAATGGACGGCGGTGAGGCAGGCGCAGCGCTTTGTTGCCATGGTGATGGCAAAGGAACTAATAACCTGGTGGAGAGCAGATAAGACCCCGAACAGAGAGAGAGGACTGGGGGGGGGCAGCACGAGTATTATTACTCTGAGTACGAGTATTACTGCCGTACAGTTTGTGTTTCAGCCTCGTGCAGTTCGACCTGTTTGTCGTGTTCGTGGTTTCGTTGTGTTCGTGTTGCTGAAGCAAAGCTGGATCTTCTGACCTGCAGGACGACGCAGACGTTCACCGTCTCTCTTTGTTTGCACTTTAATTAACTGTCGGGATTAAAAGAATCAAAAGGATCCTGTGACAAATGAAACACAGCAAAGAGAGGAAGAACACGAACCGAACGGATCCACAACAAGAACCGACATCCTGACGACAGATTCAGAATGTTACCTTCCTGTCAAACTGTTGGACGATTTAACATAAAAAGAGTAAAACTTGATGCAGAAGAACCGGACGTGTTTTAAAGTTCCTCACGTTTCCTTCTGGTCACGTTTGGTGCCTGCAGGTGGAGATCCAGGTGAGTTCTGCTAACAGCAGCTAGAGAGTTCGATCAACTCTACGTTCTTTTTATTCGTACAAAGAAAATAGTCTTTAACACACACAGACCCAAGTGACATCATCAGACCCCTCACAGCGCCCCCTGCAGGCACCAAAGGCTTTACACAAGCTGTAGAGATGTAGAAAATCAAATAAGTTGGGACCAAAAATATTTTTTATACAAAAACATCTGATTTAATGTCCCTCAGCTCTGATTCAGTGTCCAGGCCTTAAAGTTTTGCTCTGTTGATGATGATGATGATGGAGGAAGAGGGGGGGTCAGGAGATAATAGTCATCCTCTGTGAACCCGGACATGAAGTTTTTACAAACATTTGCCTCAGTGTTCATGTGATGGATCACAGATCCTCATCAGCAGCCTTCATCCTCCATCTTCTGCGGGAGAAAAATCCAGTTTATTTCTTGTGTTGAAGCTCAAACACATCTGCAAAGCGAACCTCCGTCCAGTGATCCTGAGTCTCCACATCTGGGGATTTTTGAAGCAGATAACTCAGCGATTCTGAGACGAGTCTTTGGAGGAAACTTCAGCTTTAAAATTCTGAATGTTAAAACTGTCATGAAGCTTCAAAAAGCTCGTCTTCTTCTGAGGAGAAGTTGAGATCATGGAGACACATTTTCAGATCAGACCAAAGTGACTTTAAAGGCAGAAGTGAGAGAAAGAGGAAGATGGGAATTAATTCTTCTGATATCTTATTTTGAGAAAATCAATTATTGTAAACAACAAATAAATAAACGAGTCAGTTTTCATTTAAATCTGATTGAGATTTTTCCCCAAAAAAGCTTTTTATTAGAAAGTCTCAAAACTCTGAACTGAACTCCTGATCGGTTTCACAGTTACAAGCAACACACACACACAGAGAGGGTCAGGAAGGTGTGTGTGTGTGTGCGTGTGTGTGTGTGCGTGTGTGTGTGTGCTGTGGGGGGGGGTCGGATGCACTCGGAGCCGTCTCGCTCTCAGGTGTCTCCCTGCTCTTCATCTGATGTCGATGTTTTTTGGACGTCGCAGAAACACTCGGTGGCTTTGATCTCCGCCTCCAGCCGCCGTCAACACGCCTGCTGAGGTTTGTTTGTGCACGACTGCTGGAGTCTGAGTTTACAGACGCTGCAAAAATCCTACTTAACCTTTGCTTCACACACACACACACACACACACACACACTCTGTCAGTGTGTGAATGAACTTTGATGTGGTGTTTTCGGTGATGCGGTTAAAAAAAGACAGAAGGTGCAGCCGGCGGTCGCTCCTGCCCGTCACGTCTTTACTGTAACGGTGCAAACGCAGGACGACTGCTGATCATTTAAAACATTTATTCTTTTATCATAAATATGATTTAAACAGAAAACGGTGTATAAAGATTAAATAAATGTTTCCCGGCTTCGGTCTCCTCCATCATGATCTTAATCTTGTCTTTCAAAAAGCTTGTTTTCTCTTTTTCTTCTGAATAAACTCTGGTTTGTGCTGCTGTTGCGGGGGGGATCACAGGCAGCTGCCAGCAGTTTCGGTGGATTTGACGTTTATAGATTATTTATAGATTACAGATGAGTAAATTCTGCTCAGGTGTTTTATGCTCAGCATCTTTTATGAATTGAACGTTGGCACACGGTGGGAAATTATCTAAAGAGTTCAAGTATAAATCTATGAGCATCATTATAATCGAGGCCCCTGAATGCACACTTCTGTTTACTGCTGCTCTTTAATTTTATTTATTTTACTGACTGTTGTTTTTTTTGCAGAGATGGCGTACAATTTAAAGTAATTGCAGAAGCTTTAGCTTACTGGTTAATTTACATCTGTTGTCTGTGGACAGGTGGATGAAACCATCAACCATCAGCAGCGAATCCGCGACACAAAACAGCACAAAACACAAACGTCCATCAGCGTGAGATAATAAACGGAATCAGTGCGATAAACAGAATAACACACAGCAATGATTGGCTGTGACTTTTAGTGCTGCCTGCAGCCGAAGTGTTAAACCCTGCAACACTTCCTGAAACTCTCATGTTTTGTTATGGATTTCTACCTTCTCATTTTACCCAGAATGCAGTTTGATCAGAGGTTTTGAGCAAAAAGTTTCACAGCAGAAGGAGAAAACTGGAGCCTGACGTTCACAAAACTATTCAGATCAAACTGAACACTGATGATGAAGCTACAACCTTAGCAGCTTTAATTCCTTTAATTTAAAACATGTTGCAGTTGTCATATATTAGCGACATTTTCATTCAAACTGTAAGAAGATGCGTCTCCTCTCAGCCGGTAAGTTTAGTGTCAGTTCTGCAGAAACAATTCTGATCTTTTGCAGCGTTTCTATGGAGAACACATAGACATACACATACATGATATGAGCTAAATGCTAATATGATGAATCACAGCATGCTAGCAGAGTTAACAGGTAAAACGTTGATCAACCTGGCTGGAAACCTTCGTTGCATCTCCCTCTGTCTTGCCTTCTTGTCTTCTTGTCTTCTGTCTCTGTTCTGCTGAAACGATTCGTCTCCTCGTTCGTGATCACTTCTCCTGCAGGACGTGTTCGGATCCACTGAGTCGTCCTTAATTCACAGAAGGTTATTTGCAGGTGAGTCGATCTGCAGGTACAAAGATGTATTTTGATCATGATCGTAGCTTATTATCTCGCCTGGCGACTCTTCGGTGGTGCTTTTATTGGACACAAAGCGCGACTGCTGCGTGCACCGCGAATGCAAAGCGCAGCCTTCAAACAGCCCTTCAGAAAGCTGTTGAACTATTGTTGCACCATGGACACATTTTTATATCGGCGAACAGCTCAGGTCTCCGCTTTGTCTGTTTGACCCTGCACTCGTTCTTCCTCGGTATGAAAGGAGGAAGATTAACCTTCGCAGTGAACACAAAGAAACTTTCAGCTTCATCCTTCAAGCTGTTATTTTTCCTCTTGCAGTCGCTCTCCTCGCTCTCCTCGCTCCCACCTGGCGCTCTGTATTCTTCACCCAGCAATAAACAATGATCTTAAAAAAAGACGGAGAATGAAAGTGAGAGGGAAATGTCAAATATTGGGAGGAAAAATGTGGGATAAATATAGAAGGAATCGCTGACATGGTGGAGTCGGTTTCTGACCTCGGAAGAGATGTGAGATGAACGTGGCCGTCAAACTCTTCGGTGTCACGACCCGTAATCGTCCAATCTGCAGAGCGCCGGGCGCAGCGAGCGCCGGGCGCAGAGCTGTTTGTTGTTGTTCTGGGTTGGAGGTCGAATGTGTGAATAATCCACCGAGTGCTGGTCTGATGGCTGATATCCAACACACACACATTTATAAATACACACACTATCAACAGCCTGAAATATATGATGTGACTCCAGCACAGAAAATAAGATCCAACCTGCTGCAGCTTCACACTTTCCACTGTTTTATTTTACTGTTTCTTTTATTCATCTGACAGATTCTTTCTTTTATTATTCATTCACTTCTCCCACATTTTTATTATTTTACTCATAAGTACAGTTTTATTCTCATCATATCTGATGTAACCTGAATGTTCCCACTCCAGATGTTCAACTTATTCTACCGGTTAATATACAAACTGTGGCCATTAAACACACTTTACCATTAATCCCATCAGCCCACCAAGATGCTTCACCCACTTTCCCATTATATTTAATATGAGAGTGCTCCCATCATGCCCATTATACCTTTCCAGTTATTCCCATTGTAGCCAATAAAAGCAGAGCTGTGTTCAGGGTCTCAGCTGTTATCGGTTCTTCCATCTGTCTGATCCTCTGAGAACGTGGAACCAGCTGCTGGTTCTGATGGTTCTGATGGTTCAGACGTCAGACGTCATCACGGCGGCGGCGGCGGCACTTTCCTGCAGCGTGATCTTCAAGAGGCCTGGAAGTTCATCATCAGCGCCACAGCAGCAGCTTCACAAATACGACGGCACATCGTCTGCTTCCTGATAACACGACGGGAAGAAAAAAAAACAGATCAACTTCTCGCCTCAGCATTTTCTTTTCTTTCCGACGCCGCCGTCACCGCGGCGCTCTCCGTTCCCCCCCCTGCCCTCCATCTCCAGCTCTCACTCTGTGAAAAGGGCCGGAAATCTCTGAAATATTTAACACACATTACAATGAAAAAGGTGCATTTATTTCAGCGTGTGTCTGAGCACAAAACTAATGAAAAGATTCCCTGACTTTGGCATTTGAGTCTGAGCGTAAAAAGGCGAAGAAGGGGGAGAAAAATGGGAGCTTTCACTGCTGCTATTTGTTCCCCGTATCAAAGAGCCGCAGACAGTTTCTCCCTTTTCTTTCTCTTTCTGCTCTCATTTAGCCTCATCTGAAATGAGCTTGGTACTTACACATGTAACTATCCAAATTCAATTTTCTGTGGATATTTCTAATGTAGTGCATACATTAAAAAATGTATTTGCACATATGCGAGCGCAGCTGAATGGCTTGAAAAGAGAAACTCCTCCAGTCAGGCTTATTACCCTCATGCCTGGACTCAGGCGGGGAGCAATTAATCATATTTTTGCTTTGGGTTAGAATACTGATTTCCATCTCTGCACACAGGAAATGTAATATTTTCGGAGCCAGAGAATTCATCCAGCAGTAGGTACAGTTTGGCTCTGAGGCTTTCTGCTCCCCGCCGAGCCCAGCGCCATAAAATAATGTGAGAGGAGCTGGAAGACAGAACGGCTGCTGCTCAGCTGGACGCTGGAAATGAGCTGCCTGCCTGTCTGCCTGTCTGTCTGCCTGCCTGTCTGTCTGTCTGTCTGTCTGCCTGTCTGTCTCTCTGGGTGCTGGGGTTTTGCATGTGGTGTGTGACTGCGGTGCAGGTGGATGTTTTACAAGCGTCTTATTTGAGCTTCTCTCTGATTTCCTCCATGAAGCTGCTTCTGATGTTTACAAGCCTTTTTATTTTTCTGTATGAAACCTTTGACTGTGTTGCATTAAAGATGCCTGTTTTTTTTTATCCTTTTTCTTCTATTTCTTGTAGTATTTTTGTGTTTTGCATGTTTGCTCTTGAGCCATTTGTAAACTGGAAAGCATGGATCAAAAAATAAAGCACATTTTATTTATTTTAGTTCGTGCATTTGGTGCTGGATGTCAGTGTCATTTGTATTTGTGGCACAAACTGAGTGATTATTCCAGCACAATCAGAGTTTGGCCCTTTAGAAGAACAGGAATGGAAAAAATGTGGCTGTTTTGATGAAACCGGCTCAGCTCGACAGAGAAGCTTCAGTCTTTGTGTTCGAGTCCATGCAGGATGAGTTCGAGTTCAGCCATAAGCGTCTGACAGACGATCACTGTAGTTACACACTGAGGAAGGGAAGAACTCATGCTGCAGGAGTAAAAGGACAGTTTTTGACTCTTGAATGGCTCTTTAAAATGTGTTTCTGCATAGATTTGAGGAGGGAAACTCTTTTTACTGTTTTTTACTCCAAAACACAGGCAACTTTTTTCCATAAATCTCAATGATCAGTTCAGGTGCTTGGTTTAAGCTTTCATTGCACAACAGACAGTCTGAGTCTGACATGAGGCACTGATGGGGAAGCTTAATGCAAAAGCAAGATTTAAGTTTCCACAATAAGTTACAAATATTTCAAAAACAAGTCCTATTTTTATGCATTTGGCTCTTGAGCAGGAAGGAAAACATCTGAGTCAAACCTGGACGTTTGCATTGAACCTGACTTTTAACCAGCAGATCACCAGAACAGCTGAAGGCAAATCTTCTGCTGCAGAACTCAAAGATTTTTGTGTTGGATCTTGCTGATGTTCTGGTGTCTGAATGGGAGCAAATCATCACGGCGGATTCAACATCTGCAGGAAAAACTGAAACCAGCTGAGTGTTTAACCGACATGAGACGTGATGTTCAGCTGTCCGCATACTTTTGGCCATGTAGCATGACTATAACTCATGCATTAAACAGAAGGATGCATGAATCCTGCATGTGAGAAGCTTTAAATATGAGTTTAACTTGTTTGTTTCGTATGTAAAAAGGTAAATCAGTCCTGAAGCTCCTGCTGAAAGTTTCCAGACGCTCAAACGAGGAGGAAGCAGCCGTCAGCGAAGGATGCGACAAGTCAGACAGGTGTGAAGGATGCGTTCACAGGCAAACTGCATGTCTGTGAGTGCGTTGCCCGTCCACACATCCAAAGTGTTGTTTGTCTCTCAAAGAGGACCAACTTTTTATCTGCTGCGGCTTTTTAATTACAGAGTTCTGATTGAGGCGTCAGTTTGAAATGAGAAAAACCTTGAAAAGATCTCCCCGCGCATGAATCACCTTTTTATTCCAAACTCCTCCCATTAGAAGTTTATTAAAATTCTAGTTGTGGATAATAAATGCTTTCAAGCCATTAGTGGGATGTCAGGCACACTTTGAGCAGCAGGATTATTGTGCGATGTGCCCTTGGTTTTCAGACGCGTGAGTGTTTCAGAGAAAAGAACCTGCTGCTTCTGAGCAGGAAATGAAAACATACAAGGCAGGTTTTTATTTCCATGTTTATCACCTTGAGTCGGGATCAGCGGCGCACGAAAACATATAATGCTAAGAAGAGAAAAACAAAACAAAAAAATACAAAAACAGATTGAATGCATCCACACAAACACACACACACACACACCTGCATCTCTCATTTTTCTTTTTTCCCCACGAAGTGAAAAGCTCAGTTGTTGTTGTTTCACTGTTGAATCAGTTTTCTGACAGCCAATCATTTCTCCCCGTCTCACTTCCAAAACAGCCTACATATCAGAGAAAATAGCTGCTGCGTTCCTCCTTCCAGCAAAACAACTAAAAAAGCTCTTTTTTTCCTCCCAGATATGAGGTGTTCAAGTTTAATTTCAACTTTATTTGAAAAACACAATTTTGCACAAACACGACTTTTAGAGGACCTTAAACAAGCTTTTTACCGCACAAACATGTTTAAATAAAAAGAGGCTCAGAGCAGAAGAAATCACAGCGATCTAACTGTTTTCATGTGCAGCAGGTAAAAAATTTCAGCACAAAACTTCTTCAAACCTGCACAGCGATGCGTTCAAACCTGAAAGGAAGAAGATGCTCCTCCGATCTCTTTACTGTCCGTTTACACAGATTTTTCACTCTTACAGGAGCAAAACATTCATTTAATGTAAAAAAAATACATTACCTGTAAAATTAATATTAAAAAAATGTACTCTTAATGTGATTCTCCTCTGTACTCAGAAGTGAGAAGTGGTTCGACTGAAGCCGGTCACATGACAGACGCAGATGAAAGCAGGTTGTCATTTCCAGCCAGTAAAGGCTGATTTAAGTGACGTCTGCTGACAGATAATAATCATTAGCTTCATGAGTTGGCTGTAATCTCTGTCTCCAGCTCACTCCATCATGTTTCTGCTTGACTTATTTTTAAGCAGAACTCCACAAAAGAGGCTTAAATATGAACTTGTCAGCCGCACAGGATGCTCATCCAGGCATGTGTGAAGCTGCAGAGGAGACCGACGTCGAGGCAAACAGGTAAAACGTTTCCTGCTACAGAAAATCAGAATCATAAAGAATCATAAAGAAAACATCCTCAGAAAACCATAAAGGAAACATGGAAGTGAAGGAGCAGCATTCTGACATCTCAGGGCAGATAACTTAGTGATTTCATGTGGTTTAATGTTTGAGAAGCAACTTCAGAGTCTGAAATATGAAGCTGAGGAGGAGGTGCAGTTCCTCAAATGACCACTTGAGGCTGATTTCAAAAGGGAGTCAATCAAAGAAGAGCCTCATTTAAAAAACAACTTTACAGCAGAAACAAACACGTTAACAACCTGTTTGATTTATGATTCCTGACAAATGTAAAGGGGGGAATATTTTAAAGAAAGCAGCTCTTTAAAAATGATATCAAGAAGTTTTGCATAATTAAGAGTTTGGCTGCTTTAAGTGATGCAGCTCCAGTATTTTTTTCAGTATATGATCAAATTTCACTTGCAGGACAGAAAAATATCTGTTGGAATTCTGCATAAAGTAGTGAATTCACAGGAAAACATGTATTATCATGATGTTAACCTGAAAACCTGAAGCAAGCAGAGATTCACTGTTCTGTCTCTGACTAACAGGGCTTAAATATGAGTGTGTGTGTGAGTGTGTGTGAGTGTATGTGTGTTGTAGATGCTGCGTTCAGCCTCACACAGAGCTGACTGGAGGTGAAGGAGGCGAGTGGCTCCCGACCGACCGACCGACCGGACGGATCTGCAGAGTTCCTGTCAGACGCTCAGACCTGTGAGAGCTTCATAAACCAGGAGTCAGAAACCATAAAGTCAGCGCAGGTTTCTGAGGAAAGAACTGACGCGCTCGAGGTTTTTTGTTCACCTGACAGCGGCGGTTTGTCTCCGAGCTGCAGCAGTAATGGACCGAGCTCCCGGCCTGACCGCCGCCCGGCTTCACATCAACTGATCATCATGTCAGACAGTTTCTACTTCATCAGGCTCGACTGCCAGTCCAGAACAAAAACAGGCGGATGTGCCAATTAAAGCCGCCTCCTTCACTCCTCCTGTCTAGTCAAAGATGTGTTCTACCTCAAAGAGAACGCTGATTTATTCATTTATTCACGTTCCAGGGTAACACCTGGAAACCAGAGCGAACGGATTAGAAAAAACATCCCAAACTTCAGAGATAGAAAGACACAATTTGATTCTTCTTTTATGGCGTCTGAAGAAACGCCGTCTTTATTTATTATCCGGCTTTATTCAATTTTCCGGATCAAAATGTTCTGTTATTCCCTCTTTCCCGGCTCATCAGACGACACTGACGTCTGATCAAACTTTTAACTGTCGGATCAAAAGTGCTTTTGAGGTTTCTTGCACCGTTTTGATGAGCTCATGTTAGAAATTCTTTTCAACTCTTCTTTTTCTTTTTTTTTTTCAGTAAATCACTCACTGGTTTCATCTCCTGAATGAATCAGATAAGATCAATGAAACATCAGTAATAACACTATGTACATACCAGCAGCCGCACTCGTTCCTCTCTGTATGTTCGGCTGCAGGCGGACGAGTGAACGAACTCCAGCAGAAGCTGCAGGAGAAACCATGAGGAGAGCTGGAGGAAGACCTGAAGGAGGACCTGAAGGAGGACCTGAAGGAGGACCTGGAGGAGGACCTGAAGGAAGACCTGAAGGAGGACCTGAAGGAAGACCTGAAGGAGGACCTGAAGGAAGACCTGAAGACCTGAGATGGGAGACAGAACACCTGCTGAGGTCCTGAACCTGGAGTCAGGACGCTTCACAAACCCACCGACCTGAGGGCCCAACTCCTCACCCCACCTCATCACCTGTCACATCTCTGGACATAAAAACTGACAAAGTTCACCTTCAGGAAAGTGTTTTGGGCAGAAAGTCTTCAGAAACACAAAGTTCATGATGTGACTTTGCAGCAGCAGTCACAGTTTGGTTCAGTTTGGACACGAAGGGCGAGTCCAGATCCTCGTTTGTGCCCCTCGCCCTTTGTCCCTCCCCTTCAGAACAAATTGAGGTGTAGGAGTTCAAATCTGCCCCTTCATGCCAATCTGCTCTTCCATATCAAGTCCAGTAGGTGGCAGTAATACGCCTTAAAGCCAGTTTTCAACCGCTGAGCTAAAAGCAAAAAAAGAAAGTTCTTTAAAAGATGAAGAGGAAAGTTTTGCTGCATGTTTCCAATATGCAGCACCATGATACACTGAAAGGACATTAAACTAAGGTGATACGATGGTTTTCATAATATTTATTAACCGAGAAATTACTAAAGGTTAACGTTTGGTAGCTGTCGAGACACTTTAAGCAACTACTAGTGATTTTTGTGTCTCTTTCTATGAAGAAAAACACCAGAATACAGTGAAAAGACATTAAACTGATGATACAATAATTATCATAATTTTTAAATCTTTATTAACGGAGATTATGGGAAAATTTTCCTACCTCTCATGGTTACGGTTAAGGTTCCAAAAAGACTGATTTGGAGAGAAGGGTTCGGTTTCTTTGACCTGAAAGATGGTCGATAATTTCAGTGTTCAAGCTGCAGTCTGACTGATGTCACTACGCGTCCTAGCATGTGAGCTAACAGGCTACAGAAAAAAAGATCTACCATAAATGTCTCCAAACTGGAGTAAAAAGCAAATATTAAACTAAAACTTCTCTGAAATACAGTGACAGAGTTTATTTGAGGCTGTGAGTAGAGACAAAGTGGCAGATCCAGGGTCAGATTTCTGTAATAACTCACTGACATCATTAGCATGTGATGAATCACAAGGTTCACAAGGTGAGTCTTCATCCAAATGGGCTGAATTATAGACATCATTTAAACCTGGAAACACTGAAAAAAAACAAAATAACAGCAGCTGAAAACTTGTTCTGTCTCACCTGCAGAGGATCGGTGACATCACTGATGGGCGTGGCCACGTCTGATCTCACCTGATGAGGAGACTTTTCTCCACAGAGCAGCGAGTCGTTGTCTTTCAGTCTGATTTAAACCCTTTAACAGAAGGTCGTGTGAGGACGGATCCAGTGTGTGTGCTTCTGTATGTGGTGATATTTTAATATGACGCACATCTGGAAACATCTGGAAACGTTACACTGGAGGTCTGACATGAATTCAAAGCTCCCTGCTGTCACTGGTTTCACATTTACTCGCGACTTCCTGAACATCTTCCTCTCCCGTCGACTCCAGTCGGCTTCCAGTTTCTGTTTCAGACTCAAAAAGCGTCTGAACTGGAAAAACACTCAGCGAGTTTGTCTGAGATCTCACCTGTACAGTAACACTGTGATCACTCATTATCCTGCAAAGTCTCAGCTTTTCTTCGCTCTCTGTCACGTCGCTGACATGAGGACACTTTCACTCCATAATAAAGCTTATCATGGCTGGTAATTGCCCCTCATTACCTCGGCATTTATCTGCCTCCCATCTCCTTAACGGGATAAAAATCAATCAATGGCTGCTCGTCTTCGCCTCTCTGCTGCCGCTGCTGCTGCTGCTGCAGTTGGAGAGAAAATGGCGAGTGGCGGCGGCGGCGGGTTGAGGAGTGGATTAGGGCCACCGCCCGGAGCTGCTGTAATGACACCATACAATCCTAATGGGCTTCTTCACGCCGCGCTCACCTAATCACCCATATCAAACCCTCTCACAGAGGAGCCGCAGCCTCTTATTTATTTGATTTCTCTCACATTAAATTATATAGGATTTAGAAAAGGGATTAATTTTTTACCCTTGTAAGAAGCCTTAGCCACTTAATTAGGACTGAAAATAATACTGCAATTATTTTTGCAGAGGTTGAGAATGGAATTTTTTATGGCCTCACAGTATTTAGTTAATTATACTGTTGCACTCTGACTGCTAATTTCTCCTCAGAAACTTTGCAGCATTTTTTTTTGTCGTGCGACTGTTTTTTCACTCGATCCACTGTGACTGCGAGGCCATTGTTATGCAGACTGTTGTTTATCAGTGCTGCTGCTATCAGTAACACAGCTCATCATTCACTGCCATATTGTTCCAACAAACAATGGATCTGTGTTTGCAGCGTGCACTACAGAAATCTGATTTACAGATCAATGGGCTCGATGGTTTTGTCTTCCACACAATGAGCCGTGATGAGACTGTGACAAGCTGAAGGTGGAACAATGGCAGCCAGGAGTTTTCTACTTTACCTGTGCGTGTGTGTGTGTGTGCATGTGTGTGTGTGCGTGTGTGTGTGTTTGTTTGGCCTCGTAAAAAATAAAACAGTTTGCTCTCAAACTGCTGCTTCAAACAAAACAGATCCATTTAAAGTTGTTTTGCGCTCCAGGGCTCGGTGATGAAAAATGGAACAAATTTGAGATTTTACAACACATCCAGTAAATAAACTCGGCTGTGATTAGGACGCGTGTGTGTCTGATAAAAATCACTTCAAATACAGTTCAACCAGGAGACGCTGACAGAGAGAAAACATTATGATTTATCCGTCAGAGAGGAAAGTTCAACCTAAAATCACAGGTACATGTCTTCACTCTGTCCTGCGGTTTTACACATTTAGATGGTTTTTAGCAAACTTCCGACTCTGAGCGATTATGCAGTTTGAAGCTGATAACTTGTGTGATGTTTCTGTTTTGAATGATGGGAAAAGTCAAGTGTGCTCAGTCTGAGGAGACAGGCAGCTGTTATCTCTCCGTGCCATGTTTGAGATGGATGTGATGGATGGCGACAGGAAGCACATTCAGGCCCTCAAACAGACTTACTGTGATTCTCAATTATCCAGATCAGAAATTCAACAAAAGTTACGTCTCAAAACTTTGTGGATCATCACTCAAAAAGAGTTCAACTGTTTGTTTAAGTGACAGAGGCTTGTCTTCTTTTACTTCAGGTCACAAACTTATCAATCAATGCTTGTCCTTTAGGAGAGAAGAAAACATGTTTTTGATTTTTAAAGCACCAAAACTCATTTGTTTTTAAGAGAAAATCACCTTTATTTATGTGACGAACCTGCTGGACACAAAGAAAACTTGCTGTTTTTTAAATCCTGCACTTTGTTTTTTTTTTGCTGTAGAAAATATAGAAAATACAGCAGAAAATATTAATATTTAAAAACATCCCGAAATCAGAAAGTTTCCATCAGACAAACTGCAGATAAACACGGTGATGTGAAGACAGACTGCAGCTCGACGCAGCTCCTGACATCCAAACCTGCGGCCTGCGATCGGGATGGAAACACCTGCAGGCGACCCACCGTCGTTTCTTCACGGGGGCCGAAGGGTGTCAGCACCCAGCTCGGCTTGTTTTTAAGCCCAAGAGACGCTCTCAGATGTGTTTACAAACAAACCAAAGAAGAAGAAGAAGAAGAAGATCCACGCCCCACTCACCTCCAGCTCGCATTTGATTGACAGCTGAATAAAAAGAGGGAGGTAAAGGAAGAAGAGGAGAAATCCCTGCGGTGCTTCACACTCCGACAACTTCCCTCCTCTCGCCAACTTTTCTCATGTTTCTCCAACAAATTACATCGAATTCATCGTTGGAGGGGAAGAAAAGGCGAAGGTGTGTTTGTGCGAGGTAAAAGGGAGGATGTGGATCCTCTGAGCGTCCGCCCGGCCGTCGTTGGTCATGCCTGTCACGCAGCAGCTGAAGCATCGCTCTCCTCCTCGTTTGTCCCGGTGACGTCCGGCTCTGGATGGATGGAGCTCGGCTCAGGAGGCCCGTCGACTCAGGTGAGGAGTTTACTTCGTTAGTCACAGTTGGTTTTATTTCTCCACAACAGGGGGGAGAGTGATGGAGGGAGGGGAGGAGGAGGACACCTGGGCTTCCTGCTCACAGTTCATGAAGGAGGCGTTTGCTGCTGTGAGGCGTTCAGGGGCTCTGACAGAAAGAATGGAGCGATCATTTGTCTTTGTGTCTGTAAAGGAGGAAAATAAAGAAAAAGAAGAAGAAATGGATGAAGATGAATCTCTCCATTCTGACCAAAGTGTGAAAGAGGACAAACTGAAAAAACTAACAAAGTTTACAGCAGAAAGAGGAAACACATTTATGAATCTTTACATCTGCTAGTTTCCATTTTTTAAAGACAACAATGAGAAAAAGTCATTTCTTTAACAAATAACTCAAAGTTCATCCACATAAACTCATTTGTGTCGACATTTTTTATGTTTTTGTGTCTTCAATTTGAATAATTTCTCAATCAGGATGTTTAATTATACTGTTTACATTAATACTGATTGTAAATAACTGAAATGACTAAATGAAAGATTGTTAGCAAAAGTGGATTTCTTTGCATTTGAGCTTTAAATTATTCTTTGCATATTAAAAGTGCATTTTATTTCTCCACATGTGATCAAACTTAAACTCAGTAAACTTGTGTCGTCCGTGTTGTTTTGCAGGAACAGCAGATGAATCAGAGTTCAGCTGACTCGTCTCTCGGCGGGTTTGAAGCTCGGTTCTCTCAGACGTTTCCCGGCTCTCCTGCACTTTACAGCACGTGACTCTGAGTGAAAGTCAGGAGTGTTTTTTAACGGCGCCGCATTGTTTCACCACCTGCCACCAGCTCTGAGAGTCTCTCTCCTCAGAGGCAGAAGAATCGCAGAAAAGGTCACGGGTTGGACGATTGGCAGCTGGTATTTGCGGCGCAGTCAGCCTCCACCCCGTCCACGCCGGCCCGAGGTGTTACCGTGAGCCGCCGCCATGACACGAACAAGCGCTGAGTGCTGTACGAAGTGTTCGCATGCCTGACAGACGCGCTGGGGGTTTGAGGACTGTGTCATTTAACATGAAACGCTTCCTCCTCGTCTCAGCGGAGGTTTGAAGCTCAGATCCGATCGAGCTGCAGAGAGGAAACAGGAAGAGACGTGTTTTTTCAGTTTCTTACTGAATAGCCAGGTCAGAGACCGTCAAAGTGCATTATGGGAAATAATATCCCTTTTACTTCAGCAGGTTAATTTATGTTCTAGGTTTATCTGTTTTTAGGACCTTTGGCACCTCAACTGCAAAATACAACAAAAAGTTTAGGAAATGTCAGTGCTTATAAGCTAATGTTTGCTAATGTTAGCATGCTAACACGCTAAGCTAACATGGTAAACATGTTAATTTGTCATTTTTGGAAGAAACACAGTTTAAATTCAGCTCCATCACACTGAAAACACATCACAGTCTCTGCAGTAACCATCTTATATTTATTTTACCTCGGCCGCCATCAGATCGTCTCGAGTTGCTTCAGGTTTTCTTTCAACATGTCGCACTTTTTAAATTTATGAACACAGAACATCATCACCATCATCTTTTTAAAATCATTTACATAAAGAGGCCTGTTGCGTTGCACTGTTCTGGACTTCTAGGTGAGAAAAAACCGAACAACTGAATTCTTCAGCCAAATTCATCTCTTGCAAAATATCAGCATGTTAGCATCGTGACCGTTAGCATGTTGATGTGCTAACACTCAGAGCAGCGCTGAAATACAGCCAAACAGGACAGTTAGTGTTTGTTTGTGATCAGTCTTTATTAGTTTGTGCAGATCAGCTTTGTATTTGACACTCTGGGTCATAATTTAAATTCTGTTTATTATTAAAGATGCAATTCATGTGCCTGACAGACAAAGTTCAGGGTTCAGTTTCAGTATCATGGTCCTGGAAGTGATATCAGTGTTTTTCTAAGGAATCAACAAACTCTTTCTGTTGTTTGATCCTTTAATCAGAACATTTATTCGATTAAAATGAAACAGTGATGACAGGACGAGCTGCTGGTTGTTTTTCAGCTGAAAAACCTGAAACACGACGCTGAAACCAAACGGCTTCAGAAGGCGACTGTGTTTGGAAAACCACCTCCTCCTGTGCTTCCAGTGTCTGTGTTAAGCTAAGCTACACAAACTGAGAAATCTTCCTATCTGACTAAAAAAGCAAAAAAAACACACATTTCTTAAAGAGGAAGACAAAGGAAGAATTTCCCAGCATTCTCTGCAAACACAGTCCATCCTTCCTGACATTTCTTCTCCCTGCCTTCCTCCCCTCTCCTCTTCCTCTGGGACTCCTCTTTCTCTCTGACCCTCATCGCTGCTCTCTGCCCTCACAAATGTCACCCTGCCGGCGCCGGCCGAGTGTGCGCCGGTGTCAGGTCTCTGTCAGCGCCGCCAGGAAGACGCCGTATCAGCGGCGAGTGAACGGCAGCGCTCTGCTCCGCTGTCACATCGAGAGGGGAAGCAGAGCCGCATGCTTTCAGTATCGCCTGTAAAACTCAATCAAACCACCCGCCGACTCTGAAGAGGCAGAGAGTCGGAGGCGGCGGCGGGGGGGCGGGGCTGCAGAGGCGGGGGTCGTTGTATAAAGAGCGAGTCAAACGAAAAGCAGCATGGCAGCTGGCGACTGGCCTTTTAACATCAACACATCCTCCCAGTAAATAAAAAGAGACAATTGTTTGGTCACATTGCGATGGCACTCATGCACACACACACACACACACACACACACACACACACACACACAGACACAGACACACGCGCACACACACACACACACACACACACACACACACAGAGCGGCGGTGTGAGTGTGTTAATTGGTTATTATCT
>JAPZDV010000026.1:25907018-25919954 GCA_029814665.1 Acanthurus lineatus
TCTGGTGTGTAAATGTTGTTTCCTTAAAACTGGATCAAAGATTCATTTCAAACTTCCTGTGTTTCGCTTCAGGATGAATCTTTGGTTTCAGAATCAGCAAATAAAAACTAAACTGTTTCCTTCCTGTTTACATACATTTGAAAACTGTACATCATATTTTTGACACGAGTCACACACTGAAGACGGTTTGTGGAGTTTTTGCCTCTGAAGGCATCGAGGACACAAAAATGAAACGAGTATCTACATCAGTTCATGTTGTCTCTCAATTTCCTGTGAGGTTTCATTCAAAGCTGCCGGCTGCTGCGATCTTATTGAAAATGTTATTCGATAACGTGACGTGCAGCCCTGCGACGTCTGATTTCAATGTTCCTGAGGATTCTGGTGGAAAAGTTCAGTCTGTTTTTGGTGCTAAAGTGCTGGTTTGTTGGTTTAAAATCTTATTTATAATTCCTAAACTTATTTTGGCGAACTTGTGGAAGAAACTGAGTCCTGAACTCTGGATATAAATGACTAAACTTTCAGGAAAACAAATATTTATTTTACTATTAGTATAATTTATTACATCTTCTTATTAGCAAATTAGCTTTTATTTCATGTCAGCGTTTAAAAATAAATTTAAGGAGTTTCAGACTGAACCTTCATCTGGTTTCACTGCATCTGAATGAAGTTTGCAGTTAAAACAGACGAGATATTTGAATGAAATCAACAGTGAACGTGTGGAAACATGTAATCTGAGTCTGCATCGTGGATTCCCACAGCCGGGCCGACGCCGTGTTATCTCTCTGAGCTGGACGCTGGCGGAGGCTCAGACCTGCAGATCTCTGGTCACTGGACCATCTGCAGGAAAACACTGATAGCAGCGTTCAGGATGAGGCGGCCGTTGGGATTTTTGCTGATTGAGAGCTTTAAACCCACAAAGAAAGTGTAATTGAAAAGGCGAGTTTAGCCCGACAGCCTTTTGTGATATCTTTTTAATTAAGTTTCCTTTTCTAATGTGCGATCGGTGGGAGCGATAGACGCGCATGCACAAGGTTTTGTTCATTTAAATGTGAATCTTCAAGTAGCACTAATTAAAATTCAGCCGGATGAGGAAAAAAAAAAAGCTGCTGTGACAATGAGACGCAGCGAGTCCACTTCACAGACAGCTGGGAGAAAACACACAAAGGGTGACGCATGCACATGACGAACACGAACGCCTCACGATGACAGCGTTTATATGAAGCCTATTGAACGTCTGACATCACATGTTTACTGGGAAATGTGATGTTCATTTCTGTTTGATAACGACTCGTGAGTAAAAATATTGAATTAAAAGTTTATCTGAATGTTTTTAAAGCGGTTCTCTGTGTTGGTGGAGACTCTCGGCTCTTCACCGCCTGTTGAAGTGTTTGACCGTCGGACTGATGAACTCATCGGCGTCTTTGGATCCAGGGAATCAGCGGTTGGTGAGCAGGTGCGACTCTTGAAACTGGTGTTTGGTTTGACGACAAAAGAGTTAAAAATACCAAAACTTTGAGTGTCTTTGATGCCTCTGAGGAGAAGTCTTTGTCTGCGATCGAACAGAGAGACGAGGAGACGATGTTGACGACGGCGTGGATGAAAAGAAACCCTCGAGAGGGTTTTCAGGCGGAGCAGAAAGACCTCTTCAGTTTCCCTTCTTCATCCTCAGAGGAGTCAGACAGTGAAAGGCCAATCAGAGCCGCAGGGTTAAAGAATGACTCGATGAAAACGAGTCGTCGCAAACACAACACTTTCTCCTGACTGAAAGGCAGGAAGACACGAGCGAGCAGCTGTTTGGGCTGCGCTCACGCTCACTTCCTGTTTGTCTCTGCAGTGTGAAGCACTTCTGTCTTCAGTTAAGGTCTATTCAGCCTCTGTGGAAACGGCCGTTTCTGCCTTTTGTGCCTTGTTGATGACTTTGCAGGCGAGATAATGAAGGTTGATGCCGAGGACAGAAAAGCAGCAGATGAGGAGAAATAAAGACAAGAGTGTTTTTTTTTTGTTTTGTTTTGTAACATCGAACGCAGCCAAACGCAATTATGGGATCTGAATGACTGCAGAGGGAGGAGAGTGTGTGTGTGTGTGTGTGTGTGTGTGCGGACGTTAATGTGTGTGTCTCCGATAAATGTGCTCAGAAAGTTGGCTGTGTTTTGTTGAAGGTTTTTTTTGTGCTCTTCGGAGAGTTTGAGTCACTGAAAGTTTAAACATTTAAACACATTTATTCAGAGTTTTTTCACAGAAACTCGAAGCTTCAGGAAAATTTCACCTCGCTGCAGATTCTTATTGAATCTGTGAGTCCTGAGCAAGAAGGCAGAGCAGAGTAAAACACTTACAGCAAATCTATGTTACATTAGAGAAAAATAGTTTGTTGTAGATCATTTTCACATCTTCACACTTTGAGCTGCAGCTTCAGTTTGAGCCACAAACCAAAAGCTTCAGTCTGAATCGACTGAAAAACATTTAACTTTGACGTTTAAAGAGCATTTTTGGTGAGAAATGAATGGAAGTTCTGATTTTTAGGTTTCCAAGTTTGATCTAAATTTATTTGAGATTACTCAGTTTTTGTCACATGACCCAAGAACGGAGCTTCAGTCACATGATCGCAGGTGTTTGTGTTAAAGTCCTTGACCTTCATCCAACCATCATCTCACTCCCGCCTGATGATCTTCAAGCCTCACTGAGAGGGGAAGTGATGTCATCACTGATGTCATCACCAGGTCACATGACAACCAGAGGGATCCGCCCCTCAGACCGCACGGGGGCCAATCAGGGAGCCTGAAGGTCGGTGATGAAAGACCCTGAAGAACAGATCGAACCTGCATCTCTGATCCCCGTTTCCCAGCATGCATCTGTGAGTCATTGAAACGCGGCTGCATGGATTCGTTTGTTCACTGAAAATATTCAAGATGCATTTATTAGAGTTTATCATCCTCACAGATCCTTTAACATCTTTAAGACATTTAAATACAAGAAATTATTTCCACATAAAAACAACTGAAGCATCTTTAACATGTAAAAACACCAACAACGCTGTTTTTCCTGTTAACTCACAGAAAAACAGGAGCTTCTCTGCCACTGAACTCCGACTGCAAACTCTTTATTCCAAGTTAGTTTTTGTTAATGAGGTTCAGTTTGTCTCAAAGCAAGAACTCGACAGAAACTCTGCATCCTTCTGCTTCTCGGAGGCATAAAGAAAGTGAGGGTCTTCTTATTGAGGTCCTGAAGCTCTGAATGTACACGGAGAACATACAGACGAGTTTCTGCTGCTTCATCAAACCAACACTCTTTTTCCCAAAACGGATTAACTTTGGATCTTTGGATTAAAGGCAGAATTAGAATTTATTTGTTGCAGTTCGTTAACACAAATATTCAAAGTTGGCTTCTTCATTTAAAGTGTTTGTGATGTGACACACACATTTTACACACTGTTATAGACGACACATACACACACAAACATCCTGAGAAAAATAAGAAAAAACCAGCAGAGGACGAGTTTTCTGCAGAGACAGACTGTGTTTTCAGTAAAAATCCTCGTTGTTTTGCTTTTAACGTTCATGTTATAAAACCTCATAAATCTCGTCGTAAAGTTTAATTTAATGCACAGAAACAACTTGCAACACTTTGCTGTAAAATCAGACTTTTCTCTTTATATTTTTAAGAATATTTTGCACTTTTTCACGTTTTTATTATCTGTATAATCTCTGTATGACACATCTCACCTGTGTGTGTGTCTGTGTGTGTGTGTGTGTGTCAGATGTGGCTGCACTAATGAACTAAACAGCAGGCTCATTACACACCTAAACGCACAGCCACAAACACACACACACACACACACACACCCTCTCCAAACAGCCTCCAACAATGGATGAATCCCATTCAGTCCTGATTTAATCAAACTGCTCTCGCTCTTTTGTCTTCGCCTCCATTTTTCCTCTCGCCGTGAACGGCTGCAGGAGTGGACGAGACAGAAAGAGCTGTGGTCAGATAAACAAACGGGATGAAATAATCTTTTGTCACAGATTAAATAGCGCGTCTTCTGCTCGGGGGAGTTTATTGTGAGGTTTGTATTTTTGATTCATTCAGTTCGGTTCATTAATTACCGACGACAACAGCGAGGAGACGGAGGTGAACAAAAAAAAAATTACAGGCATCTTTAAAAAAGGTTCGAGGACGGAGAGTCACAGAGGAGAGTTCGGACTCTTCATTCACTTTGACCTCGAACGTCCGAACAGCCGGCCGACCTTCACACGAACATCAGGCCTCGCTCACGTCGAACTGCAGCCAAACACGAATGTTGTCATTTCAACTGAGGAACGAAACAAATCACTCAAATTCAAATTCAGGGAATTTAAATGTGGGAAGGTGAGTTTGAGAGTCAGGGCCAACAAATCTCACGAATCTCACAAATCGTTCACATCCGAGGTCAAGAGCTCCAACAACTCTCACTGACGGCCACGAAGACGACAAACATCAGCATGTCAGATGAAAAACTGAGCAAATGTTGGTCACAAATCCTAATCTGAGGATTAAAACCAACTAATCTCTTAAATTACTGAAGTCTTTTTAGCAAGGGACTAACTTCAGTCCTCTGCTGCTAGCTCAGTTAGCACTGAGGAGCTAGCTAACCTACAGCTCATCAGCTGCAGAAGCGACATGTTAACTGAGAATCATCAGCCTCATTTCATGATTTCATATGTTGTTTCTCAGTGTGTTTCCTCTCCACACACACACACACATGCACACACACGCATGGCATCATCGATTACTGATGAAATATCACAATGCTCATGTTTACCATCAGTTATGTTGGTCTTATATGTGGGAGGTTGGAAGGTTTAGGAGCTGCAACAAAAGGCTAAAAATTGCAGGAGGCAGTCAGGTTGTACGACAGTCGGGGGTTAAAGTCCCATCTGACGTTCAGGACGCTCTGGTTTCCTCTCCGTCCAAAGACTTGCAGCTCGTGTTAGCTGTGAAATGTTGTAGTTGTTGTGCGTCTTTATGTGTGTCAGATGATGAACTGATGAGCTGCTCACGTCACCCAGCGTCGACTCCAACCTTCTCGACCCTGCAGAGGATAATCAGTAATAGATTACAGGTAGATTCCTTCTGGTTAAACTTTGGTTTGATCAGTTCATGAAACAGAGATGAAATTAAATCTAAAGGATTCGTGTTCATGCACAAAAGTTTCCATTTAGAAGTCGTGTGTCACAAAAAATGTCACAAAAAATGTACAATTGTTTTCTGCAAATCCACCAGATTAGATTTCATCACTGCTGTGATTCTGGCTTGAAAAATCCACTTTAGCTGATGAAACTACAGGAGAGCTGAGAAACAGCAGAGTATAAAACATGAAGCTCTGACTGTAAACCAGAGACGCTCACACGTGCAGAGCTTCGGCCTGCATTTACTCTCCTGCTGTCAGATGATATTGGACTAATAGAGGAATAATCCAGGAGTTCATTTATGAAACGCCCAGCAAATAAAACAGTATGAATCCCCGGACTCTGCAGGAGCACGTCGGCCGCCGCGCAGTAATTCTCTGTTCAACTTAAGTGCAGCAGTTCCTCCATTAAAGGCCTGTGTGCTGTTTGCTCTATAATTACCACAGCAGCTAGGAGCGGTCACCGCTAATGTTCAGTGTGTTAAAGTGGCTTTAAAAAAAACATACAGCGAGCTCAGTGCTGCTGTGCTGCCGAAATGACCATCGCATTAATAATGCAGCCGCAGCAGCAGCCGCAGCAGCAGGAAGGACTTGCTCTTTTTCACGACCGGACTTTAAAAAAATCTCCCCCAAAGAGCTCACCTCCCGTTTACGTGTATTTTTGGATGCTGTTGGACTAATTAAAAGGGTGATGAAGGACACCGAAGGGTGTTAAAGGGAGTGTGACCTCCTCTGCATCACCGACCACACCGGGGTTTTCACCAAGAGCAGAAAAAAGTCAACTGAGCTCATTTTTAAAGGAACAAACCACCTTTTTTTTGTTTGGAAAATCATTTTATTATGACAGAATCACTTGAGAAGACGTGTTTGATCTGATCCAGGATCTGTTCAGTTTAATGCAGCTTAAAGTTTGGAGTCAAAGAGAAACAACAGAAAATTCACAAAAGACCGAAACTTCAGTCTGAGCTCCGAACATCTCGAAATAAAAGCAAAAGAGCTTCAGCTTCTGTGTGTTTAAACTGTTTGAAATTGATTTTTTCTTTGCTCTCTAAAAAGTTATTTCTGTTTCAAGTGTATTTTCCTCAATCATGTTTTATAATTGTGCACTTCAGGTAACAAAATGCTGCAGAGATTTTTCACATTTTCTGGAAGCTAAAAGCTCTCAGGTTCCTTTAACGAAAAGCTGATCTGATTTTTCAGTTTGATTCTGGATTATCAGAGAATTTACAAGAACATAAGTTTCTGAAATTACATGTTTTTGTTCGACAGGATAAACTTCACAAACGAACACCAATATGATGATTTAAGAAGTATAAAGTGAAATCTGGAGCTTCGAGCTTCCTGTGAGTCTGCAGCGATCTGCTGCTCCGTCATCGCGAGTGTGAACAGAATAAAACTAATCAGGCAGGAAAACTGGTGTTTATTCTGCAAAATGCTTCAGTTTAATAAATACAGGAGCATTTTTTCAGCGTTCGAACATTCTGCAGCAGCTTCTGTCGGCCTATTTGTTTACATTTCTTTCCACAGAAACGTCCCCAGTTTTAATAACTCTAATAGTTCCCAGCCTCGGAGTTGGAGCTCGGTGTTTAATAATGAAGGCAGCAGCAGTTTAAATCCTCAGAGAAAAAGGTTTTACTGGTTAGAAACGAGGGCGCAAATTCCAATTCTGCGCCTGTGGTGGAATAAAACAGAGAACAAATCAGGGCCAAGCTGACATTAGCCTCACGCCAGCAGGACGCCTACTTCTCATGAAGGCCAATTACTGTACCTCCACACCGAGGGCTCCATCCACCTCCACCCGCTTCTCTCATGTGAGGTTAAAGGAGGTGAGAGGAAGCGGCGGCGGTTTTTACCTTTTACAAAGGGACAGAGCAGACATGTCTGCCAGACCTGACATGTTTTTTCCTTTTTTCCTTCCTCTTTCTCCTCGCCCAGCTGCTGTGTAATGAGCCTATCTGGCCTTAAGAGAGAGCATTAGCAGCCGGCCGGCTCTCCCTGCTATCTGTGACACTTCAGCGCCGAGGAGGAGCTCAGCCATTTTCTCTTTGAAGAAGATATCAGAATCATTTCGTATTTCCTGCTCATCATCTTTGTGAGCGGAGCTGCAGGGCGGCCGAGCTCGGCTCCATCACACGTCCATGCGAGGGTCAGTCTGGGATTTCAACCTGCACAGGTCGGTGTGTTTCCTTCTGTCAGGGTGGAAGATTATGGGGTTTTTTTTCAGGGCACAAAGACTTGGCTGCATTTGGAGAATCAGTGTAGAATTAAAATCAATGCGTCACTTTTTAATGCGTGCGGTTTCAGTCTGTGATAAAAGTGAAATGTAACAGCAGGTTTCGCTGTAAAAAGATTTAACAGACTTCCACTTTTCTTCTGTTACTGGTTATGATTCCCTGATGAGAAAATGGGACTGTTTCCTTTATGTTTTAACTGTTTTTTTTTAAATAAAATGAAATTTGAAGCTCAGTTAAAATAGAAAATAGTGTCTGTTAGACCCTAAGAGTCATGACGAGGATCTTTCCGGCTGGTTAACAGAGTTTCTGACTGTTTGAGGTGGCTGGTACGACATTATTACAGCTTTGATAAAAGGTCAGGCTGTTTCCATTTGTCTTTCCAACTGTCTTATTGTAACACAGCAGGTATTTAAGTCACTTCCATGTTGGTTTCAGTTAATAAATAAGGAGTCGTACTCTCAGATTATAATCTGAGCGCTCAGGTTAGCGATCGTCTCTGTGTTTCAGGGAAAAGTCGATAAACTCGAACGCCGACTGCAAACCTGAGAGCATGATTAGAAAGAAAAAGTGCATTCAGATGGAAGCTTTTTGTTTCTTCTGTTCTCGTGTTGTTGATTGTTGTTAGCATGTTTGGCGTTGTAGCCAGGTTGCTAACAGGTGCTGCAGGGATGTTTTTGATTGCAGGTAGCTGGACAGGTGTTCAGGAAAGGTGGCGCTGGTTGCTGGGCGGTTTCCTGGTGGAGTCTCTGTGGTTTTTGTGACAGGAAGCTCTTAGGACGGCAGCGTTTCCTGCCGTGTTGTTCTGGAGTCTTGCTGAGTAAATAATGAGAAGATTTCTGTGTTTTTAAATGAGACAACATGCATTTGTTTCATTTCCTCCTGATAGAAGTTCTGCTCATCTTTTTCATTAATAACAATAACTGCTGTGTTTTAATGTTCTTGATTCCAGTCACAGAAGTTCTGCTTGTGGTGGTTCTGCTGGTACTCGCTGTAGCCGTATGTAATCAGGCTTTGCAGTACTTCAGTAAACAGTAAACTGCAGTAAACTTTACCTTTTTATCATCCAGCTGTGCTTCTCTGCAGCCCTCATGTGTCGACGCTACTTCATCCTTCTGTCCCGTTTACACTCTGCAGAGACTCACATCTGCTCTGCATCTAACTTTCACCATCTGACCTGCAGCGTAACCCAAACTGTGACCAAACCACCAACAGCAGCCCATCAGAGGGACTTTGGGTCGATCTTTCAGTGTTTCCATGGACGGGCGGTGTGTCCCTCATGTGTCCATGAAGCCCCACATGTCTGTTTTGAGCTCCGGTCGTGATGCTGACAGCAGTTTTTCCTGATTAGCATGTTGGTACGCTGTGTTGGTGGAGCCTTTGAGCGTCGGCGTGTCCTCATCACACTGAGTGTCACAGCCGGACGGCCTCGCAGCAGCTCGCCGCCTATTTTTTGTCTTTTGAAAAGGCCTGATTAAAAAAAATGGAGGGGGGGGGTGTGAGCTCCTTTAATCTATAATGGAACAGACGTTATCATTATTGTTAAATAATGCACAGCGGCCACCAGCATCAAGTATTAATAACTTATTGAACAGAGCAGTTTCCGGTGACCTGCCTCTGGGCCCGAGCCATAACTTTGAACAGGACCCGTGTGTGTGTGTGTGTGAGTGTGTGTGTGTGTGTGTGTGTGTGTGTGTGTGTGTGTGTGAGTGTGTGCTCTTTATTGACAAAAGGCCACAGTAATATGAGGGTTGAAAAAAAGCCCAGCAGGGATTTCAAACATGAAAGTTGTGTTTTGGTTGCTTCTGCTGCAGTGAATTATTCCTTTATTCTCTTAATTCTGATATTTATTCATGTTTATCAGCGTGTTCGGCTTTTTCATGAGAGCTGAATGATTTTCCAGGATTTTTCCTCCTCTGACCTTCATCTCTCATCCGGTTCATATTTTACAGATTCTGTTCTGAAAGTTGGATTTAATTCTTCTGATGTTGTGATTACTGGTCAGCTGACACCAAGTCGGTCATCAGAGTTAAATATCATCAATATGCTGATGTGATAACAACACAACGAAACAACGTAATGATCAGGTCATTTCAGGGATCAATATCTCAAACATCGGAGTGTTTTCTGACCGGAGCGTCATCCATGACGCGTCCTCACCACAGGCTGCTCCTCTGACGTGTTTCCTGCTTTTTAGGCTCATGCATGAATCTTTGGACCAGTAAAGATCTTTAAGCCACAGCATGAGACGAGCCGGTCAGGTGACATGGCAGCCGTGAACTTTGACCCCTCTGTGGGTCCACAGCCGTGAACTTTGACCCCTCTGTGGGTCCACAGCCGTGAACTTTGACCCCTCTGTGGGTCCACAGCATTGACTGTATAAAACACTGGACAAACCCTCCGTGACGTCAAACGTTGGTTTCTGTCTGAGCCAACAGGAAGCCTCAGAAATCTCGTCCTGGGCGCCGCCATTTGTCTGAGCATGACTCCGCCAAGAGCCCGCCTAAAGGACGAAAACCAAATATGGGAAAGAGGCGGGGTCAAAGGACGGACAGCACACCCACTCAGTTAACAGCCCCCGGCTATACGTCAACAGGCTGTCAATCAGCAGCCGAATAGCCGAATTTTAAGCTTAAATATAAATAAACAAATGAGTTAGAAAAAAATTCCCCCCCCCTCAGAGTTTTCATGAGATGGTAGAGAAGCTGTAGACAAAATAACGTATTTTGAACCAGGCTGTAAATATGTTTATTTCTGCTCTAAAGTCGGCCATTTTAACATGAGCTCCAATGGGATTTTGCTCCCTTTAGGAGCCTCAAGTGGTCAGTCGAGGAACTGCAAGTTTTTGTACTTCCTGGTTGGCTTCAATGCAGAAGTGGGGAGTTTGTGGGTCCACAGCTGTGAACTTTGACCCCTGTGTGGGTCCACAGCCGTGAACTTTGACCCCTGTCCACAGAGGTTCACATCACATCACATCTGTGGGTTTATTGGTCTGTTTGTTTGCTGCTCAGCAGAGACTCATCTCTGTGGAAACACACACACACACGTCTGCATCCTAAACACACACTCACACACACACACACACACACACACACTCACACACACACAAAATGAAAAATAAAACAGGAGTTAACAAACATTTCGTCTGCCTTTCACTCTGTGAGAACCAAACATCCGGTATAAAATCTGTTTGCTGGACGGCCAGTAAATTGAAAGCTTTAGAGATGGTTGTCTAGCAACTGGGCCCCTTTTGCCGAGCCGGCATTACAGCCAATTATGGTGGGCAGGACGAAATTGGTGTCGTCCTTATTTTTTTTTTCTCCCCCTTTTTTCTGACTGCTGAATATCTCTTTTTTTTTTTTGGCTAAAAGCAAATCAGCCCTGACTGGAAGATCTAACAACACTGTCAATATCTCTGCCTTTCAGCAGCCATGAATGGAAAGTCATGAAAAACACGACACACACACACACGAGTTGATGAAAAAACATCTTTTTAAAATCGCTGCTTTTTTAAATGGACTTCTGTGAGGCTTTTGTTTGTGTTTGTTTCCCGGCTCTGTGTTCGTGTCTGTAATGACATAAATCAAGCTGCTGTTTTCTGCCGTTTGACAAATGCTGTTACAGACGCGACTGTGTCACCTCATCATCCTGTTTCTCATATTATCATCGCTCACGCCGCGACGCGACGCGCTAGCTCGCTCGCTCATTTTCACAAAACACAATCCAGAAGTTTTGTAGCAAGAGAGAGGAAAAAAAAAAAGAAATAAAAAACTGAAAACAGTCTCAGAGTTAATGCAGTTTTTCACAATTAGATTTCAGCCGGCATGTTTTGCAGCCCCACCTAGCTGCTGGGGGGACACTGATGAAAACTAATGCTGTAATTCTGCTCTCATATTGCCACCTGACTATTAGATTTTGCCCTTTCTCTTGTATGGAGGCCAATGTGCTTGTTGGTTAACCGAATTAGCTTCTGTGTGTTATTGCTTTACATTCTCACCCAGAGGACAGTTTCAATAATCAGCCGAGGAGGGGGAGGAGGGGGAGGAGGAGGTGAGGAGGTGGAGATGGGGGGGGGGGTCATCAGCCAACCAGCCCACAGGGCCGTGATTCAGCTCTGCGGTGCAGAAAGAGCTGCAGTGGAACAACAGAGACGGTTTGACTCCAGTCAGGTTTCTGCCTCTGTGATGCTCAAATGCACGAATATGAACAAGAACAACTAATCAATCTAATCAGATCAATCTGATCAGATGTGGAGATGTTTTTTAAAAGTAGTTTAAAAGAAGACAAAGCTGTTGCTCGCTCACGTCTGCAGCACTGAAGGTGTGTGTCGATCCCAGGCTGCAGGATATCAGACTCACATCGTGACAAAGTGACAGAACTCAGTATTCAAACAGAAAGTTAATGTGGATTTAAAAACATTTTAACTAATCCTGAACTCTTTCACATCCTTTTCTGTCTTTTCCAATGTGGTGAAGGTCTCACTCTTTATGAAAAAGTAGCTGAAAAGTTGGTACAGAAAGTTAAAGTACATTAATTTATGTTTTTTCAAGGTTGTTGGAGGTTCAAGCATGAACACATTTCATCATCTAAATACATTTGTGTACTGAAGTGGATTCTTTGAGGTACTTGTATTTCTATTTATTTATTTTTCTGACATTTTTCTACAAATAAATTAATAAATATGTATTTAATTTTTTTTAAATTGTGTTATTAATTAAAAAAAACTCCATACCCAACAATTTCTAAAGGTAAAGTAAAACACATTCATACATGATAACATAATTAAAATTTAATACTATAAATGATCCTGATTTCAGCTGCTCTTCAGATGAGTATTTTAACTTGTGGTACTTTTAGTATAATTACTTCTAATGTCAGAGTATTTCTTCCACCACAGTTCATCAGTTTCAGCCTTCACTTCTCTGTTATTATCCAATGATTTTCACTGGGATCAATAATAATTTTCAAAATCAGTTTAAGCCATATTGAGATCTAAGATCGTCCCTCATGACTGAAGTGCTGCCCCCTGTGGTTGGATGATGCACTGCAACAGGCTGCACTGCTGCTGTCCATCAGGTCTTTTGTTTATCGTGTTTATCTCTGAATTAAAACACCTGTCAGCTGATTGATGGTCAGCAGCAGCTTTTGAAATTTAGTAAAAATTTGGCACTTAAATATGAACCTTTAATATAAAAACATTCATGTTAAAGTGTCTTTGTTCTGCTTTAAGAATCACAATAAACTCTGCAGCTTCTCGCAGGTTTTAACCTTTTTTAGCTCGTCTGAAACTTCACCTGAGTGTAAAAACTTTACACTCTGTAATGACGGCGCACTGCTTTTATTGGTATGGAGGAAAATTAAGTGTTGCAGTAAATGTAGGAACTAAGGCTGCTGAAGTTAACACGCTAATAACGCGTTAATAACACGTTAACTCAAACTCCTTCCAACAGCACTAATTTTTTTAACATGCGATTAACGCACGCACGGTCTGTGCCTCGCCAGCTCCCGTAGTTTCAGGAAGTGGCGCTAAAATAACATTGCAAA
>JAPZDV010000026.1:25928189-25941321 GCA_029814665.1 Acanthurus lineatus
CGCCTCGCTGTCGTTCTGCCGTCAGCTTTTATGCAGATGAAGCCTGAAGGAAAAAAATCAACTTTGAAAAGTTTTATTTATAAAAAAACAGCCAGGCTCCGGCAGTAAACGTCTCAGATGTGCAACAAACACTGAAACTGTTCCTGAGAAACGCTGACGACTCTGCAGGGTTTTACGGCTCTTTGCAGGGAGGCGACACACCGCGGACGTCAGTCCGACTCCTGGAAAACACTGAATGATAAAAACACACAGAGCTGGAAAACAAATCGATTTGAGCCTGAAAAAAGTCCCGGATTTCTGTGAACGCAGCAGAAACGTCGCTCCTCCCCCCACATCCGTCTGTCCATGATTTTTTTTTACCTTCTGAGGCGACAACGTCACGGACGACGCGAGCAGATCAGAGCTGAAGGTTCAGACGGAGGACTCGAACAAATGGATCATTCTCACAGGTTCATCTTTCTAATCCAGAGATGAACACATGAATGCACACACACACACACACACACACACACACACACACACGTGACTTCATAATAAGAGTGTGTTGTGCTGTTTGTGTTGTTGTAAGAAGCCAAACAGCCTCCGGTTCCTCTGAGAAGGTTATTAAAGAACACTGAGAGCTGAAGAACACAGAGGAGAGAAGGAGGAGATACTGCATCACATCCAGTCAGAGGAGGAGGAGGAGGAGTGTGATGAAGAGGAGCATGAAAATACAAGAGGAGAACGGATGAAGAATAAGAGGAAAACTGCAGATGGAGAGGAGAATGGAGGAGAGGAGGGTTTTAAGTGGAGGAGAAGGAAGGATGAGGAGCTGATGAGGAGGTTGCAGAGCAGTGTAATGGTCACGGTGGAGAAGGAGAGGAAGAAAAAAGAGATTAAAATGAAGAGGAGCAGAACAAGAAAGAGGGACGAGGATGATGATGATGATGAGGAGGAGCAGGGGGAGGAAGGAGGAGAGAGTTATGACTGAATGTTATGAAAAAACCTCCGAACACAAACAAAGATAAAACTCTGTCCATATTTTTTTCTGAACAATACAGTTTATTCATTCATTCATCATTTCAAACACAAAAGTAGAAAGTAACTGAGTACATTTACCCAACTACTTCTGAACTAGGTGATACTTTTGTACTTCTACTAATAAAGGACTTTTTCCTTGTGACAAAGAACCGCCAGGTAAAATACTCCAAATACTTTTACTGAATACTAAAATATTCCACTACGTGAACATTAACACTAACAAATTTTCAAAATACAGAATCAATAATATTTTTGCTTTTTTTGCTTTTATTCTGAAAATGAGGATGTGAAGAGGAGGTGTAAAGGGAGGAGAAGGCAGAAGATGGAGAGGAGTAAATGTGATGAAGTCTGTCAAACGTTCTGTGTCATGTGATCAAGTGCAATCATGTGATCAAGTGCAGTCATGTGACGTTCGCTGTCAGTCTGAAACAGGTGGATTTTTACTGAAAGCAGGTTTGAATAAACTCGTCACACACAGGTTTTGTTTTCTTCAGCAACTGAAAAGATTTACTTTACATTTCTAATATAAAACAACTTAATTAAGTCATTTTCTTTATTATTTTTCTTTTTATCCTCATTTTCTTTTTTGCTCAAGGATATTTAAACACATCAGGACAAAGTTATTTCAAGAAAATAAGAGTTTCATGGCTCATTGCTGAACTTAATACATGAGACTGTTTTCTTGCTTTTCCTGTTTTTCATTGTGAACATACGAACTACACACTGGCTCTATGAAACTGTGTGTTCCTGTGTATTTGAATGCATCACGGAGAGGCCGAAGCTGATCTCTGCAGCTTGTCCAGCGACTCTCAGCCTCTTTTTAACTGATGAGGAGAAAGAGAGTCTGAAAATCTAAAAATGGCGTCTGGTTTTAAATCCATACGTCCATTCATTCCTCAGCGGGAGAAAAAAACAGGGTGTAATTACATGGAGCTTTCTGGGCTCTAATGTGGGATTGATTTGTAACTGCAGGACATCCTTGAACCAGATCCTTAAAAATGAAGAGAGGAAGAGGAGAGCGGCGCCTTAAGTGAATTTAAAAATGCAGGAATAATTACACGTATACTGCAAACTAATTAAGAAGCTGTGAACTCTGCGGCCTCATTCCTCCCTCGCAGTGATTACAGGACTCATATTTCAGACTCCCGCAGCTAATTCTTCTGCTGCAAACGGACGGAAGTAACGACAAAACCGGACGAAAATGGACCGGTGACATCAGACATGGACTCAGAGCAAAAAAAAAAAAATGAAAAAGGAAGAAAGTCAGACTCTGGTTACTATTTCAAAGTCGTCATATTAATTGTGTTGGAGGAAAAGAAAAGAGAGAAAGTCTGTCTGCTAAGAAACATGGATATTTTTATAATTCAATGGATGTAATTTATATCTGCAGGAGGACGAAGGCGTCCGGAGCGGTGGGGATACGAGGACACGGACCTCCGGAGTCCACGCACAAAGGCTCATTCGCTCTCATTATCAGGATTATCTTCATTTAAACAAAAAAACACACACTCAGAGGTTTTCAGGAGATGAACAATAACTCGACAGTCTGGTAGAAAATTTTAATTGCACACAAACATCCAGAAAATTGTCGTAATTCTTTGTTAAATCTGATAACTGACAAAATCACTCAGCTCTTCACAGCAAAAAAAGCTTCACGTTCAAGCGTTCATACTTTTAAAACAATATGGAAGATAATTGTTGTTGTTTTTCCTGATTTTTTTTAAGCATTTAAGCTTCTTTTAAAGAACAACACTTCAGTCAAAAACATGCTGATTTCCTTTTGTCAGGTGTTTGTTCGAGTTGAAGCTGAAACACTAAGATTTTCACATCTATCTTCTGTGTTTAAAGTACTGACTGTGTTTTAATAGAAAAGCAGTTTTTATTGAGAAGAAAAGACGTTTTGTAAATGTTATAGCGTCTTCGGTTCACCTCCATCACTGCAGCTGCATGCGACTTTATTAAAATATCAGTCTGCTGATCTTCTGATTTTTATTTCTCATCATTAAATCTCATATTTAGGCTCAAACCAACAACAAATGTGTCTCCTTTGTTCACTATTTCCTCGTTTGTTTGATAGAAACTACAGCGAGAAGCTGTTTCAGGAAATAAGTGAATCTGTTTTGACATGAACTGTGTATTTATTTATATATTTTTATTACAGATAATAATATTTTAAGTGTGAACCAGTGAGTTTAAACAAAAATAAATTAATAATGACACATTTAAATAAGTTAAATATTCCAGTTAGAGGTGGAAAATCAAATATTTGAGCTTTTCTCCTGGAACCACTAAAAATTAATTCACTTTATTATTGACATATTGACAATGAAAAGATTCTTCAACAACAAAAAAATATGACTTTCGTAACCTGAGCTTTAAATCCTCAGAGATCCAAATGAAAAATAGGTTTGTTTGAACTTCTCTTAAATATTTGTGGGAGCCTGAATGCAGCATGAACGGAGCAACAAAGTGAGAAAAACCACAAATTAAAAAAAATCAGTTCATTTAATATTAAAATCACTGAACCTCCTGCAGAAATAAATCCTCTGTGTGTGTGTGTGTGTGTGTGTGTGTGAAGCTTTATAAGCTCGTGTGTGTGACAAGAGATCAATGAATAAATCACAATATTATAACACACACAAATTAAACTGTGTGTTTACAGGAAGGAAAAATCAGTAAAGTGATCCGTGTCACCATATTTCCCTTTTTTTTAGGCTCAGTTTGGTTTAATAGTTTGCAGTAATCCTGAACACACACACACACACACACACACACACACCGTGAGTTGATGACGGTTCAGTGACCAATCACAGCCCTCTCATGTGTCTCCGTGTCCGTATGTTGCGCGTTAAGCTTTCATGAGGACGTGTTTTTGGCTGCAGGAGGCGACACTGCTAACCAGCCCCCTCCCTGCCTCATCAACCCCCCCATCCTGCTCGCTCTCTGCCACATTAGTCGCCAGCTCGCCGGGGGAAACCAGCCCGGCGCCAAACTGCATCCCAAACCTCCCGACTCCAACATGTGCTGCCACTAGAATCACACTAAATAATTTAGTGTGAAAAAAAGGCTGCAGATGGGGCTCGAGGGCCGGAGCCAAAACTGACGGAGGCTGATTTCACCGTCTGACAACAAACAAAGCTCCCGCTCAACAACCGCGTGAAGCCGCATGGACTTTATCCATCATCTGATCACCAATAACATCCAATAATCTGATGTCATCACACAGGCAAACCAATAACCCGGCAGCACATCCACAGACACGATGTGACCACGTACATTTACTCCAACAACTCTCATATTCCACTTTATCCTTCTTTTCTACGTCATTCGGAGGGAAACGCTGAACTCCTGTGAGGATTCATGTCGGTGCATCTGAGCGTCGTGTTGGAGAAACAAAGTTCAGACTGAAGCTGATGTTTGCTTTGTCATATTATTCTGCAGCCACAAAAAATCAACTTAACTGCTCACATATTTTACTTTACCATCAAGACTTTTTTCATGCTGCGCTCGTGTGGCTCAAAACATACGTAAAACATACATATGGTGACAAAAAGAGCAACATGAACAACATAAAACACCAAAGTGAGGTGATGTTTCACTGTGATTGTGAGAATCTGCTGTTGGCTAAAGTATTTATAAACTACACTGAAGAAAAAGTGCAATCACTCCCGTAAAAATGTCTTAAGAGAAAATCAGCATTTTAGAAATCCAAAAGTAAAAACTACAAGTTTCTTCCAATTTATTAAGAATTAAAAATTAAAATAAAATTGGTCATTTGTTAATTTTTAGTTTAAAAGTTAAACAGACCACTACAGCTTCCAGGTGAGATGATGCTTTTATTATCACCGTGCTGACATCAGACATCAACAAACCAATCAACATAAAGCACAGAGACACGTAACCCACGTACGTGATGATGATATGACGTACGTTTGTCATGTAAAGTCTGTTTGTTCGTTTGCATAACTGCAGTGTGAAGCTGAAAGTAACCGGACTAGATGTGTACAACGTAATTAAAACACAAACCTTGGTTCGGACTTTCAGGTGTGAAAGAGCCCTACGTAACAGTGCCTCCTGAGGTACAAAGTGGTATTACACGGGAGAGGGACCTTGGCTAACTGGTTAGCATGCTAACTTCATTCAGTATCTCTAAAAATAGGAATGTCTTTGACAAAATGTCTCATAACTGTTGCTTTTTCAAACTCTTGAGTTTTATTTTTTACAATTTTAGCTAATTTTTTAAAATGTTTTAGACAGAAATTCTCACAAACTTATTAAATGTTAAACTTTTAACATTTAGGGTTTTTTTTGTCCATCATATTAAATGTCAGAAACAGTTTTTCGGGGACTTTAAACTTTGTCAGAAGCCTGTAACTGATTCTTCTCGCTCTTTCTGAGACAGTTGTCTTCGGGGCTCAATAATGGACTGAATGACTTGTTAAGGTAATTTTTTTCAGTTTGAGTGGGTGAAATCCTCGGTAATACCTCTCTTCATCATGGGGCGACATCACGCTGACAGAGCATCTTTCAGTGCAGCGAGAGAGGAAGCAGGAGGAAGAGGAGCGAGGCTTTAAGTCGGCCTGGATTCGTCCTCCTCTCCTCTCTTTGTGCCGCCAAATCTGCCAAGTGGATTATACGAATCTTCCAGCTGCTCTTCAAAGTCAACTCTGCTCCGAACCCCCCCATCCCTCGCTCTCCGGTCCATCTTCTTTTTCTTCTTTAACTTCTTTAAGCTGCAGATACTCAGAGTGGCTTTATCAGCTGCTGTATAATTTAACAAAATCCTCCACAAAGACCTCAGCTGCGACTTACAGGCCCCGAACATGCAAAGAGAAACACACGGAGAGGCGACGCTGCCGCACAAATATTCCAACGGCGACTCCTGCCAGATAAAGTGAGAATTAAAAGGCGGCGGAGTCGGTGTATTCTGCACATATTTTGCCTCTTTAAAAGGCAGGAGTCACTCTTATCGCTGTCACGGAGCGACGGTGTTCACAGGAGGATGATAATATCTCTGAGCAAAAATTTCATTTTCAGCCGCTCTCATCCTTCCTCTTCACTTAATTCTTCGTGTCAGTGAAACGTGATTGAAGGCTGTTTAGAAAGGTGACACTTGATTGACAAAGACAGACATCATTGCAAGTCTGTCCGTCATGTAAATCAGAGCTGATTATTGCCTCAGCAGTTTCCGTCGGCAGGAAACACAACCAGAGACGTCGCAGGTTCACTTTCTCTGCAGATTATAGATGGTTTTATTCCACAGAAGTTAGACTTTTTACAGGAAATCAGACCAAAAAATGTAAAATAATTTGTTTTATGAGTTTATTTACACATATTAGATACAAAACTTGGTGTTAAAATGTAAAGTTTGTTACAAAAAATCCTTAAAAGGTTAAAAAACATCTGAAGGATTTTTCCTCTGGGGAGCCAGAAAGTGAGCAACAGTTTATCAATGTGATTCTATCAGTTTATCAATCATTAGACTTTAATATTTCTTCTGTAAATATAGGAATCTTGGCCAGATGGTGGCGCTAGAGGAGGTGTCAGGGTTATCACCAACCTCAGTATAATCTATATAATACAGTTTAATATTTGTGTCAAAGATGCATCAGCACTTATAAAAGTTCCTGACAAAAGGCAGCAAAATAAAATCAGCAAGTTTCAATATAAATAGATTTAAGTTTATATATATATACATATATACATATATATACACACACACACACACACACACACATATATATATATATATATACTGTACTTTTCAGACTATAAGCCACACCTGTATATAAGCCACTAAATTTAACAACTAAAACCACTAAAGCTGTCTTCTTTAGAGTCGGAATTTAACAGCATCGGAATCACTTCGTCAAACACGTTCTCGTTTATATTCGTTTATATTCGTCCGCAAATTAGCCGCATCAGAGTTTAAGCTTGAAGGTTCAAGGTGTCGGAAAAAAGTAGCGGCTTATAGTCCGGAAATTACGGTATATATATTTTTGAATTAAATAGTAAATAATTCTAATTCTAAAGTAAATAATTCCCATCATGAGAGAAACCTGATATTCCTTTAATTAAAAAAGCAGAACATAAAGATAAAACTGATCAGTGTGATGTGAAAGTGTGTGTGTTGTTGTTCAGAAGCATCCTCAGGTTGTTTTGTGGAGATTTAATGAAACACGGTGAACGACACACACACACACACACACACACTGTTCTTCACCGAGGCTTCAACCACAGCAAAAAGTATTTTTTCCGGTATAAACGAATGAATCAGTGTTTTGGCCTCAGTTCTGCAGAAACTACATCACATTTTCTTATCATCTGCTTTTTGTTTTGCTGCTTTTCGAACTTCCTGGTTTTTCATGAACACGTTTTTTGATGCATTTCTTTATATTCTGTAAAGTTTAAATAAATCATTAATTGAAAATTAGATCTCCACTCTGCGTTCATGCAGCTGAATTATACTTAATCTATTATTTATCACATAAAAAACCATTCTACGCTCATAATATGCTATATTACATTTGGTATTATATACTGTATGTTTCTGTAGTTATTCATGACTTAATCTTTAATTTAAACTAATCACAGTCACTGTGCTGCGGCAGTATTTGTTTAGTTATAACACTGTGTGTGTGTGTGTGTTATTTAGTTTAACTGCTTCTTACAGTGTTTTATTTCTATTTCTCTTTTCATTTCATATACTTTAATTATTTCTTTGTTTTGTTGTTTTCTCTGCTCATCGGGTTTAATTTCTGCTGTTGTCTTCATCTCATGTTTGAACTGAAACACATCAAACACAGAACAGAATGATAGCTGAAATTAATCTGAAATATTAAGATGTTTTATTTGTAAATGATGTGAAGTCTTAATGGAAGTGATCTGCAGCAGATCTGCCATGAAGGAAACCACAGGACTCCTGTTTGATCACCGAGCATGTGCAGATTTACCTGCAGTATTCACGGACGCCATCGCCGCCGCCGTCATCTCCCTGTGCATTTACACAACCGACAGATCGGCTCCTGACGTGGCCCCCGGTGAAACCGGGCTGACAGAGCCCCGCCGCTAATCCGGCGTTAGCATGGTAGCTCTCGGGCTGGCGTCTCTCCCAGCTGGAGTAAATACCTGTTCACACCTCTCAGATAAGCAGCCGAGAGCTGCGGCTTTACCGACTTTCCTCCACGACTTTCACCATAATTAACTCCATCTCACAGACGAGGCCGCCACCCGCGAGGAGCGAGCGAGCTCCGAGGGGAGGATTTCACCATTAAACACTTTCTGTTGTACATTAACACCCACATACATTTATTTTTGAATCTTAATCAGCTGAGAACTCTTTAAAATCCTGCGTGATTCCACTTGTGGTAAACTGATTTTGAATAATGTTTCTTAATGAGAATAAATTAACTCCAGTGTTCAGACTGTCAGCAGGTCGCGGAGGCAAAATAACACGTTTTACCATCAGTTTGATCGTTTATTCAGATGTGAGAGGATGTTTGAATGTGACTTCAGGGCTGTTGGCGGCACGCAGATCAGCAACCACGCGAGACGCCGTGTTTCACTTCATAAAACCATTCAAAGTTCAGATGTTTCCCTCACAAACTCTGACATTTTCAACAAAAGTCAGTTTCATTTCTGCAGCACATTTAAAACAACACAAGCAGACCAAAGTGCGACCAGATCGACAAAGCGGACACAAAAAATCATGCCAACACCTCAGAAGATAAAACTACTGAGCAGCCAAATGTAAAAACTGTTAAAAGAACCATAAAAATACAAAGAAGACCAGTTTAACTGCATTCAAAAGCCACAGAGACGATGCAGGTCTGATCTGCTGTGGAGGTTCGGTTTCATCCACAGACAGAAACTCATCCTGAGCTTCGAGGCATAGACGACCAGAGGAGGCTGATCACAGGACCCGAGCCCCAGAGGGAGTTTCAGGAATTAAAAGATCAGACTTGTTCCTGTCGAGTCTGCAGAGACTCTGTGTTTGACTGTTCACACGTCGGCAGCTCGACACACTCCGTCCAACGAACAGAAACTTAGGATGCAACATCAGGACTGAGAAACAGCGAAGACAGCAAAGTTCTGCTTCATGAGAGAGGAACGTAAAAACATGGAGGGAGGCTGATGAAGACGAGACTGAGCTCGGAAATAAAACCTGGAAACATCAACTTCACTGTCTGTTTAAATGTTTCTGTCTGTAAAATGAGTTTTTATGAGCAAAAACAGAGAGGATGTGATGGTGTCACTGCTGTTTTTACAGGAGAAGTGACAGAAATAACCAGGTTAAATGTAACTAAGTACATTTTTACTCAAGTACTGCACCCAGAGCACATTTGTACTCTACTTGAATATTTTCACTTTTTTGTGCCAGTTTTTTATTCTGCATTTATTAAATGAATTCAGGTTGCAAAATAATGAAAATAATTCAGAATGTACAGTCTCTTTAGCTGCAGGTGATGCAGAAAAACACCTGCACAGGTTTCACAGAGTTTCACCTTCGACAACACTGTGCAAAATGCATGAAAGCCTGGAAGAGGAAGCCCAGCGAGGGCAGAGAGCAGCTCTGCTCTGATGGATTATCGACCGGGCAGAGTTGGCAGCCGCCTCAGGGTCCGGGACCCCCACGGGCCCCTGAAAGCCTCATGCTCACTGTGCGTCAGTCGGTTTGTGATAATGTGAATTATAGAACATGTGTTACACAAGATGCCTCGCAGTCTTTTTTGAAAAATGTAACTTTGTGTTTGTGAGGTGTTTTTTAAAGATTTACCTGCTCAGCTCAGAGCTGAGAGCCGCAGACAGGAAGTCAGGAGGTTGGAGAGGACGTGTTGTTGGTTTGACTCTGAGAGAGGCGGGATCATCGACGGGGGGGGGCCCTCAAAAGTCCCTGATTCACTGGATTTTAATCAGACGACTTCACTCGATGAACTGCAAACGTTTTCATCACAGAGAGAGAAGAAGAAGGTGACTGAAGGTGACGTGAATCAAACTTTAACACATTAAACTCGTCTGTGAACGTTTCAGCCTGAGTCACACAGATTTATAAACAAATCCCATGATCCCACACTGCATCATGACGTCATCACACCGCGACGTCTGTTTTCAGTTGTTTTTATAGAAAATCCTTGTGGCAGGAATTACAAGTTGTGTGTTTAAGGCTGCAAAAAACACTTTTTTAATGAGATTATCAAAATTATGAATCATTTTAATGATAAATTGAAAGATCAACCTAAAAAATATATTAAAAAATATGAACAAATGTCTGTCATTATTTTCTGTTTGAATGGAAAAATAGCAAATATTTACATTCAGGAAGTATCAGTGATATGTTTGCAGGACAAACGAGAGACAGAAACTCTGATTGGATAAATAATTAAAAGTCTTTTCGAAGCTGAATCTCGAGTTGTGACGGTGATCCTCTGATGTTCGGAGCGTCTCAACTCTGTTTTAACTGCAGCAGAAACCAACCACAGCGAGAGCGAGACAAACAGGGAATCTGCTGTTTCAGTTTTTATTTAACACAAAGCTTCTCGACTGTCGATGAGAAAAACTCGCAGGTGAAAAGATCTCTGGGCGTTCAGGTGAAAACTAGACTCCATGTGGACATTTTTCAGCCTGAGATTCAGGAGAAAACCTGCAGGTGTGTTCTTGTAGAAATCTCTCATTCTCTCTTCCAGCCTCAGGAAACGTGAAGGCAACATAAAACCCCCCCGACATCCAGCAGCAGCAGCAGCTGTGCGTCCCCGAGGCCTCGTCCTCTGTTCTCCACCCGGCTGCTCATCAAACTGCTGTAAAACCTCTGAACACCGCAGACCTCTTCACGCTCTCCGGATCAAACACTCCACCTATTTGTTTCCACTAAAGTAACCGTGTTGTCCAGGAAAAGTTCAGACTTTGCACCTTCTGGGGGAATCTTTGAAGGTTCAGACGCTCTCGTTTGTTCTCCTGGAAAAAACTCAAAGTCCTGCTGAAGTAACGACGTAAGAAATTTAACAGACGAATCAATGTGCCGATCACTGATCACTGATCACTGATCAGTCGACCGATCTCATTTAACAGCTGTATGTGAGCTTGAGGCTTTTCAACATGAGTAACTGAAGGTAGCAGAGTTAGCTTCAGGCTAGTTAGCATCCAGGTAGGAAGTTAAAAAACAATGGAAGCTTCTTTTTAAAACCAAACTGAAAGAATTGCACGCATGAGCTCAGTAATGTATTTTTTAAGCGTCTACTGACCATGTTTAAATGCACAGTGGACAGTTTTTTATTTATGGATGTTTCTTTTCATTTGATGAGATGAAAACAGATAAACAGACTCACACTGCATGAAATAAACAGAAATACAAAAAATAACTCATCAGAAGCAGGTAAAGGTGTCAGAAACGTCTAAATATCAAGAGTCCAGCTGATGGTTCGTCTCTCGTGTCTGAAGTCGCCGACTTACATCAACAGAAACATAAACAGCAGCGACTAACAAACCTGCGTTTCCTGCGACTCGTCTGCGCTGAATACAAATGGAAAAAAGTCCTGCAGTGTCTCTGCAAACACGAGATTAAATTGAAGATTTCTGCAGCATCTCTCATCCACCACCTGCTGCTGCGTGATTATCAGCTGATGGAGACGAAGCTTCACCTCCGCCGCCTGCACTCCAGATTTCCAGATTAAACTCTAATACTCAGCAGATCAACACTCGCTGCTCTTAAAGGTCGCGAATTATGCAAAACACACATTTTCATGTTGTGTTTTTCGACAAATATGTGTCAGCATGTGGTGTGTCTCAGAAACCATCCACCTCTCCCTCCCATCCGACATCTAATGAGGCTTAGCGCCACCTGCAGGCAGGGGAACATCCCGCCCACAAAACATGGAGTGAAAATCTGCTGTTACCGACTGAGAGATGCAGATTATAATGAGACGTTCATGCAGTTATTGTGCAAATGATGCTGAAGCTTCTGTGTTTAGTCAAACAAAACTTTCTTCCGTCTCCTCTTTCCGTGTCATTAAATAGAGTTTTATAAAAACCAGTTTTTAAAAGCTAAAATTGTGTTCAAAGATTTTCCCCAGCGTCTAATTTCCTTTTCTTTATTTATTTCTGGGGGATTTAAATTTAGAAAGCTCATGTGTGTAACGATCAGCGGAGGGATTTGAGTTTTGAAGGAAAAAATAGAAAAAGGAGGAAAAAACAACAAAAAAAAAAAACTGGGGTTGAGATTTTTATGAGCAGGAACGTCAGCTGATGTAGGACAAAACTCCCAGAGGTTAAATAACACCACAACAACCCCCCCACCGTCGCTGCTGCCGTCCCTCCCCACGGCTACAAACACCAAACCCAGCGGGGCCCCAACAATCCACAGACCAGCCTTCCCATGATGCTTTGCTGGATGTAGAGTCAGGGGTTTGGGGGGGCCTGGGAGACCAGTTAGAGCGCGTAGCCGACCCACTTCCCCCGTCTTCTCCCCATTAAAACTTTCCCTCTCTGCGGCCGCAGTCGAGTCGCAGCTGCTGATGCTGCTGATGCCGTTTGGCCGAAACAACAGCCGCCGTCCCTGGCCGGCTGCCTAATGACAGGAGGCAGAGCGGGGGGAAACAAACAAAGCAGGAACACTCGAGATGGTCTCTGAGGGGCCCCGCGGGGCCGAGCGAGGGGCCTGAGAAAGACGAGACTGTTTTCAAACATGTGATGAGACGACACACAACCCAGGAACAGCAGGAAGAGACCGAAGCTGCAAAAAATACAACCATCAGAAGCAGCTAGCAGGCGCACAGGAAGACGGAAAAACAAGAAAAACACGAGAAAAACACGAGAAAAACATGAGGAAAACTAAAGTCAGAGCAGATTTAAAGCTGATTGAAACAAAACCTGTTTGTTTGTTTGTTCGTTTGTTTGTTTTATCCTGAAAAAAGACAGAATGAAGAACATTTCTGCTCCACAGTGAAGAAGAAAGAAGAATTAAAAGTCTGTCAGACTGATTCTTGGATCATGAACAATGGATGCAAACCGACTGTAAACGTCACCTGCAGTTTAACACCTGTGTGTGTGTGTGTGTGTGTGTGTGTGTGTGTGTGTGTGTGTGTGTTTCTGAGCGTGCACTCGGGTTTCCAGGAGTGTG
>JAPZDV010000026.1:25975870-25986469 GCA_029814665.1 Acanthurus lineatus
CACACTGAGGAGCTGATTTCATATCAGAGAGGAAGGTGATAACATGACAACAAATACAGGTGACACATCCATTTTGTTTTAAAGTGACTCTGAACTCAGAAACATTGTGTTTCCTGTTCTGCTTCACAATAAAAAGTCAACATGTTTGTCCAGTTAAATCTTTTAATGTGAAGCAGCAGCATTCAGAAACATTGGTGTGCTAATGTGTTAGCATTAGCAGCGACTTCATCCAGCTGTGATACAGCTGCGACAGCAAACAGTGAGATAAGATCACAAACAGCAACATGGGATCAAACTGAGTGTGTGAATGTGTGTGTGAAGACAATTTAAACAGGGATGGTGGTCACAGACAGTAAAATATATAAGAAGATCATTTCTAGCTGTGCGTTGAGCAGCTAAAGCTCAAAAGAAATGCAAAAACTGCTTCAAATACAGTTTGATTTTATGAAAGTTTGAAACTTTCAGCCCATTCAGACAAAAGAAAAAGCCCATAAATGTCACAAACATCTGGATTTGGTCTTCAGAGGAAAAAATCAACATTCATTCAGAGCTGACGGCTTTTTATTAGCTCCGCCTCTGACCTGCAGGATGGAAACATGATGGATGAGTGAACACTTTCACCACTTCACCTGATGATGCTGTGACAACATGAACACAACCATCATGGAGGCGATGAAGGTCGACTTTGTCTGTAACGTCTGCAGCTCTTTGTTCAAACGTTCAGTGTCGAGTTTAAAGGAATAAATGAGTTAAAATGAATAAATGTGGCTGTAACATCGTCTCTGGCCTCCATGTTGCTTCCCTGTTTTCTAACATTGCAAATGAGTCAGTTGCCTGTTTTTCGTGGTCGGTGGCGTCCGTGTCCTCTCGCTGGTCGGTGCTGTGTCTAGTTTTTCTTAACGAGACGCTGATGAGGAACACGGGCTCGTTAGGAGGCGACGAGGTCGGGATGAAGGTTTAAAAAAACACAAGAGGACGTTTCTGCCCTGTAGCTTTGTGGGAAAAAAACGCCGTCACACAAACAAAAACATCAGATCTAATGAGCCGGTTTCACCACAGACACTCAGGTCTGAGCTGAAATGGTTTCTTAATGAACTCGTTTGTAAATGAACTGGTTTGAGCTGAACTGGTTTGAGCTGAACTGGTTTCTAAATGAACTGGTTTGTAAGTGAACTGGTTTCTAAATGAACTGGTTTGTAAATGGTCGCACGCTCAGTGAAAACGCCATCATGGCCGCCTCTTCTTCTGTGACTCGTTTGGTGATTTTCCATCGCGGCGCCTCTTTGAAGGACGCAGCCTTTGAGAGCTTCCTGTCTTATTGTCTTTGGGCCGAGTTTGATCTCGACTCTCTTCCTGTTTCCTGAAGAAAAGAACATTAGAAGTTTTGTCCTAATTAAAACTTTCTTTTCGGTGTTCTCTGCGACTGCAGGTGCAGGGATCTTTAAAGACTGCAGAGTGGAACCGACAAAGGCAGAGCTATCTGGAAATCCGGCCCTCGGATTAAAACCATCACACCTGAGCGCAGAGGCAGAGAGTCGGTGTTAACTCGGTTTTAATGCTTTCTGTTTAATCTGGGTGGCAGCAGCCTCTCACCTTCATCTGTCTCCTGTGAAGTTCCTCTTTAAAATATTCAGAAAGTGAACCGCGGCAGGCGCACGTCTGTGTTTAAACTTTAAAACCGGAGACTCTCAGTGAGATGTCAGCAAAATTCAAGTGAAAGGAGCCGCTGCTTTGAGGCTCACATTCATCGAGCCACATTTGAATTTATGACTTAATGTTAAAAGTGAAACGCTGTGATGGAAAATGTCACTTATTGACAGAGACTGCTGTGTGTGTGTGTGTGTGTGCAGGAGACATTTGTTTCTGAGAGGAGACCTGAAGGCATCGCCTGTCACACACAAACATTAGAAGTGTTGATTAAAGGGATCAGACTGCCGCTCCTCGTGTTTTACCACATTAGCTGTGTATTATTTAAATCGATGCTGATCATTTTCCGAAGCCGTTTCTCACACAGATTTCAGCTGGAATCACCATCAGCATCACCGCCGACGCTCCGTGGTGTGTTTAAGGACACTGAACTATTTTTTTAAAATAAACTCTATAAGACAAACACAGAAACAGCAAATAGAAGACTGAAGCTAACAGGAAAATGTGAGATGTCGGATTGTCCTCAAATGCAACAAAGACAAATTTTAGAAAATACAAATTCTGTTTGTTTATTTTCAGTTTTTCAGCTCAAATAAAAGTGAAATGAAGTTTGTCAGAGTCCCTTTAGTGTTGCATTCAAGGACAGTCCAAAAACCGGATGTTTTTTATTTTCCTCAACATATTTTTTCTGTCTTTGGCTTTAAAATTCAGACATTTGAAGGGAAACTTGTGATCGAATTGTGAAATAAATTGTGATTTCATCTCAGCAGCTTCAGCAGTTTAACAGTTTAGTTTCATTTCACCTAATAAATAAACGTTTGGGTTATTTTGTTCCATCAAGCCGTCGCTCACTGATGTGTTCGTCTCATTCAGGGACACAGAGGCTGTGAGGGACGATGTCACTTAAACACATCGTCCAGAAAAATGTGTTGATTCAAGAGTTTTTTCATCTGAAAGTCGACCTCGACAACCTAAACAGCTGCAAACGTCTCATCCACACTGGGGATGTTTTTTCTGTCTCTTCATACTTCATGCAGAGCTCTGATTGGCTGTTTGTCCAACCAGGAAGCAGGTTTAACAGACACACACACACATACACACCTGTGTGAGATTCACAGGCATCCAAACAGGTTACAGAGGAAGTTTGAAGGAGACAAATAAAGTTCTGATCTCTAAAAACAGAGTGAACGACCTCTGAACCTAAAGGTAGCATGGACACATTTATACGCTGATATAGCATATCATCACCGATGCTAATGTAGCTTCTCAGGGAATGAACCTGATATTTCTCTAATTTTAACAATCTAACCGGTAAAAACACTTTAGTTCAGACTGAAAGGACTCTAACTGATGTTATTTGTTGTGTAGTTGGTTCAGATTTGCTGAATAAGACTTTTATACTTTATGATCAGACGTTTTAGCTAAGAAACCCGTGTGCTAACGCTAACGCTAACTCCTGAGCCTCAGAGGTCGATGAGGACACCTGACATCAACTTCATGATGCTATTGGCTCAGAGATCCTTCAGCCAATCAGATCTTCTCAGTAAACTCGTTCAAATGTAAATATTCTGATCATTTTGGACCGGACAAAGTTTTTTAGTAATTATTTCACCTCTTTCATTTTTTTTAGGAAAATAAAAACTTTCATTCTGCACCTTTTTAAAGATTCTGTGGATTTTTTGTTTTTAAAAATTGTTTGTTTTCATGCAGTTTTTGTCTGTGTGTCCTTTAAATGAGCTGTGATCAGTTTCCTTCAGGTCTGATGGGAGATTTCTGTTCCTCCTGAATGAAACTTAATCGGACATTTAAATAGAATCTGATTGGTTTAAATTCTGTTACACCTTAAATAACGTGACCTTCTCTTTGTTTTTTAATAATTAGGAGGATTTGAAACCTCACCAAGTTTCCCCAGAATGAGTTGAAAGAGTTCAGTTTCAAACAGAGTCCGACGGCAGAAACAGTTGGAGACCTTTTTCATATTTTCACTTTTATTGGATTCATCCGCAGAGCGCCTTCCTCTCCTCTCAGATCCCCAGAGAGATCTGTCCATCAGCCCGAGAAAGTACGACTGCCGAATGGAGAAAAATATAATAAAGTTTTGGAGAGATTGAGAGGCTTTGGTAGGTTTGTGAGCCGCCGTCGTCCACATGTGAGTGACGGAGGAGGCGGCGTGGATCGACAGGAGGGGCTGAGGATCCTCAGGGACGAACGCTGCTGCCAAGCAAACCAGGTGGAAAAAAAGGTTTCAAAACCTTTTCCACTCAAAGTCTCCTTTTCCTTTTTTTCCTCCTCCTTCCCCTCACTGCCTCCTCCTCATAAATCCCTTTTTTCTTACCTGTTCTTCCTCTCCAACCTCACAAACAGACACGAAGGATCATCTTCATCTTCATCATCTTCAGCGGGTTGTTTTTATTTCATTACATGCAAAGTGCCAAAGGAACAAACTGACAAACTCAGAAATTTATCAGAAAAATTTACTGAACAAATGTTCCAAAAAAGGTTTAAATAAAAATAAAGACTAAATAAAATTTTAATACGACTAAAGCTCAAAAAATTATAAGTACAGTTCAACAAAAAATGATAATTTTACAGGAATTCACTCTGAATATCAAGTCAGTAAAATCAAACTGCTTTTGTTCTTTTTGGTTAAAAAAGGTTTTCGCTCTCTGAAAGCAACAAAAGCAACGAGCTGGAATTTACATAATTTAGACCTGTGAATATAAAACTTAGTTCTCATATTTTAAAAAAAAACTGATGGAGGCTTAAAGGAATTATTTCTGTTTTGAAAAAAGCAAAATTAAAAAATGCAAAAGCAAAATGTTTCTAAATGAAACTAAAAATAAAGGCAGCAACCTTTTCACCTGAAACTCTGCAGTGAAAAGAGGAACAATTTCTTTCTGCTAATTATGAAAAATATAAATATCTGCAACATTCAAATCAAAGATAAACATGAAAAGACTGCAGTATTTTTCCAAAAATGTGTTTTTTAACTGCTGTCTCACTCCGATGTCGACCTTTAGGAGTTTAAAACAGGAAACAGTGATGAAGTTCAGGCTTTAAACATCAATATTTTTAATTGATTTCAATTTTAAAAAATTAAAACTGTTACCTGCTGTCACATTGACTAAATAATAAAGAAGCTAGAATCAGTACATCTGTAAATAACTACGATGATCACATGACATCTACGGGTTTAAAGTTCGATCTGTTCATGAAGTTTTAGGAAAAAAAAGCTTTGATTTGTTAAATAAAAACCAAAGTCAACATCGAAAAAAGAGTTCAGGCTCCATCTCTAAAACTCTGGTGTCTCACTGGCATCAGTGGCTTTGATACTCTGACATTTTGACTTTTATTTTGACAGGAACGGCAGTGCCAGCTTCCTCTTCCTGTGTCAGCTTTAAAAAAGTGAACATAATTTGATTTCTGGTCTCAGATTTGATGCTCAGTCTTAGAAAAACTCCTGAAAACAGGAGACAGAAACGTCGCTCAGTGTTTTCACTGACGATGGAGACGATGGCGTTTGTTTCTGCAGTGATCATGTGACCTGGTTCGTGGTTATGGAGCAGGAAGCTGTGAGATGATCTTATCTGAGCATTTGAACGCCTCCCTCTCTGGCTCGGCTTCCTGCATTTATTGCAGCGTTTGTGGGAAGCGACTGAGGCTCGTCTGTTATCAGCAGGCAGAGCCGAGCTGAATATCTGCAGATATGCTGATGAACGAACGCTCGAACACCACACTTCTCTGATTGTTCATCAACACGCTGGAGATTTGGCAGGAAGACTGTTAGCAAACGTGGCCAACACACAGCCGTCTGTCTGTCTGTCTGTCTGTCTGTCTGTCTGTCTGTCTGTCTGTCTGTCTGTCTGTCTGACCTGTCTGTCTGTCTGTCTGTCTGTCTGTCTGTCTGTCTGTCTGACTGTCTGTCTGACTGTCTGATGTGAGCAGCACAGCTCCTGCATCTCAAACGAATCGCCCCACCTGACCACCAGGTGTCCTCAGACTCACCTGCTCCTGCTCCTCCCTCCTGCACACCTGCCTGTGGATTCTCCCCACTCTTCTCCTCCTCCTCTTCATCTTGTCCATCAGCTGTGTGTTGCTTCCTCTCTGAGGCGTTCGAGTCTCTGCGGGCTTCACCTCCACCTGTCTGTCAGTCATCGTCTCGTTCCTGAGGGACCGAGCCGGCGGAGACGAGGAGCCACAGCAGGAAGTTTTATTCACTCACAATGAAAATGAAAAGTTTATAAAATATTCCACAAAAGACGTCAAACAGAACAAACCGGATGCATTCTTGTAATAAATGAACTTTTAAATACAAACTAAGAAACTGACTGCAGGAGGAAACACTGAAATCAAGATGTTTGGCTGCAGATTCGTCCGTCATGATCCTCGTCGGCTCAAAGTGCTTAAAACGCTTTGATTTAAATATAAAATCTAAGAAATCTTAGAAATTTAACTAAGAACTGTCCTTAAAAAGATGTTCTCCAGTGATTTTGTGTGGCATTTACAGAAATTTAGTGAACTTGCAAACAACAGGTTTAACAAAGAATCAAAGCAGCAGAAAACCAGCTTTTATCAAACTCCACAAACATCAGATCCTACATTTCCCATAATGCTGCAGCCTGTTTAAAATACAGACTTTTTTTAAAGGATATGTCTTTGAACAAAAGGTTATATTTTTATTGTAAAGTCAGTTTTTCTCCAACTTTCTGACAAACTCTCGAGTCTCGGCTTCATTTTCTGCAGATTTTCCTTAAAAAGTTGAAAATATTTGATAAAAAAACATTCTGGCTTCCTGTGGTTTCTGATCACACTCAAGAATAATTTGTGTTTCAACTTCCTGATGTTAAAATATGACAAATAATCTCCAGCGTCATGTCCCGTGAGTAACAGGTCCACATGAGACCTGCAGAGCTGCTGAACCTGAACGTGTTTGCTGATAAATCAAAGTTCTCTCCTCTCATTGAACACACAGCATGAGGCGTTCAGGTCCTCTCAGATCGGAGGAGTAAGCGGCTGGAGGACTCGATAACTGACGGGTTCTCGCCGGATGAATGTGTTGTCCTACAGACAGACGCTGATCTCAGTTCAGCCTCTGTGCTCCTCGGCTCTTTGCTATTCTCCTCAGTCGCTGATTCTGGATGAAAGAGACGGACTCTGAATTTCTCATGTGGCTCCTCGAAGCTCTGAGGAGCCTCCGTCCTTCTCTTGTCTTCACCTCCTGCAGCAGGTGAACCTGGACGACCTGAACACAGACGTCACCGCTGGCGTCCGGTGATCCTGTGAGGGCCGACGTGTGAGGGCGGTTTAGCTGATTATGGCCACTAGGGGGCCAGAAACACACCGACTCTCAGCCAATCCTGGCTAACGTTTCCAACCATCTGCCTCGAGTCGAGTCGAGTCGAGTCACCTGATGAAAGTCGTCGAGGATTTTCTCCCCTTCAGCTCTGAAAAGTTGCAGTAAATATCTTAAATTAACACGAGAGCTGTGCTGAGTCAGCGGCGTGCGAGGCCACTGACAGAACGTGTGGAAACAAACGATTCAACACGAACTGCAGAGTTTCTCACTTTTAATTGGGCTTTTTACATCTCTGTTTGAACCCGCTGAACCGCTGCCTCCGTGCTAAAAAGCGAGCACACATGAGCGTTCACACAGTCGTCACACTCAGTCTGTTTGCTCTGTTCAAGGCCCCCCCCGGCTGAAATGTCAGGCTTTTAACACAGTGAAAGGGTTAATGTTCACCTGACAGGGTTCGTATTTATCTGACAGAGCCTCTCCTTCGTCCCGTCCGGCCGGGTGCTTTATTTTAATCCTCCTCTCTGAGTTAAAGACCTTTAGCAGCAGCTCTTTGTGGGAGCTGAAATGAAGCTGAATGTGTCAGACTGAGGGGGGACATGAATTAAACATCCGTGAGAGAGACGGAGACTTATGAGCAGTGTCCGGTCTAATAAGGCTGAGCATTAACACCACCGTATCTCCACCCTGACTGACACAGACACGTCCGTCTCCTGAGGCCCGGCGGGAGGCTGAAGCCCAGAAACCCCCCCGGCAGACGGACGAAGATGAACCGAACCGTCATGAACGAAGCACCAACGACCAAACAGTCTGACGTCAGTTCATGTTTTCATCCTCTTGAGCTGGTTGCAGATGCTGCGACACACACTGATGCTTCAACACACTGATGCATTACACACACTGATGCTTCCACACACTGATGCATACACACACACTGATGCATTACACACACTGATGCATCCACACACTGATGCATCCACACACACTGATGCTTCAACACACTGATGCTTCACACACTTATGCATACACACACACTGATGCTTCCACACACTGATGCATACACACACACTGATGCATACACACACACTGATGCTTCACACTGCCACCGATATTGATATTTTTCATATAAAAAAGAAAACTGCTTAAAAAATACCACATAAACCAAAACATGATTACCTGTTGTCATTATAATTTGAGTAAAACATACTTTTTCACAGCTCTTACAGCTTCTGTACCTCTCAGTCACGTCCTTCTCTGTTTCTCCTTTGCGTATTTTTTGACCAAATTGTGCTCACATTCATTAAGTAACAGACTTGATCTGTTTTCTGTTTATTGGTAACCTGCGAATAATTAAACCAAACACCTTGTCCACGTGCTGTATGTTTCACATTGCTTTAAAAGCCTTCCAAAGGTTCTTTTCTTGTGACCGATTGGTGAAAATACCTTCAGGAAGTCTTAAGTTTCATTCGGGGTAGATGAAACACATCATGAAGCTTGATGTTCAGAGGACAGAAAGGTCGGATCATCCTCCCAAACAGGAAGCTGCTCTCTGCAGCTCAGACAACTTGTGACGAACGTGAGCAGGAGATGAGCTACGAGACGACACATGTGACCTCTGACCTCTGATGAAATTTACCTCACGCAGATCAGATTTTTTCTGTGAGCCAAACAGTCAGTCTGATCATTTACTTATGCAGGGATTGAAGTGAAGCTCGTTAGATAATTCTATCTAAATCAAAAGCTTCTTGTTGGGTTCAGGTTGCCATCGCTCCAGTCAGCACTGCAGAAAAGTCTGGCTGCATCCTCTGTCGCTCATCATGTGAGAGGAAAAAAAGGCTACCACTTGTTTGCTTGTTTTTAAAGGGTCACAAAATGTCTAAAGTTACAGCAACATGATGGCCGACGTGGAGGAGAAACAGCAGGTTCGCACCTGAAGTCTCCATCAGGTCAGACAGTCAAATAGCATCCACCTGCCTCCTCATGTGCACTTTCTGATGTTGCTTTGCAGATTAAAACTAATATTCATCTTTAAAGCAACTTTACCAGCTTTTGCAATAAATATAAACATAGTTACTGAGGAAACTAATCATTGTTCCAAATATCTGCGTTAATCCTCATCTTCATACACACGTCTTCATCATTCTGTTTCTTTGAGCACTAATTGAATCTATCAAAGTACTAAATTGCATCAGTGTTAGAGGAAATTTCTTCAGGCCAGAAATATTAACATGAGTTAATAAATGTGATCATTTCAGCGCATAATTGACTAAATCAGGGGAACAAACAGGTACGTTGGTCACTAAACGAATGTGTTGTAATTCATCTGAAACCTGACACACACCAGGCTGCAAAAGGATTCACACACACATATTTCTGGTGTTTCCTTTCAGCTGATCTGCATACATTCAAAATATACATAAACGTGTAGATGGAAACGTGTTTTCAGCTCAGAAACGTCACCTCGTCGTGCAGCAGCAGCTTTTCATGTCGGGAAACGTGTGAAGGGAAGCGAGGTCAGAGGAAACGTCTTCATTCAGTCTCCTGAACGGAGTCCACGTTCCTTTTCTTACAGGTGAAATAAATGATTTACTTACGACGGAAACGTGTTCAGCAGGTTGTGGACTCAGCGGCTCGTTGATGTGACGGAGGAAGGTCTGATCCTCCACACGAACAGGAAGGAAAAGAACTAACAGGGTGACATGTTCAACTTCTTTTCCAGCATCACGGTGGCGAAGGTTCTCTTTCTCTGCTATTTTCAATAATTGAGCATCAAAACACATTAAATCATGAGAACATTGAGGTTTAACTTCAATTTAAAGGTCAACAAACGAATGGACGACTTTTCTTTCTGCTGCACTTTCACATCAGGGTGGAAACTGTGGAACAGCAGGACACCATCCCATCTGACCCGCCGACATCTGATGCTGAAGATTCTGTGGAAACAACAAAAGGCTCCATGTTTCTTCTTCGTTGGTGTGTGAGGCTGCTGTGACCTGCTGCTTCCTGCAGAAACAGGACGGATGGATCATCTCATCACTCGGTCTGATGGACGTGTGAAGCTTCAGCTGAGATCTCACCGAAGCTTCAGGTGAAGCCGTCAGTGATGCTCGGAGCTCCACCTTCACGCTCACAGACTGAATTTAAAAATCAGACATGAAAACACGAATTTAAAGGGACGAAGAGTTCATGTTATACTGCGTTTCACTTCACTGAACTCATTTATCTGGATGATCTAGTTGATCCAGATTCACAAAAAGTCTTTAACAAATAAACTATAATGTTTTACTTCGGGTCGTAACGATTCATCGATCTGGATCGATATATCGATTGGTAAAGCAACGATGCAATCAAATCGATGGAAACTCAAACTATCGATCAACATCGTCATCTTTAAGATAAGCCTTTATTTTGAAATTCCGACCGCATACCTGTTTCACAGTTTCCGCCCAATGCGCCTCGTTCTGAAGTTTCAAACAATGCGAGCAGCAAGCAGCCGAGGTGAAGAGGTTGACAAGATTTACTCCCCCCCCCTTAGGAATAAATCAGCTGTGTGGCAATATTTTGGATTTCGCAGGAAAGATGGGTCAACAGACAAAACATGAAATATGCAAGAAATGTCGTTATGAGATAAAATACTCAGGAAACACGACAAACTTGGC
>JAPZDV010000026.1:25991986-26004793 GCA_029814665.1 Acanthurus lineatus
TTAGATGGAATTATTAACTGATGAAATAGATGAATACACTGGATAATGATTTTGATTTCAGAGGCTGTTCAAAGGACAGCGACTGCTTCCAGAAGCAACATCTTTCAACTGCATCATTCAATAAAAAATAACAAACAGTGTTTAACTGAAGCCAGTAACAGTTTTAGATTTGATTAAATTTTCAGTTTTTTATGATAGAAGTAATATATTAACACATGACTGAGGAAATCAGGGCTAACATTTATAAAGGGATGCATGAGAGTGATGATATAGGTGTTACTTAATATAAAAGTTTAGTAACAAGTTCCAATAATTTGACTAATAAAAAAAGTTAAATTATGTATTACCTTTGTTTAACCTTGTGTTTTCTACAATTCAGCTGATTTTGGCCTCATTCTTTCCACATGTTTGCAACAGAAACCATAACAAATGTTCTCTCGTTCCTCTGTGTGCTGTAGAAAAAAAAGATTCCTATCTTTTTCCTCTGTTTTCTGAATTCTCATACGAGACTGCGGTAAGAACTACAACTCCCAGCGGCCCCTGACTCTCTGACTCCGCGCAGACTCAGTCGCAGCATGAAGATGGCGTCTCTCGAGAAGCGGCCGTTTGTGTTGACATTTTTACTTCTGAACTTTTTCTGCAGTATCGTCTCGTCTTTGTACTTTCACATCGGAGACACCGAGACAAAATGTTTCACAGAGGAAATGGCGGAGGAAACGGTGTTTGTCGGTGAGTTTATAATCCGCTTCCTGTTAGAACAACAACTTAAGCTAAGTGAACTTTAGCTAACAGGCTAACAGGCTAACCTGCTGTAACTTCCGCGAAACTTTTTTTTTAACGTTTATGTAATTTTTGTGTGTTTGTTTTTTATGCGCTCATTAATGTGTGTCAATAGTTGCTTAAAATACCGTTTTATTACTTGACCATTTACTGTTATATGCAACACACTGTAGTATTTTTTGACTGGTTTACCAATTTTTTTGTTTTCTTCCTTTTTGTTAAAAGTAATTACATCAGTTATTCACTTACCGTCTCTAAATTAGAGATGCTGTTAAATTAATGTCTTTCTTTAAACTCACTGAACAGCCACAAAGTTATAATGCTGTTAAGCAAGAGTGAACCATACATTAACTTAAGTCCTGTACTCAAGTACATTAGTAATCCTCCTGTACTCAGGTAGGCTTACTGTAACGCAGGCAGCTGTCTGACCTGCAGAGCTCTGCAGATTATCACACAAACCTGACAATCAGCTGGTTATAAAAAGTCGGACTTTGCTTCACGTGAAGCTTTTTTGAGAAGTTGCTCTAGAAGTTTTAGCAGCTTTTTGATTAATTGTAAAAAAAAAAAAAATGCAGAGATGAAAAGGGAGGAAGAGAAGCAAAGTTGGACCTGAGTTTTCTTCTAAGCTGGAAACGGGTCAATCAGAGCTTTTTTTTCACAAATTACAATTACAATTTAATTTATAGGCGGAGATAAAATACACATTTAACATCAGAGGTGTTTGCTAGCTCATCAGAGGTTGGAATATTTACTTCAATATGTCGTTTATAGTTTGAGCCTGAAGTGACATGTGTGACACATCTCTTTCTGTTATCGTCTCTCTCTGAAGGTAACTTTAAGACTCAGCTGTACAACGAACGGGATGAGTTCCTGCCAGCAAATCTGGACCTCAGTATGATAGTTGAAGTCAAAGATCCTGGTGACAAGGTTTGTCCTGGACAGTACAGAATATTCACAACCTTTCTTAACTCGTCACAGAGCCATGCTTTAGAAAACCAGCTCAGAGTGGACGAATCAGGAAACATCAGCCACTTCCTCTCAGCTGACTGGACCCCATGTTTGTGGGATGAGCTGTCTCTTTGTTTGTCATCAGAGGTAGAAAGAAAAAGAAGAGAGTAGTTTTCCTGCTGTACAGACCTTTCAGATCATGTTAATGAATCTAATGTCGGTTCTGTGACTGAGTGACCATCAGCATCAGTTTGTAACTTCAGCAGGATTCTGCTGCTGTGTGTCTGCTGTCCTCACGGTGTCTCTGTCTTCCTCCAGCTGTTTCTGTCCAGGCGATATGGCTCAGAGGGAACATTCAGATTCGAGTCATTCCTACCAGGAAAATATCAAATCTGCCTGCAGCCCAGCTCCTCACAGCGCCCCCTGTCTGCTGGAGGCATGCTGGTGAGAAAACCTGTTTCTTTTCTTGGTCCTTGTTCTTCCTTCCTAATGAACTTCCCGTTGTGTCGTGGTGTGTTGGTGCAGAGAGTTCACCTGGACACCAAAGTGGGCGAACGCACAAACAACTACACAGAGATCGCTGCCAGAGAAAAGCTGACGGAGCTGCAGCTGAGAGTTCGTCAGCTGATTGAGCAGGTCGACCAGATCCAGAAGGAGCAGAACCACCAGAGGGTCAGTCTGACTGTGTGTGTGTGTGTGTGTGTGTGTGTGTGTGTGTGAGTGTAATAGTACAGATCTTACTCTTTAACAGTCTCAGTAGAATAACAAGCACTTGTTTTGACATAAGACTGTCCATTTTGCAATATTTTGTAGGTTCTAGACATCTGCACACCAACACATGAAAAAACGCCCAGTTTTAAAAATCTGGAATTCCCATTTAAATAACAACAGAAGTTGAATATTGTGAGACTAAATTAACAGCCATATGTAACAGATATTTGGACCATTTTCCTTGATTGAGTATATATATATATATATTTCTTTTTAATATTATTTTTTTGGGCTTTTCGGCCTTTATTTGATAGGATAGAGGTGAAACAGGGAGATAGATAGAGAAAGGTAGTGACATGCAGCAAAGGGTCGGGAGCCGGATTCGATCTTGCAACCGCTGCGTGGAGGACTGAGCCTAAGCCTAACCCTATGGGCCGCGCACGCTACCAAGCAAGCTAAACAGCAGCCCCTTGGTTGAGTTTATTGAATATGAAGGAGGAATTCAGAGAAGCAAAGAAGAGAAAGAAGAACAGCTGAAGATGCAGAGCTGGTGATGATAGAAGAAAGCAGAACTCACATTCATTTTTTTGTGGTGAAGTTCTGCCTCTAATTGCTTCACAGGTCAGAGAGGAACATTTCCGAAACCTTCACCACAACACCAACATGTGGATCTTCTGGTGGCCTGTCGTCCGCTCGCTCTACATCGTGGTCTTCATCATCTTGGTCACCGGCTCCTGGTAACGTTTCCAGTTCTCTTGTGGACTGTTTGTCCACCACATCGATGAAAACATTCAAGATAATCAACACCACATTTCCTGTTGGATTGTGGGCTGATGTGCTTTTACAGCCTCAGCTGGACAGTTTATACAGACTCTCCTGTACTTTGATATGATTATGGTTTCACTAACTTCTTCTACAAAGTTTCTGCTGGTTCATAAAGTTCAAGTTATTAAAATATGACAGAAACCAGATGGGGCAAATTAGACTTAAATGTTTTGCATCATTATTACACATTTTTTTAAAATTCCATTGTATAAAACAGTTTTATTCTATAAAACCAACAGATGAAAATATTCAGCAGGTTTATTTATTAATAAAAAAGCAGAAATGAAAATAGCATTTTATTTACAACATGATGTCCAAAAAAACTCTGTACATTTGACCCTCACTGTCGATCGTCTTGCTGTTCTGTTTCAGGTGAAGTCAGGATGTTTTTACTTCAGTAAACTTTGGACCTACAAGAAAAACAGAAAAGGACTATGAACTTGATGTGGAAGAAAAGCTAAATGTAGCCCCCAACACACACACACACACACACACACTTCTTCTGATCAGGACCAGAACTGCAGGATTTGGTCACCTGGAGAAGGCAGATATGGAGAGGAGTCCCAGCAGGAACTCAAGGCTGTAGAAGCAGAGCAGGACGGCGCTGAGGAGGAACTCCAGCCGCAGGACGAAGGTCTGCAGCAGCAGGTAGTAAACAGCCAGCGCAGCGCAGGGAAACAGGATGCAGAGCGACAAGCAGGAGGCCAGCGAGCGCTCACACAGGTTCCCCTTCCAACCTGAACAATTGCACAGCACATTGAGGCCACCACGTCTGCCATGTTAGTCAGGACAGGAGAAGCTGCTGTGAGTCTTTTTCAAAATGAAAACTAAATCCACACCAAGCGAACACCTGGAAACATCTGCAGAGGGGACAAATCTGAACTCTCAGTCTCATGTTTTAATGGGACTGATAGAAGCAGTGATGTCACCTTTGGATTCAGCAGCTTACGCTGGTTTGCTGTGCTGGCTATCTTTATATATTTATATTTGACTCTCTGTTTGCAAACCACTGCTGTTGAGTAAAACACTTATTTTCACAGTCACTCAAAAATAACCTGCGGCTGTTGTCCACATGGTGGCAGCAAAATCAAAGAGAAAGTGGCCTTCAAATCAAATCTGTAGATGTTCGTCAACAATGGTCATTTAAATTAGATCATTTACTGAGCAGACAGAAGAAAGGTGTGTGTTTATGTTGTTTTTTTTAATACTAGTCAGAATATTTCTGTCTCACCATAAAAGATCCTGAGAGTCTCCAGAGCGAGGAAGAGCAGCAGCAGCACCACATCCAGAACCAGATTATCTGACGGGTAGGGAAGTAAAATCCCTGCCAACAGAAACAAAACATGGAAGGAGTTTTAAACACAAAAGTTAAGCATGATTTAAAGAGGCAGGCACTAATTTTAAAATGATAAGTTGTAATTTTGTCCTGAAGTCATTTCTCTCTGGCCTCATCGGGACAACCACCTTCCTTCAGATGCCTGTAATGTCTTTAATGTGCCTTATGGCTCAGTTTGTAATTGAGGAATTATACAACATTATTTTTAAAAGATGTAAAATCTTTACTGTGTTTAATGCGCCAAAGATTTATATGAATGTATTTTGAATACATGACATGCACTTTGTTTTCCAACATGGACCTCTTGTTTTAATTATTAAAACTGAATTGTGGCCCATAATTGAGACTCATTTTCTTGCAGTTATCAATGTTCAAACGCAACTTTCAGTGATTAAACAGGAGCCAAGAAGAACTCTAACCACTTTTTAACTAATTTCTAGCCAAAGACATTTCATTCTTCTTTTTTGTATTAGTTCAGAGATTGAACAGTGATTCAGAAACAAGTAAACTGCAGTGCAGCTCAGAAGTTAATATGATACCTGAGATAAAGAAAGAGAGTTTGGGCAGCACGTGAATGGAAAAAGAAGACAAAGTTAATGACAAGTGATGAAAAACTTTACGCAGAGAACTAAAAACTTACAGCATATAGAGCAGAGATGTTGTTGCCAGATGTACATTCACTGAACAAAATATACTTCTAGTGTTTTAAATTTAACAGACAAAAACAATTTCAAGGTTCGTCCAGCAGATGTCACCATATTGACCACTTTGAAACAATCAACAGTTGTTTCAGAAAGAGTTTTTATTTCCTTTCTCGCTAACAGCGAGGTGCAGATGTGAAGGTGAAACAGCTTCTCACAGACCTTTATAGATGAACATGAGGACCTCTGCCAGGTAGAAGGCGGCAAAGTACCAGCAGTTGAGGTAAAGAAGGACCTGCAGAGGAGTGGACGAAAGCTGGAGAAGACTGGGGTCAAGGACAACAGAGGAACTCAACAAACACACACTGAACACACACACACAGATTCAGAGCTGCTGGGAGCTGCAGCGCTGCGTCACTTCAGTGAAGGATACGATTGGTTGGCTCCCTGCAGACAAAAATAAAACAACACAACTGTTAGGAGCCAACTGATAAACCTGTCCTTCTACAGTTAAATAACAGGGCAGCTTATGAAATAAACCATTTGCTTAACGAGCTTTGAGAATTGTAAATTATAAACTTGGTTTGAATATTTTCTGAAATAACTAAAATATATAAAAACGAGGTATTTTTTTAAAAAAAATCAACATGTAATATAAACTTATTTGATGTCATTGTCATTCGACAATATTCAAAGTTTCCTGTCAGAGTCGCCCATGTTTAAATGATCAATGTCAATCATTTATACTCCACTGAAATATTAATGTTGTAAAATGTATGTTTGCACTTTAAGTTACAGTGATATAAGTGAGATTCATGCACAGATCTGTAATAACAATGAGAAGAGGATGAAGGTGATGAATGAGGAAAAAGATGTTATTTCTGTTTCATTTAGTTAAAAAAATCTTTCTTAGGCAAATTTTAAGTTAAGCACTCGAAATAACCCTCTGCGGTGCTGAACTGCTTCAACAACATTCACGTAAATGCACTGAGGTTCAATATACAATATTTCCCTCTGATAAATAAATAAGTTAGAAGAGTAAATGTAGAAATTAGCTGACCTAAGTGGCCTGGAAATGTGCTACTGAAGCACCAGTATGGTTAAACTGTACTCATAGTAAAATGTATTTCGTTACATTCTCCCACCGATTAGCAAACGATCGCAGATGTAGTAAAATCCGTAACGTGTCATTCGATAACTTTGTTAAAAGTTAACGTATTTCTTTGGTTGCTAACGGAGATTCGGACCACGGATCACTTTTTTTAATGTTATCGGGTACAAAGACTGACTTACCGGGCGCCATGTCTTATTGTCATGGAAACAGCTTTGTAGGAAGTGCGTCTTCTTCGTGTCGAGTGAAGTGGAGCGTGTTTCACTTACTGCCCTCTACAGGCTGTTTGTGACACAACCACTACTACTACTACTACTGCTGCTATTATATTCTGTCACTGGTAAAAAAAAAAAAAATCTCATGTGTAAAACGAAAAATGTTACTTTTATGAAAGAGTAAGAAATAATTAGCATCAAAATTACTTAAAGTAACAATAGTAAAAGTGCTGTTCTTATATGCATCCCACAATGTATCCAATAGTAGTTATCATTACTTATGTATTGCTATTGTTTCTCGCGACGAGTGTGTTTTTACTTGTGTACAGTGTAAAAACAATAAAACTTTTACCAAGGGTTTGTGTGTTAGAAAAACACAATGATAAATATTAGTTAAAAAAAAAACATAAAAGATGAAATAAAACATAACTTTGCAGCGCAATGTTATGTTTTAAATTCAACTTATATATTTTCATTTACATCAAATTCTACTGGGCGGTCAAAGGGCCAAACAAGACCTAACACCTTCAGAAAGAACTGTATAAAATGAAAGATTTATCAAAATGGACCAAAGCGTTAAGAACTACAACTTCCAGCATCTCTGTGCGGCGCGCTGATTGGCCAGTCGCGAGCAATGGTTTACGTGGCAGTGCTGTGTTCGCGCAGCCTCAGTCGCGTTCTCCCCCGGCAGGAAGATGGTGTCTGTCAGGATGCAGTCGTGTGTGCTGTCGGTTTTACTTCTGAACGTTTTCTACAGCGTCGTCTCCTCTCTGTACTTTCACATCGGAGAGACCGAGAAGAAATGCTTCATAGAGGAAATCCCGGACGAGACGATGATTATCGGTGAGTGTGAACGGTGAGAGGAAGTCACCGGCTAAGCTAACTGCTAGCTCACCAACTTTAGCTAACGTTAGTTAGCTAATCTGCTAACTGAGCTCAAGTTTTCGGTTCTGTAACGTCAATGCCGATCTTCTGAATTACAGCTCAGCAAATAAACACTCAGAGAGACGCTTTATGTAGCTGTTTGAAACTAATAGACTTTTTTAATGTACTGTAAAATGTATGCAGCTTCAGTTCTTCAATAATTCGGCAGCGCTCGATACACAGATGTAACGTTAGCCCCATTTTTGATTGTCGTAAAGGACCTAAAGGTTACGTTTTAACTGCGAAGAATCACATTTGACCATCACATTTTTAAAAGCATGCAAAGAAACCAAACATTAGCAACCAGTAGCATATTATCTCAACGCCATTAATAGAAAATTTACAAGAGTATCTTAAAAAATAGGTGTTGGAACTGAGTCATATTTCACTCTGGCTATATGAAAGGCGTTGATTCTTTAACACTGTGTACCCACCTACCTGTTCTCTGACAGTTCACCTGTTTGATCTGCAGAGGGTGACATTAACAGGAAGTGACCGGGTTATGTTATCTCGTACCTCTAAAAACATCTTCAGGAGGAGCTTGCTTACAAACAGCTGCCTTAGACAGAAATTAAGAAAGAAAGACACAGTAAAACACACAGAGAATATTAAAACATATCAGTGTTGTTGTCTGGTATAATTCATGTGAGGGCCGCCTATCACCTCCCAGAGTGACCTATGACCTCTAACATTTCTTTTGTACTTCAGTTATAAACAAAAGATCATTAGGTGAGGAACACATTTGACAGAGACAATTTTGCAGAACTGAAATACATACAGATGCAGTTACAGACATTATGAGAGAAGACAAACTACTTAGAGTATTTTAAATAAAAAAGTCTGTAACATTTGAAATGACTGTTGCATGACAGATATTTCACCCATTTTCCTCAAAAACCAATCATCTGCTTCACCACAGTCGAACATCTAGGCAGTCATGCTAGCACTTAACTAAGCTATAGAAGAAGTCTTTGTTGTGAGACCTTGTATATATCTAATAGACGTGTATCTCCTCTGGAAAACAGGCATGTTTTTGGGGGCAAAATCAACAAACTTTTTGAGGGCATTATTCAGATTTGACCGGCAGTTCTATACATGCAGTTTTTGTTTTTTGTTTTTTGTTTTTTGGGGGTTTTTTTTGCCCTGCTGGCTGTTCAGTGGCAGGACTTGCTGAGAAGAACTTGGGACGTGCTCTTCATTGGAAATAATCTAGACTCTTAATGGCATTTCATGATTTTCTTGATTAACTTGATATAGCCACTGACCTTTTGTGAGCCTCCCTTTTTGAACAAGCTTAAACCTAAAAACATTTTTTTGACCTTGAACAATGTGTCCATTTACTTTTTAACTTTAAAGCCAATTTGACAGACTTAATGAGAGAATGGTGTTAATAATGTGAGATACTCAGACTGTGAGATATAACCGTGACACATTTGTTTTTTACTGCAGGTAATTATCGGACTCAACTGTATGATAAACAGAAAGAAGAGTACCTGCCAGCCACTCAGGGTCTGGGGATGTTTGTTGAAGTCAAGGATCCTGATGACAAGGTGAACAAAAAGATTTTATCATATAATTATAATCATCAAACTCAGAACTTCAGCCTGATCTAACTGGTTTGTGTGTTCTTCATGTTTCCTGCAGGTGATTTTGTCCCGACAGTACGGCTCAGAGGGGAGGTTCACCTTTACATCACACACACCTGGAGAGCATCAGATCTGTCTGCACTCCAACTCCTCCAAGTTATCCCTGTTCGCTGGAGGCATGCTGGTGAGGAGGCGCTCCACACGGCAAACAGGCGTCACATCGATTCAGTTTGTGGTTGAATTAGAGCTTTGAAGCTGCTTTCAGATACAAATCTGAGCAACATTTTGTCAGTTTTTTCTGTAACTTTTTTGAGTTTCTCTCCTTTCTGCTTCTCTTCATTCTTCACAACAACAAGTTATTTACTCAGTTGAAACATTTTCAGTTTGCCTGAGGCCTGTCTGCTTTTGTTTGACTGCATTTACATTTCATTTTAATAATGTTAATATGTTAATGTTGATGAAGGTTTTCTCTGCAACGTGTCGGTGTTAGAATACATTTTATATCGTCTCTGTTAGTTAATGAGGGTGGAGTTAATTCATCACTTCCTGCTGAATTTCTGTTGCAGAGAGTTCACCTGGATATCCAGGTCGGCGAACATGCCAACAACTACGCTGAGATCGCTGCCAAAGACAAGCTGACGGAGCTGCAGCTGAGAGTCCGTCAGCTGGTGGAGCAGGTCGACCAGATCCAGAAGGAGCAGAACTACCAGAGGGTCAGTCTGTGTGTTTTCCGCAGAGCGCTGGATGTTTATGTTGTGACAGTTTTGAGGGTTTCAGTCGTCTTGTGGAGGAGAGAACTGTGTTTTCTGTCCGCTGTCAGACCTGTGTGTTCGTGCTGTAGAATGTCCACAGTTGTTGAGCGCCCCCTGCTGTCTTTCTGTCCCCCCTCAGTACCGTGAGGAGCGTTTCCGTCAGACCAGTGAAAGCACCAACCAGCGGGTCCTCTGGTGGTCCATCGTGCAGACCCTCATCCTGGTGGCCATCGGCATCTGGCAGATGAGACACCTCAAGAGCTTCTTCGAGGCCAAGAAACTGGTGTAAAACTTTGCTCCAGGGGGGAGTGTGTGAGTCTGTGTGTGTGTGTGTCTGTGAGTCTATGAGTGTGAGTGTGTGTATGTGTGTGTGTGTTTTGTCTCTACTGATTGATGCAGTACTGAGCGTCTGCAGTCGCTGCCATTGGAGGAGAAACTGCTGAGGAGATGGGACACAGAGAAATCCAGCTGCACCGTTTGGCTCGAAAACAGCCTCTTTGAATTGTTGTTTTTAAATCTTCTCATTGTTTTCCTCACCAGCCCTGTTTGTAACGAGCCCCTCACATCTGCAGCAGACTATCAGGGAGAACGTCACATCTCTATTAATTACACAGGTTTTCTTCTGCATGTTCTCACTTGTCCTGACGACCCGGCTCTGCAGCGTCGGGACAAATGAACTAAACCAGTTATCACCTTCCAGGCAGAAAGAGTTATTGTGTGAAATGTGTGTTATATGAATTAGCCCTTTTTCTTCTTGTTACTCACCGTCATGAGAACATGATGTGTTACTGGCCACTAGAGATGTTGTGCAGTCGTTAATGAAGAAGCAACAGTTCGGCTTCAAAACAAGTTTGGTCTCTGAGTGACGGCAGAAACTATAATCTGGTTTCATCTGTAAAAACAGTTTTGTGATTCGTTTCCTGCCTCTAAAACATCCTGCAGGAATATTTTAAGCTGGAACTTGAATGTGACTGAAAACACTGAAGGACCGTACTGACCTGTTGGTGTTGAGATGATGGCAGAAAAGAGGGCAGCTTCTTCACACTCTCCTCCAAACTTTGCTGTATTGTTGGTTTCATTCAGCTCGGCTGCACATCCTGAAATGCTGCCTCCGCTGGTCAAGGGATTAACTGCATCTTGTCGACATGTATTGTTGTTTTCAGAGAACGCAGGATGTGTCTGCTATCCATCATGCACATATGGACTGTAGCTGAAAGTAAAGCTGTCTGAGCTTTCTGACATACTGAAGCAAAGCTGAAAGATTTCTGACATCTACGCAGTTTATAACTCTTGTGGCCGTACAGACGATAAAAGTATAGTTGAGTTAAAATGTTCGTCATTTCTGAGGGAAATTATTGATCGAATTGTTATCAAGGCTGAAATCGTTTGCTCTGCGTTTTGGATGCAACTTGTGTGAAAACAAACCAAATGAGACTGTTTTTCTGGTTGTTACTGCGTGAGTGAATCCACATTTTCACTTCTTCGTCAAACTGAATGTATGTTTCTGTTCATCTGATCCCGGCTCAGTGTTGGTTTGCTGGTTGGAAGAATATTCAGATCGTTTGGCAATCGTCTGCCTGATCGTCACGTCTCTTCACAAACATGAACGTCTAGAGGGGATTTTTTAACTTCCTGAGTTAGTTCCTGGAACTGATTGTTTAAAAAGGGCTTTAGATCTTGAGGCGTCTAAGTTTTTATTATTTGCATCCGTCGGCTCCAGCTCTGCCGGAGACGCTTCCTGTTTGGACTCTGTCTTCGTCATTTTCAGTAGATCTTCTTCACTAGAATCTGTCACTTGAAGGAAAACTTTCTGCTTTGACCTGAAGCCACTAAATTTTGTAATTTAGTGACCGAAAACAACCTTCTGCCCCCTGCTGGCAGCGTTTATTAGTGATTTCACTGACTAAACTCTAAACTGTGACGTGTCAACAAGCTCAGAGTCGCTGAGTGGATCTGATGAAGAAAAACAACAAATGTCAAAATGTTCCAGCACTGTGTCACCATCAGCTTACCTCCAGGTTTTTTACTTGTCAGTTAAAAACATAAATTTTGGTGAAAGTTTAGTTTTTCCCACAATTCAGAAGATAAAGATCCCAAAATCCCAAAATATTCCTCCTCCATGTGATTTTACTCAGTGAGTGTGAAGCAGTGAAATGTTTTCAGATGCTCAGTGAAAAGAAACCTGTGAAATAAATCTGAATCTGAGGAGTGAAATACCTGAAAAAGTTCTTCAGTTGATGGATTTTAAAGGTTTTGAGAAAAAGCAGAAGTTTCACACCGTCGGTCTGTGCTGCGTTCACAGTTTTTACATGCTCAGCTGTTCAGTTTTTGTTTCTCTCTATTCTTTCTATTTCTTTCTGACTTTCTGGTGGTTTGTGTTCAACAGTTTTATTTTGCTGGTAGATTTTAGGTCCAGAAATCTGTTCCTGGGTTAGAGTTGAAATCAGTTGGTTTGGGCTGGAGGGGGGGCTTCAGTTTATGTTCTTTTTAGAGAGAGTTTGTCCATCAGAAATCTGTCAGAAATTGCACTCAAAATAAAGTTTTGTCAAATTTGGTTTAAAGTGGACGGCTGTCAGTCTCTTTTATTCTTGTCATTTTTTTCTTTACTAGAACAAAGTTTCTAAAATGACTTTTAAGAGTTCGTTTACAGACTGCAACAAAATATTTAAGATAAAAAAACATTAAGGAATACGTGACTGAAAAACAAGTTAAAAATAACAAAATTAAGTTCAAACTAATGCAAAAATAATAATGCTTGGTGTTCAAAAATAAATCTGTTAATAAATTTAAAGTTTTGTATTGTAAAGAGTGAGCAGGCTGAATGTGTCTTTGCTGTCATCTGTTTTGTTTTTACACTGTTGGTATTGAAATTCATGCATCACAAAAGCAGAAATCCTACATTATATTACTGTGAATGTTAAGAGTTTCTAAACAAATAAAGATAATTCATCAACAAATACTAATCAAGGAAAAATATT
>JAPZDV010000026.1:26067023-26086645 GCA_029814665.1 Acanthurus lineatus
AAAACCTCGGCTGTTAAACAGGGTTAATGCCTCCATTAGTGGTGAGTTTGCTCAGATGCTGCAGCAGAAAAATGAACGTCGCATTTCTTCATGAAGCTGCTTCGTCGAAACGAGACGAACTGTCGACTCGAAGACGGAAGATTTGTCTGATTTATTGTCGTGTCCTTGAAACTAAATGATATTTATTCACATTCAGTTTTATTAGAGCTAATAACTTTGACCATAAAAGGACAAAAAAAGAACAAATTAAACATGAAGTGTGAGCAGCTTCTTGTTTTTTTAGTCTTGAATCGTCTCAGAAAGGTTTGAATGTGAGACGAACGTGATCTCTTCTGTTCGATCTGATCTCAGGATCCTGAACCAACAGACCTCAGATCAGGTCGTAAACGATGACAGTCCTCCACTTCCTGTGCTCACAGATCTAAACAGACCGTGCAGTGGACATTTGGGTAATCCCTGTTTGTAAAAACACCGGCTGGAGCGTTTTGAATCGGAGGCGGCCATCTTCGCTCAGCCACTGTGACGCCGGCCTCAGTGTTTCGGGCCTGGCGTCGAGCCGCGGGAACCCTCTTTCCAAACCCCGCGAGGGAAATCAGCCTGCTAATTTGCAGGATGTGCCGTCCTCCTCCCAGGTTTAAGCATGCATGGCTGCAGCTAAACAAGCAGAGAAAAGGAGGGGGGGTCCACAGAAAAAGGCTCGCTTTCACTGTTTGAAAAGACGGAGCCGGATAACGAGGCCTCCTCTTAACCTGCTGCTACCTCTTTAAACAAATTAGCTGAGCTCACTAACTAATGTCTTCAGTGGGAAACCTGAGGATTCGAGCCGGCGGAGCAGCGAAACGCTCGAACAGCCGTCAGATTTAATGCTTCGAGCACATTTAAATCACATGTGAGCGACACTTTGTTCAAAACACAGGAGGACATGTTTAATTTAGAGAGAAATTCACGAGGCGTCGCTTTGGAAATAAATGAACTTCTGCTGAACGAGCGAGTGACGGATGTCTGACACTTTTCATCGATTTCCATTAAAAAATGACTTTAAATGCAGTTTTTCTCTGAACCTGATAATGTTTAAGTCAAAGTGATCAAACCAAGTCCAGTGTTCATGTTTCAGGAGTTCGACAGTCAGGTTTTTAAAGTGAAATGTTATTAACCTGAGCTGTATGTGCCCTTATAGCACATAATTATACTCCTGTTTGCAGTGTACATATCTGATGTGCAGCGTTCACACTGCGTTCAAACCGGTTCAAACCTCCAGCTCTTTATTCTTTATGTCTCGTTGTTGCTGCTTTAGATCAGCTGCTGCACACGTTTACGCCGAAAATATGTTTGCACATTCACATCCATTCATATTATCATATTCACACTGTTTGCTTTTTATATTACTGCTTTATATGTTTATCTGTGCATTACTGCTTTTTGCATTTCTGATTCTGAACTCTGTCTCAGTACTTAGTTAATCTTTACAAGGGCAAAGAAGTTTGGTCCGAAATTTCGGATTTTTCAGTTTTATCTGAGCCAAAAAAGGAGGTGTGAGACAACCCCTCCCCCCACCCCCAGTATATGATCCGGACCAAACAGCTGAACCTTGGTCTGACCAGTAGAGGTGGTCTCAGTCCGGATCAAACTGAACCATGGTTCAGTTCGTGTCCAGTGTTAAAGCAAAAGGTTCGGACCTCCGAACCTTCGTACCAATGACAGGAAGTTACAGCAGGATACCCGGAAAACAAAAAAACCTACGTAACTGTTACCAAAACAAAAACTGATCTGAAGAACTTCATGGAGGGAAGAGGAGACCAGATGTCTCATCAACATTTGGTCTGAAGACTTTATTAAGGACCAACTAGAAAAAACTCATAAAGCTTCAAACTACAAAACAAGACATTTTCAACACGCTGACGTCAGACGCCAACAAACCAATCAGAGTAAAGAACAGAGACACACAACCCACGTACTTGACGATGATATGACGCAGGTTTGTCACGTAAAATCTGTTCATCTGTTTGAATAATCGCAGTTTGAAACCAAATTGAAAACAAATACACAAACTTTGTTTGGTCACTGTTCTGTTCGTTTGCTCTGAATGTTCTTCTTAACGCCTCAGAAGGTCACATTTGTACGCCATATTTGTTCGCCATTAACAGTTTGACACTGGAGCAAGAATTCACGATGCACAACCCTGCTAGTGTTAAACAAAATACCCAGCATGCTCTTGTGCACTGCGGACATGACGCTCTTTATCGGCCTATGAGACTGTGGCGTTTCACCGTGAAGACGGCCGGTTCGTCATCATTTCACACTCTGTGCTGTCGTCACATGATCAGCATTAATCATTTAAAACTTATTTTAGCAACGTTTTTTCTTTTATTTAATGTAAATATAAAACACAGCGACATTTAATCTCCTGAACCTACAAATAAACTACCACAGTCACATTTCAGCCAACAAGCTTCTTCACGTTATAAATCAGAAGCCAACTTCCTGTTGCCTTTAACTGTCATCGCTTGTTTTATGGTTTAATAACACAGTTCAGTGGTTGAGTTTGGAACCATTTTTCCATTTTAAAGACGATTTATTTAATGATACACTCTGACAGCCACTAGAATTCAGTCTTCAGATGAACGCTGACAGCACGACTATAAAACTGTTTGATTGATGGTCGTAAAAAGCTGAGCGGCCTGATGATGATCTCAGTCTTTATGGATGTAAGAATTAACGTGACAGCAGAGAGAAAAAGACGTGTCAGTGACAACATCTGCATTGTGCTTTCGGGCCTCACCGACTCATAAAATGACTTCTCATGTGTCATTTCTGTCGGCGCGTGACGCCAAAACGCTCTGAGAAATCTGATCAGTGCAGGTTTACAGTGAATCTGCAGGCTGACGATGAAACACAGTGTGTTTACGCAATAACATCAAATAATTTAATCATTTTTACTAATTTATTTTGCAAACCAAAAGACTGTTTCCACTTTAAAAGAAAAGTTAGCGCTCGTCTTTTTCAGGAGCCTTAAAGGCAGCAGAGTTTTATTTCTGTTTGTAAACACAACATTCAAGGTTAGCTCCGCCTCCACGCCCTTACCTTTTTGTAGCCCCGCCAACAAACCCTGAGCACTGTCATTGGCTGGTCGCTGGATGGCAGAGTCACTGCAGAAACAGACTCCAGTGATGGAAAGTGATGACTGAAGGGGATTTTTGTTTGTTTGAGTCCAAACGTTTAAATTCATTCACAGAAATAAATTAATTCGTTCTCAGTGAAGCTTCGAGTCCTTCAGAGGAAAAGTTCCTTTAACGTTGAACCAGACGATTTTCTGAAGAAACCTGCAGCTTTACAGCAAAAATCTCACAAAGCTGCAGGTTTTAATCTACTTTTACAGATGTTTATAGTGTTCTTTACCTTACTGGAGGATTTTCATCATGTGCTATTTTATTCTTCTACTCCTCCATATTTTAAAACAACGTTGTGTGTTCACTCCTTTACATTTGTTCAGCAGGTTTGTATTTTAATTACTTTTCTGAATCAAATTTTTAATACAAAACATAGTCAGCTTATAAATTATGATTTAATATTTTACATCACAGGCATTCTTTAATTTTCTTGTCTATTTTAATGATATTTTATATGATTAAGATCCAACATCTCTCTCATTTGAGGAAGAAAGGTGATTTTTCCTGCAGTTGATGATTTAGGACGTGGATTTGCTTTGTTTTTCTGTCGTTTCCACTCGGTTTCCACTTGTCCTGGTTTCTTCTTGTCACGTTTAACTTTGCTGTAACAGTTTTAGTTTCCTGTTAATCGTCTCTGACACCTTTAACTGCAATTCCTCAGACACTGTTTTAGTCATTTATTAGGGTTAAATATAAGCACTGCAGTGAGGTTGTGTTACTGTCTTCATCAAACTTGCTAATTGTTGCAATATTCAATTTTCCTTTGTCTTGAATGTGATTAGCACCCAGCTGGCATCAATGGAATCAAACTTTATTTACACGTTTTCATTTTGGAAGCAAAAAACGGAATATTCACCTCGAAACCTGCAGGACCTTTTTTTTCTCCTCAGTCTAACACTTTGTTCCTGCGTTCGACTCAAAATAGAATAAAATATCTAACGAGTTACTGAGGCTCCCTCCTGCCTACCGAAGAAGAAGAAGGACAAGAGAAGAAGAAGAAGAAGAAGAAGAAGAGCCCAGTTCAGGTGTGAAAACGGCTCGAGGGCCTTCAGCATCTCAACAGCGACCGCTGTCAGATGTAATGTGACGGCTGGAGGTCCCATTGTTTTCCCCTTTTCCTGCACAAGTTTATGTAAATGAGGACCCCCCCCAACACACACACACACTCAGGGCCCCGCCCCCTCCTCCTAACATTAATTAGCACAGTGCTACCTTGCTCAATATTTGGTAACAGAACCACCGTCGGCGGATGCAAAAATTTGCAGGATTTGGCTTTTAATTAGATTCAGGGGAGCACAGGTGTGTTAATGAGAAAAATGAGCCAATTTGAATAAAATCGACCTGTTTACCAGGTGGGGGGATGGGGGGGGGGGGTAGCGACAGTGTAAATGGTGAAAGAGTCTGTAGCTTCTGCTGCAGCAATTTGTTCTCTGATGAAGCTTTTATTCCAGCTTGTGAAATCCTTCAGAAGAATTCAAACACTGTTCACTGTGAGACAAACAGCTCACCTGCACAGGTGTGTCTGTGTTCAGCCTCCATTCACCTCATCAGGGTCATTCTGGTGCAGCGTTAAGATCGAGATTCGGGTCAGCATGAAACATTCAAGAAGCATTTTTAATCTTGTAAACCTCCTCAGTGTCTCTGTTAGCATACCTGCGTCAGGTGATCGTGTTGGTTTCCATCACAAAGGAAAGTCAAACTGAAAGAACTCAGGAATCCTGAAATTTGTTTAATCAGGTTAATTAAATTCACAATTCTTTCTATTAAAAAAGTCCATCTGTGCTTTGTTTCATGTCTCTCCATCACAATTTTGTCTTTTTGTCACAGTTTAACAAACCTTCAGCTCAGCTGCGTCAGTTTTACAGTTTGACAGCTTCCTGTCTCCTGACCCTCCATCCTCCCATCCTCCCATCCTACCTTCCATCCTCCCATCCTACCTTCCTTCCTACCATCCTTCCGTCCTTCCTTCCTTGTTGTTGTCAGACTCGAGCAGTAATGAGTCCTGATGATAATAACTAACACCGAGCTCGGCGTCTGTGCGTCGTAATGAGACGCTGTGTGTTTGCTGGGAAGAAAGAAACACTCGGCTGAACCTGAGGCGAAACGTTCGAACGCCTCCCACATCTGCATAAAGCTGCAATTAGTGTGTGTTGTGAAACTAGCGTCGGAGATACAGGCCCAGAAAGCGTCCTTTCCCATGATGCCTTCCAGCGCTCTCCTCCACCTTTTCTTCCTGTGTTTCCAGATCAACCAGAACTGAATTTTTGTGGACTGAAGGTGGTTTGATCCGATGGTGCGTTCAGGTGCTGCTGTCGGCATGGAGTTAGCTCATGTACGTGAACTGTGTTTGGCGGGAGTTAGCTCGTGCTTGGCTATCTCTCCGGTCATTTTTTATAACCTAACTCAACACTGTGGAGCCCCCTTGTGTTCACTGAGGAGAAAACAAAAACTCAAGTGTTAAACCGAACTTTCCGTTTCTGTGTGTTCGTTTTTATCGTTTATTATCCGTCCTTGCAGCTACATAATTCGTACATGCTGGTCATGCCAGTTGCTAAACTGTTTGCAAGGATTTGTAGTCCGAGAGTTTAGACACACCTTTTTTTTGTCTTAGCTGACACCAGGGCGGCGCCGTACAACACCAAGATAATGACACCAAATAACCGCAGGGTGAGTGTTTACTCTCAGAACAACGGCCTTCGGACCAACCGGCTTTTGTTTCCAGGATAAGAAACTGTTGATGCTTAAGACGGAGGAAGTTGGAGGGCTCCACCCAGCTGTTTATGCTTGGCTTCCCTCCAGCGAGTGACACGGATGGAGGCAAACGCATCATGGCGAACAATTGTTTATATAAAACCAAATTACTTTTCATTTCTGGGAATCCAAACCGTCGACGCCCCCTTCCCTTTGATAAATAACCACAAAAAGAGTCCTTTTTTTAGTCAGCAGGAGACCCCGAACAGCCAGCCTCCGCCTGCAGCTGCTTACCTGCGCCGACTCACCTGTGCCAACTCGCATCAGAGGCGCATTAATGACAGGGGTTCATCCGATCTGCAGTTTTTACTGCGACAGAAGCCTCAGATCGCCATGAGCTTCCCCGGGGAGCTGAATCACTGCCGTTTCCTCGCCGCCTTCAGCAGCTTTCATTGGTTTTTGTGTCCCGTTTTAGCTCGAGATGTTTGATGGAGCAAATCAAATGAGGCTGATTACTGAGTCAGTTTATTCAAACAGAGTCAGACGAAAGAGTGACTCAGATCTTCTCAGTGAGTGAAAGAACCAAAACTTTGATGCAAAAGTCTTCAGTTAAAAGTAAAACGACTGCATTAAAAACCTGATGAAGAAAGAGAGAATTAATAATATCAGCAAAGCATAAAGTGTCAAAAGTACCTGTGAAGACTGATGCATCTGTTTTTGGATTAAAGAAAAAATACAAGAAGAGTTCAGAGGAGAAATGTGTGTCACGAAACATCTGCACTCGTTTAACCTTGAAATTTTTTTATATATACTTGCAAGTTTCTTTATGTGAAATCTTAATCTGAAAAGTTACTTAACTGTCAACAAACTATGTGAAAAAAGCCGCAATGTTCCGCTGTAAAACGCAGTGAAGTGGAAGTATAATTTAACTTTAAATGGAAACAGTGAATTAAACTTAAACGTACCTTGAAATTGTCCTTAAGTGTAGCACTTGACTTAATGATCTCTATTAAAGAACTTTAACTGCAGGCGCGTCTGAAACTCAACAAACATAACGTTCGACTCCGAACTCGATCACCTGATTTAAATCCAAACGTGACGAGCTGAGTTTCATCAGCGAAGGCAGCAGGTCCAGGATCAGCACGTCATCGTGAAATAAAAGAGACGCACAATGTTTTTTTAATTTGTTTTTTTTTTGTTTTGTGGTTTGAAAGGTTTCAGTTGTCTCCATGACGACCAGATGCCATCCTCCAACCGGCGGGTACCGTCTCCTCCGCCGATGACCTCCAGAGGACAAAAGCACTGAAAAAAAACTAGTTAAAGGACTTTAGTTTGTCAAAAAAATTACTGAATTACTGAAGAGAACTTGCAACAAACAGCCTGAGGGGGCGCTGTGACATAACAACACCGTTTCCCATTGCAAGTTTCTGAATCAGCATCCCTGAATTTTGATTTTAACATGAAAATATTGGTGCTGAAGTGGTGCAGACGGAGTGAAACGATGTGGGGGGGGCGGCCTGCAGACACACTGAGGTGTGTGTGGCTCGTCGAACAGCTCCTGGCTGCCAGCCGCGCTCTCTTAATGAGCTCTAATCCTCCATCAAACACACAAAACTGTCGATGCTGTAAACAAAGACGACAAAGCAGCGGCCCATCAGCTGTCAGTCAGTCACAGCCTCGGGTCAAGCCGGCTGTTACCGCATCAAACTCTGCGCCGGGGCTGATGGGAAGTTAATGGATGAGGGCTGAGGCTGATTCCAGGAATCCTCTGTTGTGTTTTAACCTACATGAATTAAACCGTCTGTCATTTAAGTGTGAGAGTCCTGTGAGAAAGACGTCCACGTTGATTATTCTGACATTGTCAGAGCTTTTTAAAGAGAAGTCGTGTTTTTGTTAAAAATCGATGTCAAACCAGAAACTATCGTCCTCATGTGGGAGATGATCCAAACGACGTTCACTCTTTCCACGCAGAGATCAGCAACAAAGATTCTTGCTTTCTTACACTGAATCAGACGACGTCGGCGTTACGTCGCCCCAGTCTGTCGTTTGCAGACTCTCTGCCATCTTTCTTGAAGGTCCAGTCAGCTTTGACCTGCAGCAGATCTCAGATCAGCAGGTCTGAACCACAGACGTGATGTGAAACACAGCAGCTTTGGCGTTAAGTGTGCAGCGTTGTGCAGAAGCATCAGTCGACTCTTTCTCAACAGTAACATAGCAAACATTTCTCTGTCAGATGGCGGTTGATCTCCTGGACCTCGTTTGTTCCCAGTTTACAGACATTTTCAGTCACTGTGGTTTAAGTTGACTAACTAACTCCTTGAATCTCTTGTCATGAGTTGCACACTTGACTCCTCATCACCTCCTCGTCCTTTCACACAGACGGAGATTTGCTGCTGTTTTCTCCGTCAGAGCTGCACCCACAGTGACCTCCGATCTGTTTTAGTGCCTCTTACACAGAACAGCAGCTGGGCGACGTGTCATCATGGCTTCAGTGACATCTGCTAAGTCGAAGCTGATGCAGCTGTGACGACACACATCTGTATTGTGACCCGTCGCCTCCTGACCGACTGACTGAGCTGCATCTGTTTGGTGGAGCTGCATCGTGAAGGCTGGATGGCTCTTCAGTCACTTAAAGGTCAACATCCTGATTCAATGTGTCAGCTGACCACGAAGCGTCGACCTCAGCGAGCGAATCTGGTGACTTGCTTCGTGGTTTTGCTTCGTGGTTTTGTTCTGTAGCTCTTTCAGCTTCTGCAGATCCTTTGAGCTCCTGCAGGTCTGAACGCACTCGTCTCCATCAGACAGCTGTCAGTGTTTATCAGCTGCCATTGTTATTAACTCACTGTTGACACCATCACAGTGTGTGTGTGTGTGTGTATTAAGTGTTATTAAGTGTAATTGACTCTATTAAACCTCATTATGAGTTCATGTCAAAAGTGTGTAATTCATCAGTTTCACTAGAAATCATTGTTTCGTCTTTGCTGGCGGGTTCAGACTCGACGTCTCGACTTTTCAAACTTTATTTGTCTTCATCGGAGAAACAACACGGGAAAGTGGGCGACTCAGCCGTTTTGCGAGCAGGTGCTGGTTGGTGACAGACGAGGTCGCCGTTACCGGCTGGAAACTGGCGTCCCGCCTGAGCGGAGCGATGGCCGCCTGTTTGTATTCCAAACATTCAGATAATTGGTGTTTTTCTGTTGTTTTCCCTTCTGACTTCTGCTCACCTGTACAACAGGTTGGGTCACATTGTCCTGGAAACAGGCCGTGCATGTGTGTGTGTGTGTGTGATGTACAGACACATGATGTTTGTATTAATGTGAAATCAGTGTGTGTGTGTGTGTGTTTTCACAGGAGCCCGAAAACATCGCAGGTGTAATTGTCGTGTTTTTGTGAAAACAGAACAGTTATTTTGTGATCACAACATGACACTTAATTCTTGCTCATAATTATTTCCTGAACTCAAAATAACTCGAACTGTCTCGTCCTGATAATTAGAGGAAAAGTAATGATCTCATAATTCTTCACAATTAAAAAACTAAAGCACCTTTTTAGAGCTTTTAATGAAACAAAAATTAAAAGCAGTGAAACTTTACAAATTTACAGCCTTTAAAAGAAAAAAATTATGATATGAACAATTTATGTAGGATTTAAACACCGTACGGCCAAAACTACAGGGTTGAATTGTATTTGACTGAATTTGTTTGGATAAAAAAACAAATATGAATCTTTCATTTTAAATAATCAGGGACTGTTTTTTTCTTGCTCGTTTTTTTTCATATTCATGTACAATACTCATTATTGTCTCTTTATCTTTCAGATATAAAATGTTATCAGTTCATAGTAATGAAGAAAGAGTTTAGAAAAAGCGCTCTGAAACAATTCTCACAAAAGAAAAATGTAAAGAAAAAAGTTCATGTCACATTAAAAGATATATTAAATGAAAATTAATCATTTGAAAGACATATTTGAACAAGATAAAGTTCTAGAAAGTTATTACACAATGACATAAAGACAATAAATAATCATAAAATGAGCTTAAGTCTACACCTACAGCACAGATCATGAAGAAAAGTAAAATTACTGATTAAATATTTTGTCTAATCACAGTTTTTAATGTTGTATCTCTAATTAGTTTTGACAGGAAGAAAGTAGGTTAATTATTAATGTCTGACTTTGATGTATTTTTTAATATTTTTGGCAGAAACGAGCTTCCGTACTAAAACTCTGTTTATAAATTGAAAACATTTATTTACTTATTTATTCTCTCAGAGCAGAAAAAAAAGCTTCAGCGACGCAGAAAAGAGGCAGAAAGGTGAATAACGGTGAGTGTCGTCTGGGCTGCCGCATTAACGTCAAACTGAAAAGTTATTTTCTCCGTGATTAAGTGCAATCATCTAATCATTGTTCTGCAGACTCGCAGCGGCTCTCAGCTCTAATTCCTCAGCCGTCATTACACTTAATTAGAGCTCTTTCAGTGATTCATAAAAAAACATCTTTTACAGGCCGAGCTCCGCCGCTGGAGGCAGCCTGTCATTTCCCCACAGCTCCTCTCAGCCAATCACAGCGGCCCGTCCAGGTGGCGGTCGAAGGAAGCGCTCAGGGGGTGAGGTCGCCCCCAGGCGCTGGTCCCGGATCAGCTCTTCCTCCCGCCGGCCTCCATCGCCTGCGAGGTGCGAGGCTGATCTGGGAGCAGCGGCGGCTTCGTCCCAACCAGCTCTTCCAGTCTATAAACGCAGGCGGCTCGCACCTCAGCGCCCAAACCCGTCATTAGCCTGTCATGGCGGCCGTAAATCAAACCTACCAGCTCTGTTGTCATGGCGACACCAGAGGCTCAGCACTTTTACTGCAGCTACAAATCAAACGGGGACGTTTGAGCCAGCAGGCCTTTGGCACGCCGCCGGACTGCGAGGAGAAAGTCACATGCTACTTCAGGTCAAATGAGGTGTTTCATGTAAATCAATCAATCTCTTATCGGCTCATCTCGCCCATCATCGCCCCTCACGCCTAAACCGCAACAGCTAACCAATCGGTGGCCTTCACCGTGGTGGAATCGGTAATTCAGGCCGTGGGACATCAAGGCTCCTTCTTTTTTTTTTTTGTTGGTTACGTAAACTGGCGTGCAGAGTTTTCACAAGTTCAACTCACATAAAAACTACAGCAAATTAAGAAACGTTAATCATCGTGCTGTCAATAAACGCAGGAGTTTACCTGGCAGTTAGCGAGGTGGAGCAGCCATCGAGCGCCACACAAACGCTGTGGCGTGATAATCGATGGACGTAAATCACTGACGTTTATAGACGACGCTCCTTTCTCACATCCGTACTTTCCTGGCAGCTGCTGCTTCACGTGCTGAGGACTCGCCTTGAGACCGAACAGGATGTTCGTCACCGCGGCTCAGAAAGGACTTTCAGCCCGAGTTAGACGAGTTTTCTCTCTGCTGGTGTGTGTGTGTGTGTTGTTTCAGGAACAAATATGGATTAACACAAGTGTGACTGCGAGTGTGGAGGTTTATGAGAAACACCGGAGAGAAATTAATGAAACTATGAGACTGAATTTTACAGTTTATCTCCATCTAATACGATCTAATCCACAGTTCGTCCATTCAGCTGAGGAGGAAAGTCTCAAACAGAAACACTGTTCTTTCACTTCAGTTCATTTTTTTCACAAAACATGTTGGACTTTGTAAAATATGACCAAACAGCTGAAACTATTGATTAATAATTGATTAATGGTTTTTGAAGAAAAGAAATGGCGACTATTTTTGATTATTTTCCTGTCAGAACATTTCTTAGTTGAGTCATTTAAAGGAACAAGTTAGAAGTTTGGTAGTTAGCTGTAATGGTTACAGTTAAGGTAAAGATGTGTGTGTGTGTGTGTGTGTGTGCATGTGTGTGTGTGTCGTGAGAAGTGAGTGGAGGATCACTGGATGGTTGGAAATCCCCTCGACATCGTCAGTTTTCCTCCTTTTCTTTGACACACACACGTCAAACTTTCCCTCCATCAGAGCGACTTTGATGAGTTTCTGTCACGCACACACAGTCAAACACACACACACACTGGACCACAGGTGAAGGTGTGTGTGGGTGTGTGTGTGTGTGTCCTGACGGCGGGTCGCATGCTGAGCTGCAGCCTAGACGCAGCAGCTGAGTGAAAAACCACAGACTCTGATTTTAATGACCTTTTTTGCAGCAGTTAAGTTGATTTGGTTGATTAGAGGTTTGGTGACGAGTGGCTGCTGGGTTCATTTGTCTCGTTTGGATAAATACTTTCATTAACGTTATAAAGCTGCTCAGCCCCTGCGATCACACACACACACACACACACACACACACACACACACACGCGGAGGTGACGGGTGATTGCTGCTAATTGTAGCACTCGGCTGATTGGAGGGCAACAAGCGTGAAACAAACTTCAGCAGGTTCAAACATCATCAAACACTGTTTTCACATTATTTCCACACAAGTTTCAGGCTGAACTGAAACAATAACGTCTGTTACTTTTTATTATAAACACTTTTTATTATTAACCCCCCCTCCCCCCCGACATGACACTTGGTATCTTCCAGCAGCTTCACCTTTTGTTTGTTTAGTAACTTTTCACCTTCAGTCTGCAGATCTGAACGTCCTCCATCATCACACTTTCACTCTGCGACCACAAAAACTCCACAAATGTCTTCTCAGTGTTGACACTTCAAATAAAAGCTGGAAGTCTTGAAGCTCATCAGCTGTTGGATCCCATTTTAATGAGATGAGTCACAGAGAAAAGAGTTTACCTCCGTCCCCATGATGCTTCTGACCGACATCCGTCAGTCCGTCTGCTCTGTTTAATCCGCCTTCGCCGGTTTGATAATTGAATTTAATAACCATCACTAACCGTGGAGGCTCACCTGGTCTCACCTGTCAGAGTCGGCGGTGTTTTGAAGCAGTCGGTACACTCGGAGGAGATAAGAGAAGTGATAATTTGTTTCTGTCAGTCGTGCACCTACATGCCTCCTACCATCTGTTATTGCATTTCAGCCTCTCATTGTGAATATTGAAACATTTCCATGGCAACGCCACCAACATACAGGCAGGTATCAGCGACCAGAGGGGGAGGAAGCGGCTTCATGGTGCCTCCATCATCTTCACAGTCTGTGGAGAGCAGCACACACTCCGCTCTGCTAATTATAATGTGCATTTTTCACATTTCATACCTGTTCTTTGTGCTTCGTGCTGTCGCCGGTGGACAGCAGGCAGTGTGTGTGTGTGGGGGGGGGTAACTTACCTTAAGTATGTTTGAAAAATGCAGCCAAGTGCCCTCATTGATGCCCCTACGGCAGATCAAACATGACAAAAAGCCTCGAGGAGCCCGTCGTGTGACAGAGTCTCTACACAGTTTAAAGGTTAATAGTTTTCACAGCAGTTACAGTTTAAATCTGAGTCACACAGAAAAATATTTTGACCTTTTCCATGATGAGAAAGTGTTTTGGTCTGAATCCGTCACTATAAAACCTGCAAAGTGCCGTAAATCCACTGTTGACGCCTCCTCCACCTGTTTGACTCTGTTTACCTGTAACTTTTTACTAACATGCAGGTTTGAGTCTCGATCATGTGTCTCCGTTAATGATCTGCAGCGGGATCGAAGGCTGTGATCAGCGGCTGGAGGCGGACGGAGGAGGACGGAGGAGGACGGAGGATCAGCAGGATCAGCTTCAACCTGCAGAGGATTTACAGGTCTGACGGCGTCTGTCTTTACTTTTAATTATTAAAACTGACTGTGAGTCTGCAAACAGCAGCTCTGAATCCCAAAACACACACATGCAAACACATGTTTAGTTTAATTTAAAATTAAGATTTAAATAAAGTTTTATTTACAGTTATTTAATTTTAAACACTTCTTTAAATATATACCTTACACAGTACTGTCTCTTTTGTTTCAATTAAACTGTCTGTAGGCAGTTATTTAATGATTTGTTTGCCAAAAATTCAGCATTAAAAATAATTATTATCACTATTTTAATTATCAGTCTTTTTATTATAATTATTTTGTTGTTCTAAAAATCTAAAAATTAAATTCTTCGACACCAAATTTCCAAAATGTAAATACCATTAAACTGAATTACATTTGTAATTTTCTCTTGTGCAGCATTATTCTTCTTTTATTTTTTTAATGAGTAGACATCATTCGTCGTGTAAATTTACAATTTTCTGTTCTTGTTCTTTAACTTTTTGCAGTTTCACAACATTTGACACCTCAGATCTCAGATTTTCGGTCCAAAACAAGAAAAGTTTTTTATAATTTCACATCAGCAGATTTTCAACACGTAAACAAAACATGAGATTTGATTTTGTTTTATTGATATTTTTTCCAAATCTGAACACAGGAAGTACAAAGCTTCTGTCATTTTTTCCTCCTTAAAGGAAACCAGTTGTACAGTTAGTGCATTCGATCCTAAAACAATGAAAAAATAGATCTGACTAAGAAGAAGAAGAAGAAGAAGGAGAAGAAGAAGGAGCAGAAGAAGAAGAAGAAGTGCTACATAAGGAGATGATGAGGTAAATCTGTCCAGGAAGAAGAAACGAACTGATGAATGGATGCAGTGAAAGAAACAAACAAACAGGAGAGTCCACACATTATTATTATTATCATCATTATATACACATCAGATGCATAGAATACTTTTCAAATCCATTTTTACATAAATACCTACATTTTTTTTTGTTTCCAAAAAAGACTAAAAACTACCAGCTGAACGAAAGTGAAACCGGTCCAAACTGCTCCAGGATCAGCTGGTGTCAGACTGCCGCAGTGCCGCTGAGCAGGACGCGCACACACACACACACACACACGCACACACACACGCATGCACGCACACACACACACACACACACACACTCTCTCACACACACACACACAGCTGCATGGAAACACCCGTCAGTGAAAAACATCTGTAACTTTCCTCCAGTCGACATCGTCACAGATTCAGATTTCTTCTTTTCTTCAGATTCTCAGTTTAACGTTGAAATAATGTTATTGATAATATTTCTATATTTTTCTTTTTTATCAACAACCAACAACATATTGTGTGTGTGTTTGTGTGTGTGTGTGTGTGTGTGTCCTGGTGACATTTTCCTTCCTTACCGTCGACACACACACACACACACACACACACACACACACGGTGGGAAGAAAAAACACAGAATCATTTTTCCTGTTTTGAATCTCGTCGCAGTTGTTTTTCACTCAGAGGTTTTTTTGCAAACAGCTCAGAAAAAAGAGGATTCAGGTTCGTCCAGCAGGAAGTGAAGTTTCTCTCTTTAAATTTATAAATTCAGCCCAGATTGTTCTGGTTTTTAGTGTTTAATCCACACCGACTGATTATTTCCTGAGAAATGTTCAAAGACTCAAACAGAAATATGTTTTCTTGTGACTGGCGGCCTCATGTCTGGATTATTAGTCTGATTTAATTCAAATGTTGCTGTTAAAGATGTTTGTGTGATCACGTTTAAAACAAAGCTGACTGTTTTCTGCTTCATGTAAAATCTGATCGATTTCATTTTCACCCCAGAAAGAAGCTTTTTTTTTAAATCTGAGACACCAAATCTGATGTTTTTCATAAAAATCACTTCAAGTCAAAAAATTAATTCAAAATCTACTAAACATGGCGATGCCTTCAGGAGAATTCGTCCTTTAAGCTTTTTTTTTTTTTGCCTCACACATTAAAGAAACTTCGATGTGTGTTTCTGGTGACTGTGTTCGTTCCTTCGTTCCTGCTGGAGGAACCTTATTTCTCGTCTTTTTCTCAGACATGTTGTTCAGCTGAGCAGATTTCGTGCGAGCCGGCCGCCGTCTGTTGCAGACAGACGCTCAGAAAACCTTCAGCGGAGCAGCTTCTCACTTTAAACGTCACTTTTTTCAGGACGCTGGTTTCGTTTGGCACCAAAATCCACCATCGAGTGTTCAGTCAACAGCTGTGACCACGTTCGGACTCCTGTTTCTTTATCTTCAGTCCAACTCCAACAGGAAGTGACAGTTTTTTAAGCTCCTCCCCCTTCGTGGCTGATCATGGTTTTTGTTTTTTTATTGTCTGTAACAGGAAAGTTTTGACCTCCTGCTGTTTGCATGAGTGCCGATGCCTTCAGGGACATCCATCAGTCCTCGGAAAGGTAAGCGTTCACTGATGTGTGTGTATGTGATCTGTGTTTATGTGTGTGTCAGATGTGCTGTGATGCTTGTATGTGTGTATGTGTGTGTGTGTATTCTAACTGTCTCAATGTCGTGTTACAGTTTCCGCATGTTTTCTTAAAAAAGATCATATTTTTTACCAGATTGAAGGAAAATTTTCACAGATTATTTCATCTTTTAACTCAGTCTGATGATGGCAAAACAAATGTGAGCTGTGATTTAACAGGAAATGAAGATCTGACTGTTTGTTTCTGCAGAGTCTGATGAGACATGGAGATCAGATCCTCTTTAGTTTTACAAAAAGTCCTTAATGTTTCATAAGCGTTTGTTTACATAAACTTTCTTTTTAAAAACCTGTTAGCAGCTAGCTTTATCGCTAACTGCATTATTTGTTGTCGATTTCAATTTAGATATTCTCATTTCTTTTGTTTGATCTGGTTTAAAGAAAATAGTTAAAAATACCATTTAAAAAATCTTTTTTATTGGTAAAAATAGTATTTGTATCATTAGTATAACTGTAAATCTGCTGGTTTGTAATTTTTATGACTAAACTTGAGAAAAATTTCATTATTATCCACAAAGTCTCACATTAGTGTTTGTTTTTTTCTGATGATTCTTCACATTCAGTGAAAATTTATTCTTTTGTTTTTAGACAAATGAAAAAGCTGCAGACTTTCGTTTCATTCTGTTCTCACAAGCTCTCAAAGCTTCCAGATTCATTTCAGCTCATATTTGTTTCTTCACCAGAGAGCTGACGTTGGCCTCGTGGTGCGTTCGCTGTCTGCCCTCTCCACACGTTTGTTCAGACATTTGTTTTCTTGTGAATGGCACCTTATGTTCAGGAAACGACTGAGCCCGTTAGCAACGTTAGCTCAGTTAGCCGTTCCTGTTCACATACGTCTGACGGTTTCCTCTCTTTTCCAAACGTGTGGAAGAGGCGCCTGAACGCATCCTCATTATTAAGATGTCTGATTCAAACCCATGTGAGGGTGTGTTTCTGAGTGTGTGAGGTGTGTGTGAGGTGTGTGTGAGGTGTGTGTGTGTGCTGCAGTCTAGTCGTCGCTGATGACGTCCACGTCCTCTCCTCCCTGCTGCTGTGTGGCGGCTCTCCAGCGGTTCACATGCTGACTGCCCTTCCTCTTCTGCTGAGCTTCAGGAGACTCTTCCTCCAACTTCTGACGCTTGTGCTTCGTCCGGCGGTTCTGAAACCACACCTTCACCTGCACAGACGGAGAGAAGAGAGAGAGACAGGTGTGTCTGAATACAGGTGAGACAGAGTCCAACTGAAATCTGCTGCAACATAAGAACAATACAACAGATGCTGTGTGACGTCTCCACACACACATTTATATTGTCTAATATTGACTCTGTTTCCCTGATAAATGATCAGTTATGACTGACAACATAAAACATTTAAGCCTGTGTGAAAAACAGCTCAGAGAAAGCTCAGAAACATGTAAGTAACATTTACCGAGGAGCTTTAAAAACATTTTCAGTCTGGTCACTAAAATAAAACATTTCTCTTGTACGTTTCTGCAAACAGCGAACACGTCAAAGTTACATGTTTCATCAATAATATGAATCAAAGTAACGTTTTTCAGGTTGTTAATCGTCTGTTTCTCTCATCAGGAGGAGGATGGAGGCGGTTGGAGGAGGATGGAGGCGGACGGACGACCAGGCGAGAAGCTGCAAACAGCAAAACGAATCAAGGTCGAGAGTTTCAGGTAACTTCAATGACCGTCGGGACATTTTGACGCCGTTTGTGGACAAAACCAGATTTTTTTCAAGGTTTTTAAAAACCTGATCTCACCCAAATATTAGCTGAGTGTTTTAGTGTTTAAACCTAACGAGACATTAACTTGAAGCATTTACACCAGAATTAAATGGTGGAATTTCTTATGAAATGATTTACAAGATTAATTATTCATTAAGACCATCAGGCAAAAGTTTTAATTCACTTTTATTTCCTAATACTTAAATCCTCTACTCTGTAATTTTTGAGGCAAAAAATGTACATTTAACTTTACATGGCTTACAGACAATTATTAACAAATTTATTTATTTACTTATGCGAAGATAAATTGTCTCAATTTAATTTTAATTCACAAACTACCCAGCAGAAAATGTAGTTTACCTGAGCTCAGTCTGAACCAGCTGTATAATAAAGTGATGCATCATCAATCATAATTAAAATATGTAATTCATACTGTTCTTAAATTATCTGAATCTTGTTTCAACAAAAAAAATTGTAAGAAAAAAGTTTTAACAGACTGCAGGAGACACAAGCAGCAAAATGTATTTCAAACACTTTTTATGTGAATTTTACATCATGTTTGCAGATGATCAAACTTTCCATTTTTACTTTTATTAAACAATAATAATAATTTAATTTCATTTTATGTTTCAAATTAATTTAAAGATGCTTTCTGCTCCTCTTTCTACCAGCTGCAGAGCCTCATTTTAAGCTAAAAGAATAAGTGTGTGAAAGTCCTCAGAAAGGCGGCGGTTCCCGCTGATCGCCTGCTTCCACTGCTGACAGTAATAATAATAAATGTGTTGGAGCTGCACAATGATTTAATCTCTTTACGCTGGTAAAACATGGACCTGACATGCAGAAGTGTTCAAACACGTCCGGCTCGATCCCGTCTGCAGAAGTCATCGCGCTGACTAAGTAAGAGCTCATGTTGCACAATCTGTCAGCGTGAACTGATATTAAATCCGTCCACGGAGCTGCCAAAGGCCTCAGGTGACACTTTAATTCCAGATCCTCAGTGTGTGACAGGACGCTGTGTAATTATGATACCAATGTCACTCTGATGGATCCGTCAGATTCGTGTCAGCGCTGACGAGTCGCTCAGTTTTAGCTCGGCATTCTGGGAGAAAAGTGTGTGAGGGGATTTCCTGTCGAGCTCCGAAGTCGCAGCTAAAATCCCAAAATGAGTTCTTGTTACTTTATAAACACAACACGTTCGAGGAGAGCGACATGATTCAAACTAAAAGTTACGTTTCCACCATGGTTTTTATCCAAGTAAAAGTAGTAGTACCAGCCTGTAAATGTACTCCATTACAAGCCAAAGCCCTGCAAGTTAAAACCTGTTTGTTTCACACACTCATCAATTCTGAGATTTAAGGTTGTTGGGTTTTTTTTAAAGACTAGTGGAAAAAAACATCTTAAATACTCATTTAGCTGTTTATTTTAGTTCCTGATCATACGCTAAATGCAAATTAGCACATTTTTTAAAATGCAATACGCCATTTTTGCTGCTAGAGGTCTCTCTATCAAAGGTCATAGTTTGATGACATCATAATGCAGTGTGGGATCATGGGATTTGTTTGTTTCCTTGTCCAGCTCAAGTCCGGGTTTGGTGCTGGTTTCCTTCCTCACTCTCTGACTGGTGTTACTACGGAAGTTACGGACAGGAGACTAAATGACGTGTAGCCTCAAAGAAACTGACGGATTTCTGAGTTTGAACAAGAGAAAAATGTTCGTACACCATAAAAAAGTGAACGACAAGAGATCAAGTCACTTTTAGACATTTTGACTTTTTCAAACTTCATTAAAGTTCCAAAGATTAAAATATTCAAAAACATTATATT
>JAPZDV010000026.1:26088006-26100608 GCA_029814665.1 Acanthurus lineatus
AAGAAGAAGAAGAAGAAGAAGAAGAAGAAGAAGAAGAAGAAGAAGAAGAAGAAGAAGATGTGAGAGTGCTGACAGTGATGATGATGATGATGATGATGATGATGATGATGATGATGATGAGGAAATCAGAGTGATGAGGTCACGACAACGGTGATGAAGGTTTGTTCTCAGCATTTTCAATCAATCATCAATAATCATCTGAAATAACCAATAATGTCAAATACTCGGGATCAGTGGAAAGTAACTAAGTGTGCGTTTACTCGAGTACCCTCTACTCGACTACATGTATCTGAGTTAATTTACAGATCCTGTTACAAATACAGAAGCAGTGTGTGAAGTAATCAGACTGAAATGAACAGATTATGGATTAATTATCATAATTCAGTGATAAAATATCGAGTTAATCGATACTAAACGTTTTTTGTTTTTTTAAATGCGGTATTTTCGCTTTTTGGTTTCACTGCTTTTCTAAAGTTTTCCTCCTCTAAAATTAAAACAGAGTTTAAACCAGAACAAGATATTTTTCTGTATTTGTTTCTCACATATAAAAACCAAAATCAGAAGAAAGAAAATTCTGATTAAATTTCTTTTATTCTGCGAACTGATTAAAGAATCTGTTCAAATCGAGTCGAGTGATTTTTATTGTGAACTTCACTTTCATTGATGTAAGAAAATTAAAGTTTGAGGGTTTGAAGATGACAGTTCCTCCCTAACATTAACATGTGAACATTAAAATGGATAAAAGTCTTTAATTAATTTGAAACAGATTATTTTTTATTGATTATGTTTCTCTGAAATACAGATTTCAGTTCTCAAAGCTTCCAAACTGCATTTTAATCGGCTGAGATCTTTTAAAGGGAAACAATGAAGGTAAATTCTTCTTTTTCTGGTTTTAAAAAAGCTTTTAAATGAATCATGAAGTTCACAGTCAAATTATTTTCATTAGTTTGTTTCATTTATTAGAAAATCGTGGATTTGAAAATGTGAAAAATGTGACAAAGAAGAAACAATCTTCTTGTTTTCTGTTATAGTTTCCATTTTTGTGTTTGTGTCTCGAATCAAAAGTGTGTGTGTGTGTGTGTGTGTGTGTGTGTGTGTGTGTGTGTGTGTGTGTGTGTGTGTGTGTGAGCGACAGGTCAATTGACACAGAACAAGACACTTGACCCCGGAGGTCAAAGGTCAGAGGAAACACCTTCTTTCATCCTGTTTTCAGAGTTAAACTCAGCTTCTGTCGGACTGAACTCAATTTGTCGTCTCATCTTTTTATTTTATTCTGTTTGTTTTTGATTTAATTTCTCAGCTGTTTTTTAAAAAAAATCAACATCTTTAAAAACTTAAGTTCTTTGTTTAATTTTAAATTCTGAGGTAAAAATTTTAATTTTTACTTTTCAACATTTATTTGATCGTTTTAGTTACTTTGCTGATTCTGAGTAAAAATTCAAAATTCAATAATCAAAAACAAAATGATAATTATGGATTTAAGTAAAACTTCACTCGTTCATAAAATCATAAAAGAGCCGCCACATAAAAACTGATGAACACATGAAATCAAGAACTATAATTTAGTGAAATAAATTTTATTCTGAAAAGGATCTTTCTGCATATTTTTACACTTTTTGATGCAAATGTTTTTTTTCACATTTACCTGCAGAGACGTTTTGAGTATTTTCACTCTGCGGTATTTCTACTTTTCCTGAAGTAACGTATCCGATTACTTCCTCCTCCTCTGATCCTCAGCGAGCCGACTGACGTCAGAAACGTTCAGCAAAACAAACAGTTTGAACGAAACGTCAATCGATCAGTAAAAATCCATCGATAAGCGTTAAACTCATCAGAGCCACAAACCTGCTGCTCGTTTGGATGAAGAACTTGTTGTTTTGTTGTTTTGTTGTTTTGTTGTTTTGTTGTTTTGTTGTTTTGTTGTTCGGACTCGGTGGGTCGGAGCCGTTTCTCCTGAACTGAACCTGAAAACGAACCGAAACCTCAAAGTCTGAACTCACAAACTCAGTTTCCTCAAACAAACTCTGAATTATCCAGCAGAGAAGAAAAAGACATTTTATTGATGGACAGAAGGACGTGATCACAGTTTGCTTTCATGCGCAGAAAAAATGAAATAAATTCAGGAAAAATGTCCCATCAGGATGAAAACAGACTTTTAACTCTGAAACTAAAGTTTATATTCTGATTTATGGCAGAAAATAAAGACGCTTCATCACAGATTATCATTTTTAAATCTACATTAAGTCATTTTTTCATCATATTTATTGAAACTGCAGCAGGTTTTGTATTTTTTGGTCACATCATCTGTTTGCAGGTCGTTTCCTCTCATGTTTGCATGTTTGTTTGTATGATTTTTCTCTCATTAAACTAAATTCAGCCTCTTGTTTCTTGTTTCTGCAGACTGAAGCTGCAGCTTCAGCGTGTTTCCTCTTTGTTTCAGGACATTTTAGGTCCAAACTCTGGACTTTTAAAGCCTGAAACTCGGCGGTGTCACAGAAATCTGCCTCCTCTCTGTGAGGCGTTCAGGTGCAGAGGAATAAAGATCTTCACCGTCACGTCTCGTGTTTCTGACTCGTGTCCCGGTCGCCTCTCCGGGTCTGTCGGTCAGAAACCTTCAGGCCGTCCGGTTCCGACCCGCTCGGCCCGGACTCGGCCCGGACTCCGCAGCTTTTGGTCCTGGGGGACAAATGCCAGCCCATTCAGGAGCCTCTAATTGTGGCCCGGGAAGCTGCACAAAGCCCCCCTGCCTCCGGCTTCAATGGGCTGCCCTGCAGAGGCCCGTGTGAACCGCAGAGCCCCTTTTTCCTCCCCATCCTGCCTCAGTGTGCCGGCCCCCCCGCCCCCGCCGCCCCCGCCCCCTCCACATGTTAATTAATAGGCCTTGCCGGCAGATTTGGATCCCGCTCGGCTTTGATTGAAGGCGGCCATTAGCATCTATTAATTGTGCCTCTGGCGTTTCATTGCGGCGCTGAAAGGAGGAATTAAGTGGTGTGCGTGATTGTGCGCGTCGGCTGCGAGGCTGAGTTAAAGCGGGGTTATTGTCCCCGCAGCCCGGAGCCAGCTCGCTGCTGCTAAGCCCTCTTGAAAGTGAAGGGGCGACTCCTCTCATTAGAGCCCAACAAGGGGAAGATATTAACAGGAAATAACTGCAAATTTCCTTTTTTCCCCCCCACTTCTAATCTCTCCTCTTTATGTCCCGCATGAAAAGGGCACTTAAAAATGTAAAGAGGGGAAAAGTGGAGCGATGATACAGTAGTCCAGCCGATGGATGTCAGTCTGCTGCTCAGAAACCCTGAGCTCTGATTGGTGGAGCTGCAGGAGGTCAAACATGGCTGCAGTTCGCTGCTGGTTCGTGTTTTCAGGTTTCAGAGGAGAAACAAAGTTTTCATGCAAACTGAGGAACAAACGAACAAGAGGAACGTTTAAGCTTCAAACTGCATCAGATTCATCACAGAAACGCTGCTGATCTCTGAAACCTGCTGCAGAAACTCAGCAGGAATCTCATTTTGTTGTTGTGGATTATTTTCCTCTTTTAAACTCATAATGAATATAAACATGTTTCCTCTGAAGGATGAACATTTTTCTGCATCCAGAGTTCAGATGAAGCTGCTCAACATCACCGACCGAAGCCAAAACAGCACATTTTTCACTTTGAAATGTCTGAAAGTCTCAACAGGTGAATTTATGCTGCTGCCTTTAAATCCAGAGTTTTATCATTTTGTTGAAGCTGAAAATTAAATGCATTCTGCTGTTTTTCTGTTATTTCATTTCCACACTTTACAATTTTTCAGATTTACAGGTTAAAAAAAGGACATCTGTCAACTTTTTATTTTAAATCATTTTTTTTATTTCCAGGCTTCTGACTGAACAAAAGCTTCTTAAAATCTGTTGATTTGTGTCCGAGCTGCTGCAGCTGTAAAGCAGAAACACTGAGCTTCGTACAAACACACACACACACACACACTGTGAACTGTGTGAGGCAGCAGCTTTGTTTTCAGCAGAGAAACTGAGCTCCACATGTTCAGCTTTCAGATTTGTTTCCTCTCATCAGTTTCTCTCGATAACAAAGTTGTTTTATTTGATATGAGACGTCTGTTGTTTGGCGCCCCCCAGTGGCCGCAGGCATCAACAACACCTGCTGCTGATGAAAGTACAAACTGATGAGTTTTTTCTGTTTTACATTTCTGTTTTCTTTCGACCCAAAGATTCACCGTGAGACTCGAACACTGATGCTTTTTATTTCTTTCTCTTCTTTCTCTTCTCTGGCTGCTGCTCATTCATCCGTTTATCCTCCATGTTCACACACTCACACACTCCTTCAGGTGTTTCCAGGTGGCTGTAAAGTGCCATGGGAACGCTGTGACATGACAGCAGAGGCTGTGACCCATGGCTAACACACACACACACACACACACACACACTCACACACACACACACACACACACACACACACACACACACAGCAGGAGCTGACCTACAGGTTTGGGGATGTCTCAGCTTGTCAAACATCCACTGACACACTGATCCCTTTACATCCGCTCAGCACCTCACACACTCACACACACACACACACTCATACACTCACACACTCAGAGCAGTGCCCCTTAAACTGCAGGTCAGGGTTGTCGAGCCTCCCGGGCCTCAATATCAGGAGTCTGGGTCACACACACACATACACACACAGTTTTTATCTACCTGAGGCGGCCTGATGTCACAGAAAACCACCACCAGCGCCACTAATTTTCCCACAATGCAATGCACAAAAGAGCTGCTCACAGCTGAAAATAAACTGTAAAAAGGCAGATGTGAAGCTTCTGGCTGTTCGAACAGTTTTATCTGATTGGCAGTGAAGTTCTGACCAATAGAGAATCAGTTTGAACAGGAAGTTAGCATCCTGCTGTTAGCACATATGATGTTCGCCATCTTAGCTCAGTACGTTAGCATGCTAACTTTGCTAATTTGCATTGAACACGGAGGAAGTTTAAGTTTTAAGTTTTGCAGGTATTTGATCGTAAACTAGACAATGAAATGATAAATTTATTGGCCTTAAAAACAGATGAAAAGTCACCAAAGTTATTGCAGTCGATCCTCTGCGGAACATTTCAGCCATGTTGAAATCATTTCATGAAAAAAAAAACAAGTTTGTCTTCAGCATTTTACTCAAATGAAATGGATGAATATAATCCAATCTACAATAATTAAAGGGGAAACATCTTGATGTCTCCCCACAGTTGTCTTCAGCCTCAGGATGTGAAGCTCACTGCTGGTGGACTGTTGCGCCCCCTGCAGGCGAGTCACAGCCGCTCTGCTCTGCATCCAGTCTTTGTTCTGATTTGATCCCAGTTTGTTCCCACATGTTGTAATAATGAGGTGCTTGTTGTCAGCAGGCTGTCAGAGCTGCAAACATCTCAGCATCTTTCACTCGCTAACTACAGAAAACAGAAAGAACAATACAACATATTATCAGCAGGGGTCAAAGGTCACTGTTTCTACACCAGCAGAGTGGAGCTGCGAACTGACAAACTGTGTTTAAGGATCCGCTGTGACGTTCAGTGGTGGAAAACTGTGGACAGCAGATGCAGATCGTCCTGCAGGTTGTTCTGTCAGAGAAAGTTCACAGGTTCGACCTCAAACATGAACAAGAAAACTAAACGGTGCTCTGCTGCCCTCTAGTGGACATGCAGGTGCAGCACCCAACTGGACTGTGTGATTGCTGGTTTTCACTTATGATAAATCAGGTTTTCAGACAACAAAAATCTATTAAATGATGTTTTTGGGGGTTGTTGAGAATGAACTGCATTAATCCTGTAATATTAAGAATTCTGATGTAGAAATCAGTGGACACGCACGGATGAGTTCTTATTTAAACTACAGCCAATATATCTTATAATTATTTATCTTTTGTTAAATCAAGCACCAAAACTATAAAGTCAAATTCAAGTCATGTCTCACAAAGTGTTATAAGCTCAAAAAAAAGGCCAGAGACCACTGAAATAGATAATGTTTACACTGAAAGTTGTATAACTTGAACAGATTTTTTTAGTTCTTAAGACCTTTTGCATAACTTTAGCCTAAATATCTCATTTCCATTAAGTTGGCTTTCACCCAGTTCAGTCCAACATTTGTATTTTACTTTAATTAGCTTAGTTAGCTCAACAGATTTTATGTTTGTCGACATGTTGGTTTAAGGTTTTTATGGCAAAAAGAGCAAAGGACTGAAAATGAAGCACAGAGATTCTACTTTCATCATAAACTCTATAAACACTCAACAGCTTTTTTATCTTTGGGTTTTGTGGAACTGTCAGCACAGACGTGACACTCAAAATGATCAGATTTAGTCGCAGCTTTTTATTTAGTAAAGCCAAAAACAAAAGGAGCAAAGAAACTGTTGGACTTAAACCCAACAAAGAAAAGATGAATAAGTTTTTGAACATAAGAAGCCGAGAAAATTCAAAACTATACAACATGGAGAAATCTCTCTGACACAAACTCCTGGTAAAATACTGTCAAAGTGCTAAGTGCATAAAGAGAGAGACAACAAAACACTGACAAATGGTTGTTTTTTTTTTGTTTTTTGGCAACACGAAGGTCACATCCCATAAATCCACATCCTGTTTACAAAAAGAGAAAAATACTCAACTCACAACCTGTTTTTCATATCAAAACAGAAAAAAGATCTCAAACTGACAGTCATCAAGCTTTAAAAGGAAAAACGTGTACAGTGGTTATTGTTATTGTTCTGGATGAAAACGTGAAATAAGCTCTAAACACAGTAAACAGCTTTTCATGGTAAACTGGTTTCACACCATCGTTCAGTTGCTGTTTGGACAGAAACCTTCAAGGAAACAGCTGAAAAGTCCAAAACAGAGAAATTGATCACATTAGCTCAGACACGTCACATCTTTTTTATAATATTTTTATAATGCTGCTAAGCTGGAGAATAAAACAGTTTTCACTTCTGCACCTGTTTGTGTAGCATGTTAATGTACTTAGCTAACTTGTAGCAACTCAAGCTAACCCTGTGAGCTATTTTGGCTTGCTAGCACATAATTAGCTAGCTCTGCAGCCACAGCAGCTAAAAAAATTAACTAGCTAACTAGGATTTAGCATCACTGCAAATAGCATCACCTACAGGGAGTTTGTGGGAACACATGGTCAATTTTTGCTGAGTCACTTTCAGTTACGATCAGGCACCAAAACTCTGCAGCTTTATTTAAACACTTCCCAACAAAACAATGAACGAACATTTGTTATAAAACAAACTGTGAAGCTTTTACTGCTAGTGAAGCTAAACACTGGACTCAACTTCACTTCAGCCGTAGTTTGTGCCAAATGCTAATGTGCTAACAGTAGCATGTTAATAAGCATTTTGCAGATACAACATGTTGTCACAGTGGTTTTTAGCATGCTTAGTGTTTCATCATGTTAGCAAGGCCACAGTTAGCATGTAACATGCTTCTACTGTGAATGACGATTCCTATGCTAGCTTCTCAGAACTTAAACGCTAGCACTTTCACATTCCATGTTAGCATTTAAGGTGGAATAAGAAACTCTAGGGTTTTTTATTGCAGAAGTACTTGTATGTACTGAAATTAAGAGTAATAAAATCTGCTCACTGCAACAAGAGAAATGTTCAGTTTGTGTTGAACAAGAAAGTTAAGTTTATAACAACGGCTACACTTGAGCCAAGATGTTAGCATGCTAAAAAAATTAACTGCTGATTGTTCTTTCTTGAATAAAACCAAAACAATTGATGGTTGAGAGAAAGTTCTGATTCTGAGGCTCATAAACACGTTTAAAACCCCAAAATAAAAAGGGCTCAGTGTGATTTTCTTTTTCTTTTCCTGAATACTGAAAGTTACGTTTACACACTGAAGTGAAGTGGCGTCGACCCTGAACAGCAGCAACGAACAGACGATAAAAAGAGTCTGCTGACTAACAGCGAGAGGCGTTTGTGAGCGATTTGTGAGGCACAAACACTGAAAAGGAGTGAAACCAAACGGAGTAAACAAAATGATTTTACATCAAGTTTGAAAAGATGTTAAAAAAATAAAAAGCAGTCGATTGGTTTTAATTCTGCTGGAGGAGATTGTTTAGTTTTATCGATGCTATGTTTGTTAATTCTCATTGTTCACTTAAACTCTCTGGCAGAACGTTCAGGTACAAACATGAAACCCATCAGTATTTTGAGCAGAATAACCTTTAAAAGGTCCTAGTTTAGGATCGGAGGGAAACCTGAGCAGGTCCTCAACGAATCACTGAAGTTTCATTTTCTTGTAAAGATTTCTAAGATGCTTAGCGACTCCTTTTTCCTGAACTTAAGAAAAAAATCTTTAGTCCGCAAAAACAAATGAATTCACCTTGAATGCTGTCATACCTGAAACATAAATGAGTTCTTGGAAGAACTTGTAGCGTCTCAGGTAACTGAAGCAGACGTCCAAGTTGAAGTGGAACACAAAATCGGCTGATGAACATCTCAGAGCTTCAGTGCTGGTTGTCCAACTTAAGGACAACCAGGTTCATGGGCAGAATGGATTGGTAACCTCTGTTCTCTCCGTCCTTAACTGCCCACACAGATGTGCCAAAGAGCGAGGCACTTACCCTGGGAGCTCCAGGAGGAGCTGCTCAGGTGGGATAACCAGGCAGAAGCTTCAGGTAGGAGCCGAAAACCTTTTTCAGTCTCCTGTTTCCTGAGAAGACAGAGACATCTGGCTTCCTTCATGACATCAACGCAGCAAAGATCAAGAAGTCAGTGTAAAATGACGAAAACCTCAGAAAAACCCTCAGAGTTCTGAGGTTCATCATGTCAGAGTTATGGTAGCACCAGAAGATCCAGCTTCATGCCGACAGGATCCGTTACAACACGAGGCTCAGGCACTTTCGCAGACAGATCGTAGTAAGTAAAGTCACACCAGCACTTTTTAACAGAAAAACAAGAGCCGGTGGGTTTGTTCATTTGTTCTTTTATGTTCCTGGTAAGAAATCATTTCACCTGTTAGCTCTTTAGCCACAGCAGCTAGCTAACGAGCCCCACATGTAGTCACAACATCACCAGGCTACTTCACAGGATTCATCTGTGTGACTCTGCCGCCACAAAGATCCGTTTCACGATTCCTCAAAAACACTTTGATGCTTCATGGCTCAACTTCAGATCAGAACTCATTTCCAACCTTTTCAAAACACTTAAACCGTCACAACGTACGAGAATCTGTCAGTAAACACACAGGATGATGACAGATGAACAGATCAACAGATTGATGTGGCTTAACCTGAATATTCTGAGACCTGATGCTGTCTGTTCACACAGGATCCAGTTTGGACTCCACGGAGCAGCCGTAAACCTGCTCAACACGCTAACATTCGAATATAAACCAGTGGAGTTGCAGTTTGAGGGGATCAGTCCTTCTTGAGGTGTTTTGCAGTGATGAAGACATCCAGGACCGGTTCCAGGATGTTGGTGGGAGAAGCAGCTGCTGCCCAGTTTCAGTTTAAGGCCCAGTTACGGAGCGACGAACCAGGTAAACTGGATGTCACCTGGTGGCTAACGCTGGGCAGCAGCAAGTCAAACACAGGCTCTGAGTCTCCAGGTTCAGGTTCAGGTTCAGGTGGGACTCATCTGGGTGCGATCTCCTGCACCATGGCGGGCAGATGGATGGTCGGACACGAGTCTCTGTGTCTCAGTTTGAACATCAGCTGCTCTTTTTCCTGAGAAAGGTTCTGGTTGATCACTGCCTGCCTCTCCAGCGCCACCTTCAGGTCCTGCTTCTCCTTCGATAATTGCCTGGAAAACAGAGAGCCAGTGAATCAAAGTTACCGTCAGGGACTGAAATAATACATTTAAATTCATGTTTAAAAGTCACTCAGTTTCTTTACAGCAGAATCTTCAGGACCTTCTGAGGACATTTTTACAGTTTTGTCAACATTCAGTTTGTAAGAAGCTTCATGTTTGACAGATAAACGTTCTCTGAGTCACTCTGGGCGTGCACCAGTAATTTAGAGTCCTTTCAGAGACCAGGATCACGACTGAAACCACGAGGCTGAAAGAACAGTGACTGTTCTGTTTCAGGTTTTTCATTTTCAGGATCTGACGTTTGTCATTAAGAATTTAATGAACAGAAAACAAACTCACAGGAAGAAATTTGGCGGAAGGAGATCAGATTTTCATCACATAAAGTTTAAAATTCACTCTTTTCTCAAGAAAACATCATATCAGTGTGTTTCCAGTTTATTAGGGACGCCTCGGTGAAACTGGTGCAGTCTGATCCATCTGTCCAACAAATCCTCCATCATGAAGGTCATCGTGTTGAAACTGAGACGAGTCGACTCAACTGAAGAAGCTCCAACAGGTTTATAAAAACCTTCATGAAGGGAGGATTTATCACAAAACAGAAGTATTTATTTATCTTTAGTTTTAAAAATTATTCATGAAGCACTGGAAACAAAGGACACTAAATGGGGTTTTTGAACAGGTGTAAGTTGTCCAGCAGGTGGCGCCACATCCCTGCACAGAGCGGTTGTTGGTGCAGGAGGAAGACTCACTGAATGAGCGTCTGGCAGTTTTCTATCCGTCCTCTCAGATCCTCGTTCTGCTGCAGAACGTGGACGATCTGATCCTCCAAAGACAAGTTCTTCTCCACCTGAGAGCCAAGAGACAAACAGGAAGAAGACAGCAGAACAAAGGAGGAGGAAGGAGGAGGAGGAGGAGGAGGAGGAGGAAGGAGGAGGAGGAGGATGAAGGAGGAATCACTCCGTTAGAAGATTAAAGTCGAACATTTAAGATCCTTTCAGAAACACTGGTGTTTCTGTTGGACCTACCAGATCGTCCATCTGCTGCAGCTTCCTGCTCTGCTCCTGCACACGCTCACTCTTCATCTCAATGACAAACAGCAGAGACTCCTGCTCAGACTCCCAGAATGCACCTGGGCTGCCATGGGCCTGGAGGGTGGGAGGAACAGAGAACTGAGTGACAAATAAAACATAAACCTTTATTTCTATCTGAACATCTGAAAACTGAACCTGAATGGACTTTGAAAAAGATTAAACGCTGAATTCAGATTTAATAAAATGCTCTTGAACGTCTCACACACACACACACACACACACACACACACACACACACATCTGTACACACCTGGATGTTTCTCTGCAGGTCCTTTTTGAACGTTGATTCTTCGACTCTCCTCTTCAGCTCGTTGTAAACCTGCAGATCTGCCGTCAGCTCGTCCACTCGACCCTGCAGCCACGACAGAAACGTGAAAAAAGAGCGTGAACACGGACGAGCAGAGGAAAGTTACCGTGTCATCGTGTGAGGAACCGAGCGATCAAACCTGCTGATCGGCTCTTTTTTTTACCTTCAGGACGTTTTCAGCAGCCTGAAACTTTTCCGTCAGTTCACTTTTCTCTTGTCTGTTTCTCGTCTGCAGCTCTGAGGACGAAAAACACAAACTCAGACTGTTTCTGACAATTTCACACATTTACTGATGGAAATTAATTCAGGTCTGATTTATCATTTCGTCAGTGTTGCATTAATTAAGACTAAATTATCAACTTTGTATTTTTTCTTTCAAAATCTGTTTTTATGGTGTGAACACATGAATCCTAATTCAGTTTTCAGTTTGTTAAATCTGATGTTTTGGAAGAAAAATCACATTCGATACCTTCAACTTTTCTCTCGTGTTCTTCAGTCGCAGTTTTACTTTTCTGTTCATGCAGGACGTTTAAATCAGCTGTCGTCTCCGTTTTCACCTGAAAATCACATCAGAGGTCACAAAAGGTCAAACTGGAGGGAAATTATGATGAAATATTTACGGTTTCTGTGTAAAAACTGAGCTGTCGGCAGCAGAGGAGAGAAAAAGCTCATGACAGCAAACCGACGCTGCGACCCAATCACCTGAAGGTCAAAGGTGTGAAAATGTTGTCAAACATGACGAATCCATTAAAGTGTCTCTGAACACAGCGAGGTCACAGCCGGGACACAAGCAGGAAGCTCAAAATGGCCGCCACCATGAACTCAGAGTAAACACGCTGCTGGCTGCAGGTTCAGGTGGTCACATGACCCAGAAGAACCCGATGACTCGCACAAATCACGTCTATGAATAAGTCGTCTGGCTCAGACTTTCGCTCCTCCTGCCAACGAAACGACACTCAGACGTGTCGCTGACGGCTAACGTTCGCTAACGTTCGCCAGCGTTCTGCTCTGATGCAGCTGCTCTCAGTCTGTCCTCCAGATGTTGAAGCAGCTGCAGAGACACGAGAGCGTCACCGAGCTCCAACACTGATGAGGATGAGGAGAAAACCGTCAAGTTCCACCAAAACAAACTGGGAAAATCATCTCTTTAAGCATCTTTATTCATCTGGATCGAACAGGAGCGAGACAAGTGCATCTGTCTGAGCCGAGACGTGTGACGTTTTACAGCCTTTTCATCGGATCAGTCAAACGACAAAACATTTTTTAGCCTGTCAGCTCATGTTTTGGGATGTGCAGCGTATCTCATGTTTGCTTCAGACTCTGATGAACCTGCTGAGCAATTCAATTCAATTCAATTCAATTTTATTTATATAGCGTCAAATCACAACAAAGTTGTCTCAAGACACTTTACATA
>JAPZDV010000026.1:26112949-26124266 GCA_029814665.1 Acanthurus lineatus
TGTGTGTGTGTGTGTGTGTGTGTGTGTGTGTGTGTGTGTGTGTGTGTGTGTGTGTGTGTGTGTGTGTGTGTGTGGTAACAGTCCAGGAATGTGCTGCCGGCCTGGTTATGAAAGCAGAGCAGGAACACTCTGATCAGTTTGTACAGTTTGTTATTGTTGTAGCGATGGGATGTTAGCATGGATGCTACAGTTAGCATCCAGTAACCGCGCTGCCGATGGGTGAGATGAGAGAATAAAAACCTAAACTTCTCTAAAAGAATATTTAAAGCACTTGGACACATTCATGCTCTCACGCACAGATTCATGCTCTCACGCACAGATTCATGCTCTCATGCACAGATTCATGCTCTCACAGATTCATGCTCTCATGCACAGATTACACTGGAGGTCACACTTTAGACAGCTTCACTTCCTGGTTTGCTGACATTAAACCCTGATCATGTTTACATTATATCATCATGAGGTGTGAGAAATATTTAAAATTAAACTTTGACACACAACACTGATATAACAGGGATGTTTGATTGCAATTAACATAACTAGGATGAGCTGAACTGAAACCAAGTGGATTATACTCAAGAAAAAAATCACCTCAAATATTAATTTCTGTTCATCACCGAGTGTTTCAACGTGATTATTTACCATCTCTGGCGTCAAAATAATGCTGATGTACTGAAACGCTTTAAACTGACATCACTACAGTACATTGTATGTATTCCTCTTTCTATAATATCTTAAAAGTAAACTACAAATTTAATACCTTTCAAAGTAAAATCATTAACATTGACATTAAATAAGCTCAGCCGGCACGAAATGTCAAAAACTATGGCTATGCTAATATGCTAATGTTAATGCTAATATAAAATGAAGCAGAGAAAACACTCTGAGCCGGTGTGTAGCTCACCTGTGAGTGTGGGAGGTGCTGCCGGAAGTTCATGCTGTTCTTCTGTTTGATCTGATGCTGCTGTCGGAGCAGCGTCAGCAGGGCCGCCTTGTTCTGGTTCTGGGTGGGGGGCCGCGTCGGCCCAGGCCCAGCCTCAAAGTGCGACAGAGGTTTGGTGTTGTTGTAGTTAGGCATGGCGGCAGAGGTCTGAGCCCCCGGCGTTGGCGGGTGGCTGAGAGGAGGACCTGAAGTCGGATGACCCAGCATGCTGGGGTGTCCAGAGGGCCCCGGCATGTAGCTGCCAGCCCCCGCCTTGGGAGAGACTTTGTTGGACTGACCTGGCATCAGCAAATGTTTCTGGGCATTGGGGTTGAAGTCCTGCGGGTACAGGTTTGGACTCGTGGGCTTGTCCATCCCGAATGCCCCCCCTAGTGGGCTCTGAGACGTGTTGGCCATCTGGGGCCAAGGTGGGGGGTGGCCATGGGGCCCCTGGTTGTGGAACTTTGTCCCTGGCTGCTGCTGTTTGTGCTGCATCTGGCCATGGAGGTGCTGGGCTCTCTGCTGCTGGGCAGCCAGCTGCTGGAGCTGCTGGGCGGGGGACAGGTCTTTAGGCACTGGGGGGCCCGGTGGAAGAAGGTGGTTGGGGGGAGGCTGAAGTTGCCTAGGGGGTGGAGCCGGCTGGGATGGGGGCATAGCTGGAGAAGAGGCGGAGGCGGAAGAGGAGGCAACGGGGGAGTTTGTAGGGTGGGGAGGAGGAGGCCCGGAGGAAGTGGATCTGACGTGGGGGGAGCCAGTGCGAGAGTCCTGCTCGAAAGCCACTGAGGCCGGGGAGAACTCAGACTTAACGCTGACCAGATCTGGAGGAAGCAGACCCTGGGACGACTGACCGCCCCCACCACCTGCTGCCCCACCTGCTCCTCCTCCCACAGCCCCATTACCTCCTGGAGTGGGGGCCAGCTCCAGCGGGTCCTTCCGGTCCTCGAAGCCGTCATTGAGAATGTCCTGGATGTCCTCGTAGGCCACAGTGCAGTTCAGCTCCTCCATCAGCTCCGTCCACTCCTGCTCGTTCAGGTTGAAGTCAGGGAACAGGCTGTTGTTGCCCCCCCCTGCTGGTGGCATGATGGGCAGGATGTCATCAGGCTCCTGTTTCATCTCCTTTCGATGGAAGTCTGAACCCGAATCCCTGCCGCCGTCCGTCGACTCGCCTGCCGGCCCGTGAGTTCCATTAGAGTTCAACGAATCACTGATTCCCAGCTTGGAGTCCAGCGGGGAGCCGTTGGTGGTGCCGTTCTCTAAACAGGCTTTCTTACTGGGGGGGAAACCATCGCTGAAACCGTTGACCTGGTCCCTGCCAAGTGGAGAACCAGCGCTCTCCAGCTTCCTCTTCACTGTCTCCTGCAGCTGGAGAGACAAACAGAACCATGCAAGTTAGAAAAAGCAAAAGCATCATCGAGCTTCACAATATTTATTGGTCTTCACTTGTACAGTATGTGTGTGTGTGTGTATATATGTGGAGGTTACACACCCCCCCTCGGAGACATATTTAAGCACTGGACTTAAATACAAATAAAAATGCAAATGCTTTAGTTTTTAACTATAAAGTAATGATTTCAGCTGATGTTCACAAAGTCTTACTTTAGATATTTGCATTATGAAATCAGGTCATTTGGGAGTGTTGTGTAAAAAAAGCCAACTGTCCTAAAATGACTGAATTTCTATTTCAGTATGTGCAGCGGCAGCCTCCCGCCTGCAGGGGGCGCTGCAGCTGAACGGAAAGAGTTACGACAGATGAAATCAGCAGCCAATGAATAAAACCCCGCCTGGTTTCCGAGCTGCTGCCGTTAATAGAATCAGCTGCAGGCGGACTTACACAATACAGATAACAAAGAGCTTCCTCAGAGCAGTCAGCAGATCACATCTGTCCAGTGGGCACGAATCACAACCCAGTAGATCTGTTTGGGACATTCAGAACTTCCTCCACCGAAACCACATCAGCTGATCCCCACACTGATGATCACATACTCAACACCTGCAGTCTCCAAGACTGAACAGGTGAATGCTGGCGAAGCTTTCTTTGGCATTTACATTCATTTAGTCGTTAAACAGATGGAAGAAACCTGCTTTTTACATTTAAAATTTCCCAAATTCTTTAAGCTTTTTGGATTATATAATATTTTTATCAGTGCCTTTAGAAAACTGTGATAATGCTGCTTTTGTTCTATGTGTCTTATCTCATTTACACCACAGTGACTGTGGCACTATTTTTGGGTGGTGCCTAAACATCACTGAGAGCCAGCAATTTTCAAATGAGAGTAGGTGTTGTTCGAATTGTGATTGAATAAAGTTTCACAACTTTGTGGCTTGTGAAAGGTCAAAAATGTGGAAGTTTCATGCAACAAGACTAACAGACTGCAGTCGTGCTAGCAGCTCTGTGAAGCTGCACTCAGAAAAAACTCACATTGCCACGCTAACATGCTACTGTTTAACAGGTATCATGGTTCCCACAATCACAATCTAGGTTTAGCATGTTAGCATGCTAATAAAACGTTAATAAGTGCTAAAAAGTAAACTGAGGCAGACTGAAATGTAAATATTTTTAGAGGTATTTGGTCATAATCCAAAGCATTGTTTATCTGCAATTTTACAACTATAATTCAAAGAATATAAATGACAGAATTGATAAGTTATCAGCCTCCTGCCTCTGTGACAGATTGTTAGTGTAAAAAGAAGCCAACTGGATTATTAGAAGCTAATGATTTCAGAACGAGCGCTGAACTGTTATCAGTATCCAGCTCAGAGGTGAGGCAAGAAAAAAAGAAGATAAAAAGTTTGTCAGGGTTTCAGTTTCCTGAGTAGGATGGCGTCACATGTGGAGAACGGTGATGTCTCACCTAAAGTATGCTCAGAATTTCCTGATTAGCTTGACTTGTACCAAAACAGCACAACTGAAACATTTGGAAAGACTAGTTGGCCAGCAGCTTCCAGATTCAGGCCAGTAATTCTTAAACCAGCAAGAAACTGTTCAGATTTCAAACAGTTTGGAGACAAACCCAGTCCCAAACTGGGCCAAACAGGGCCAAACTGGGCCAACTGGGATCAAACCCACAGTACAAACACAGAATATACACAGGAGGAAAGGACCTGGAACTTCAACATCAACAGCACTCCTGCCTCGTTTTAAGGATTAGATGAGATTAGATTAGACTAAAAAATGCAACATAAAATATACACCTTCAGATGTTTGGTGTGGAAATGAATTTGTTATGAAGCCACACACGCTTACTAAAGTAAAAGCTGGAGTTTCTCAGTGAAGCATTGAAGCTCATGAACCAGTTCATGTAAGGTGATAAGAGGCCGTCACGGCACACATCCATTCACAAACACAGAGACAACACACACTCAGACAGGTGTGTTTGAGAGGTGTGTGTCCTCCTCTGCACTGCGAAACCTTCCATCCATTACCAGGTCACCACGCCAATACAAAATCATTGAATGTAATCAGTGTACTGTGAAGGTATTTAGCTGTGTGTCTCACAGTCAGAGTTTCCCTGAGCAAGAGTCGTGTTTTGTGTTTGGACATTTTTTTGTTGTGTTTAATAAGTGAAGGGAACATGTTTGGTGAAAAACAAGGAGTTAAGCTGTTCTGTAAGGACTTGTTTGTGATTGTATTCCTGGAACTACAACTGCAACAACTACAACAAGCAATGTTACTGATAATACATTTATCATTTCAAGCACAAATCACTTGTTAAAGCTTCTGAAATGTGAATATTTTGTTTTTTGTTGGTTAAAAGAGTTTTGGGTTGATAACTGGTTAAACTCAGACATTTGTAAACCTCATCATGAACCCTGAGGATCTGTGACAGACCTGAGGTTTAATCAATTAGTAGAGAAAATAATTTGTATATCCTAACCTGCTTGAATATAAGTGAGACAGGAAACAGAGCGGAGGTGGGCAGAGTCGGAGTAAAGAGACACTCTGGTGGACAAAGTGAGACAGCAGCGTGTCTGCCCTGAGGAAAAGTAAACTGGTGACTCATTGAACTTCTTAAACCTGAAATACTGGTCTGAATCCTCCGGCCTGTTACCACGGCTACAGAGCTAGTGGGGGTTGGGGGTGGTGGGGGGTTGCAACAAAAGAGTCAGCATACGGCTTCACCTGCCAGGTAACAGTGGACTGTATTCATCTGATACTGATACTACAGCTGGTAGCAGAGCATGTGAGCAGAGAGAACTTCTGCTCTTCGCTCACAGAGCTATTTGTTCCCTTCATTCACTCGACTCCGGGCTCAAGCCGGGCTTCACCCTGCTCCACCCACCCTGCTCCACCCACCCTGCTCCACCCACCCTGCTCTACCCACCCTGCTCCACTCACCCTGCTCACCGTTTGACTTTGGTTTTGTCGTGTCTAATCTGCACGATGTTTCCACCTCTGATCAACTAAATTATTCAACAGAAAGAAGAGACACACATTAACATCTCAGCATCCCCTCTGGTTCAGACCAACTCCTGTTCCACGTTTCCCTGCCTTCATCAGCTCTGTCGGTAGTTTTAGGCTCAGTGTTTTACATCTACCATGCAGGTTTAAGAGGTCAGTACTGCAGATTAGTGCTGGGTCGTATACTGCTTCATACCAAATACCAGTGTTTTTTTTTTTTTATGATATGAATTTTTCAGATACCCCAATATCAGTGTGTGTAGCGTACATAACGTTGGGAACAGCAAGCGGCGATCTTAGCGCCGTGGGACATCGTTTGAGAGGGGACTGTTTTTGCAGTTGCAAGTGTCAGTGAACTTGGAGAACAAGCAGAAAATGAAGCTGAAGAACTTGGACCAAAGAGAGGAGCTGTGTCGGCTGTTTGGAAGCTCTTCAGCTTCAAAAAAAATCCGACATAAATCAAACGAGCATCTTTTGCAAATGTCGTCGGGCTAAAGTTGCAGCCGCTGGAGGCAACACAAGCAGTTTGCAACAACACCCAGTCATGCATTAAAAAAGAAAAAAAAAAAAGTCATATACCGTGAAACCGATATAATTTGGAAAAATACTGTGACAAACATTTTTGGTCATACCGCCTGGCACTTCTGCAGATCTCAAGTCAGTGTCAGTTTTGTTTTGATGAGTCCAACTCCGTTCTGGTTAGTACATTTGTGGGTCTTTTTGGGTTTGAACACTAATTTTTAGACTTATGAAAACCCCCATTTTACATTATAAGCTTTAATTTTTTTCATTAGACAAGATTCACACATTCTGTAGTGGAGTTGTAACAGTGCAATAAAGTGAAAATGGGAAGGTTTTTTTAAAAATGATAATTTTAAAGCTAATTCAGAAAAGAGCTATTAAAAATAAACTAATAATTTCACCTGATCAACACACTAACATTACAACACACACAGCAACAGCAGATAAAATTAATGCTGATTAATACTTGAAACAATGAGAAAGCTTTTTGCAGAACGATAAATACGACCAAGGTGAGTCTGAAGATACTGAAAGCATCTGTTATGACTAAAACTACCAAGCGTGCATTTTCTACATTACAATCAAACTGAAAAATAAATTAAGTCCTGTAAGTATCTCTAGAATGTCTTATACTGGAACTTCGAGCTCTTGCTTCGCCACAAAAATCCCAAATATCCAGAGTGTTTATATCAGCTTATCGCAGCTTGCATGCTTGCAGGATGAGCATTTATGTCTTCCACTGAAATTCTCTTTTTACAGTACTGCCACTGGTATTTATTTGACTTTTATTGTCGCTGTGTTATGTCTATTCTGTCTCAATTTAAACACTCAGTAACTTCTCGAACCAGACTGATATGTCAACAGGCTGAAGGCAGATAATTCAGTATCAGTGAAAGTTGGCAGGTATGCAAACAGAAATTGTAGGATATAAATATTTTCAAGGTTGCGTTTTGTCTACATCCGTCCTGTTTTTTTTTGTGTGGCACTGTGATCTCATATCTAACTTAAAAAACTGTGACCATATTATTCCAGCAAATATATTGTTTTATTAGAGCATCCTCTAATGTTTAAATCATTTTCAACCTCATAGGAAGGCCTTTCATAAATCTTTGATTCTTCACGGTGGATGGGAATGTAAATTACTAGTGATAACTCATTTGCTGCAACCTGTAGAGAAACTATCGAGTGTGACTCTGCAGTTTTCTGAAAATATTTGTATCTTTGGACAGATCTAACAAACGTGGCAGAGATTTCTATCCGATCCCCACAGCTTTTATGTTAATATGTTTTCTATGTAGACGTGATGAGAAAACAAACAGTTCAGTCCACAAACTACAAACTACAAGAAGAATCAAAAGAATAGTTTCACACATCTTTCTTTCGTTGACATGTGAGTTTTTCAGGTTTTCCTGCATCTCTGTGACACAGTCTGTGGTAGTTGAGATTTATTTTTTCAAACACTGATACAAGGATTGTCCTTTGATTGATTTTAGCATCTGCAGTTAAGCTTTGTGATCTCCGGTCAGTGACATCACAGCTGAGAGGACTAATCACAGCTCTGCAGAGGTGATTAAGCCACGCCTCCTCCAGCAGCGCCTGCTGTCGACATCAAGCAGAGTGAGAGGAAGGCGTTTCCTGTTAGTACTCGGGACCAACACACACACACAGGGACACAAACAGTGATGAGTCAGCTGTGAGGGGGCAGTGGGGGGTTTCTGTTCACACTGAGTCACCTCTCAGGACTCCAGTCAGTGTTTGTCAGCCTGTCCCTGCCGAGAGCAGAATCACAAAGTATCTCCAGCCCACGCACAGAGGAAAACTCCTGTCAGAAGACTGCTGATATCAGTCAGATTTAATAGTAGACAAAATATTACACCAAAGGGAATCAAACCAACAAAGTGTCTTTTGTGAGAATCAGAACAGCTTCGTTTTTGCTTTTCAAAGATCCTCCAAGTCTACTGAACTCTACTGGAGGGTTGAACACAAGTCTCCCTTGACAAATTCTCTGTGAATTGAAGTGATCTAAGAACAACCTGAAACTGTGTATTGGACACTAAAACTTCCTCAGTCACAGAAACAGCCTCGGATCAACCCGACTAACTTTAGGTACCAGGTGCTTCTTCATTTTGTTTTCCTCTGTGGTGCCCCATCAGCATGGGAAGAATCCTCAGCTGGTCGTCATAGTGACGCCTCATGAAAGTCCCGTAACATTATCTTTAACGTGACACAAAAACACCGGCACAGGTACGAAAACAGATCCTGTGGGGACGGTGTTCTTAGTATGTGGCTGTTTTCTGAGACACAGAGACAAACTGCTCCAAAACGGCTGAATGCAACAAGAAAAAACACTCGTGTAAACAACAACAACAACAAATTCAGTTTAATTTTAGTGTTTATATCTTTAAATAAACCTGATACTTCACTGGTAAAAAATACTGTAAAAAGTCTTTCTTTTAATGCCAATAACACAAAAGTTAAGTGTGAATTTTTTATTTTAAAGAAGATCACTTTCATTTGTTCACTTTGCAACAATTTTTAACACCTTAGGTTTCAGTTTTGATCTTTGATAAACCAACAAAACACAGTTTGATCCATGTAGAATGTGAGAGCTTTAATTAAGGACAGGTAGGTTAATACCTGATCATCCCATCAGTCTCTCACCTGCTGTAAGCTATCAGACGGACTCAGACCCTACCGCACGGTTTTCTAACTGTTGAATATCTAGTCTCTCACACACACACACACACACACACCTTTCCCCTGTCTTACTGGAAACCTACAGGACCTGTGAAGACTTTAACAGACTGTAATACAGTGAGGGAGGATACATTTACAGCAAATTAAGAAACAATCTGATATTTTTTACGAGAACTGATCGAAACCTTCCTCCCTTAATCTGACATCTGTAGGCATCACTACATATGTGATCGTTTGATCTCTGTATTTGAGAAAGAGCGATGAACTGTACATATTGGCGTGCTGTCAGTCCTGTGGTTTGAATGTTTGTGGTGGGCTGGGCTCTTCTTACGTTTATCTTTGGATCACCTTTACGTAGATACATATATAAACACGCAGGGCTAGAATGAGCCAGAAATTTGCCACTGATTCATCTTGGTTCAAGCAATAAAAGGGCAGAAACCGACTGGTTTCGTGTGGATTTGTTATTACCGCCTAATGCTGCACCTGAAATTGCCACGAGCGAGAAACCCGAAACTTGGCAGCAAAACCAGAAATGCTTCCAAAGAAATATGAGCCGAATCAGCCAAGTGGTGGTGCTGTGATTATCACACAACTCCGGCTTAATTTTCTCAAAAAAATAAAATAAAATAAAGCTTCATAGAGTTTAACAGAGCACCATGACAGTGATATTAGACACATATATTGGAAACTAAAGGAACTGCACCAAACAAACAGGAAGAGAAAAATGCGAGTATGCACCATAAAGTGACTCTGGTGAGTCAAACTGGAAGAGGAATCCATTTACAGCGCCTGCATGTTTGAATTTTAAAAAATGATTATAAGGGAGAGGAAGTACCATCCCATCTACAAACCGCCAAAGAGCAAGACTATATGCCCAATGCAGAAGTCAACAGTCTGAGAAAACTGTGAGAAAGTAAGTAGTAACAGAAAAGGAAACAGCTCAAAAATCTGGGCCGGGTGCTGGTTTGGACTGGTGTCTCGCTCAGGGTCACTTAAACAGGATGGAAGGGTTGAACCTAACCAGTTTGTGTCTGCAAGGCATCTTTGACCAGAACCACAACCAGAGCTGAGGGGAACACAGAACGAAGAAAGCAAAACAACAGTTCCTCTGTCGATCACTTAAGCCAAGACAGAAAGAGCAGTGGTTTCACCAGAGAGAGGATGATTTCACTGATCAACAGCTTCGTCACAGACACAGATTTTCATATGAGCTGCCAGAGCTCACTGAAACACAACTGACCGCAAACAATCTGACAGCAGCCAAACATATCTGATGTTTACACTCGACTCTCAGCACTCAAACTCTGGGTAGGACCTGAGTTTTCAGGCACTGATGACCTGTTTAAGTTCCAGCAGGAATTATTTGCTCGTGCACATGAAGACTAACTGGTGTTTTAGGTCTGAAAAGGTCAGAAAAGTTGCGAGCTCTTGCACAGATTCACAGAGTTCACAGCACTGCAGGCATGATGGTGTTTTGGTTCAGATGGTGGAAGCTGCTCACAGACGGCTCTGCCGTGTTTATGACGGACTGAATGAATCAATGTCCTGCACGCGGCTCAACAATGACAGAAGGTTTATTTCCTTAACAACCTGATGTGGTGTTTGTAAAAACCTATGACAATTTCAGATGATAAACTGAAGAAACATTTTGATTTTCTCCTAATTTTAAATATACAAAGTTATAGAGAATAAATAAATAAGTAACGTTTTAAACAGAAAACTTGAAGACTTGAAATAAACCCCATGATTGGAGATTTGTATCGGCTGACACTCCTTCCAGCAATCCTTGATCAGCCAAAAAAATTGTGTATCATACCTCATCTGTCTTGAGAGAGTGTGACCAACATTTATTTAACTTATTACAGTACAACACTTTATTTTTTGCCCCTCTAATAAACACAAACAGTGTCTGTGTAAATGAGTAGAAGAAAAATCTAATTTTAGCATGTGATTTTTTTTGTAATGGAAAAGGCTATTCATGTTGTCAGCATAACTCACCTTAAAGTAAACCAGTTAGCATTTAATATCAAAAGTTACCATTTCAGTTAACATTTGCCATATGTTAAAGTACATATGTTGCCCGTTTATTGGGATCATCCAGGTAAAACTGAAGTAGTCTAACACAACAGTCCTGCAATAATTTCTACATTTATGGAGCTTTAAAGTTTGTTTTTTATTTTAACTCTTGTAGACAGGTGTTTGTGCTGCTGTTACATTGTGATGTACGAAGGTGTTTTCTATGTATTAAACCAAAGTGTTTATGTTGTTTGGTGTTTTGCAGTGGAAAACTGATGAATATATGGCTGGTGAGACCTTCAAAGGACTGCTTTTAACAGCCACTGTAAACCAGTTCAGGTCTACTTGGGGTTGGCTGATGTGGATGGGGTCACCTGCACCAGTTAAACAAAGGGAACGCAGCACATTACTGTGTATGCCTTTATTATCATTGGAAATGTTCTACTGTTTTTCACCACTCATGCAAAAATTAATAAAGCAGCAATTAAAATCCAGTGTGTAAGTGCCAAAGCTCACATTTGGAGACCCGCTCTGAACACTTGGTAAAGCACCTCCAGCTGCCCCTGTTGGTTAACGCACCGGCCTGTGGTGTGTCAGTGTCTGTGTCTGTGTCAGTGTCTGTGTCTGTGTCAGTGCCTCTGTGGAGTCTGTGTCCGGTGCTCACTCACCGCTATCAGGGTGCTGTTCCGGCTCTGCTCGGCTGCCGTCCCTCCGCTCTCTCCGTGCTCCGCGCTGCCGCCGCCGCCGCCGCCACCGCC
>JAPZDV010000026.1:26124366-26135829 GCA_029814665.1 Acanthurus lineatus
CTCCGTGCTCCGCGCTGCCGCCGCCGCCGCCACCGCCGCCGCTGCCGGGCGCTCTCTGGCCAGCTTGGTCGCCGCTGGGTTGGGGCTGCCGGTGCTTGTTGGATCGTTTGGCTTTGGCCTGTAGGCAGCGCTGGTGCAGGGCGAAGGTATGCTGCCTCTCCAGCTCCAGGCGCTCCAGCGTCGCGTTATAGTAGCGGCTCTAGCAGCTGTTGTGATGCTGCCGGAAGAGCTCGATCCTCCGGCGGAGTCTCTCCATCACCGCACTGTGTCGCGGTGTGACAAAATCCGCCATCATCAATAAAGACTTGTAGTAAACTCCCGGCTCAGGTTTCGTCCATAAAATGCTGAATTTGGCTCTTTTTCACTCTGGGCGTCTATACACCCCCCCTCGCCCTTTACAAAGACTCCTGTGCTGGCTCCATGGAGGCGACCTTTGTCTTGCTAATGGCCTTCAGTCACAGCGGCACTCACTGCCGAAGAGGAAAATTAAGGTTTTTGGGTGCAATACCATTCAGCCTCCTGAATTTACTCATTTAAACGCGGGTGAATCCTGTGAACTGCATTAAATACAACAGCTCATTTAACTTGCTGTGTAAAGCAGAGCTCCTGGAGTCTTGCTAGAACCACATTCCGCCTGAGTTTAACCCCAAATACAAAACACAAATCTCTGATTTATCTCTGGGGCAAAAAACAAACCACCGTCCGCTAATTTTTGCACACACATTTTAAATAGTTTACACTAAATTTTCGATTTCAAATCAATCATACCGTGTTCTCTCTGGCTATCAAACTAACTCTCGTTGAGCTAAGTAAAGTTAGCACATTCCTCCACTCAAAATCAAAGTTGGACCGTCGAAAATTCTTCATTAAATTATCTTAAGTTGCCATTAAAATGAGGTTGTCTAGAAGCTGGCTCGCGTTAGCTTCAGGCTTAATTTTAATTAAATTGTTAGCGAGAGTGTTAAAGTGCGTATGAGCATCATAACGGGTGTTCAACTTGTCTGAAACTTTATTTTGTTCAAGTATTTGCAGTTAGCTTGGCTAGCGGGACAAGAGCTAGCTGGCTAGCAACGGCTAACAACTTGGTTTCCTCACAAACTTGGCAGTTATTACTCCGCTAATTTAAACATATTCACATCTTACTCTACAGTTTTATACACCAGAAAATAACCTATAAGACTTCAACGACAACTGAAGCTTAGTTGAGTTTAGATTCACTTACTGTGAAAGTGTTGCTGTCCGCTCTTCCTACAGCATCTGTCTAGCAAACAGCTGATCCTCCGCCTCCTTGTAGCCGTTAGCCGCTATTTGCTATCACTGTTTTGGGTACACAGGCTAACGATAGCTCGGCTAGCTGGCTGGTAACCTAGCTAGGTGGCTAGCCTTAAACATTTAAATAATTCATCATTCTTTAAATTTATTTCTCCCGGTTTGCCGGCGCGGATAATCCTCCCTTTAGCCGGGCCCGAGTCGGGATGTGTGAGATTTTCGAGCGCAGAACAGGCTGGTAAAGAACGGGCTAACTCTGTCCCTCTGTGCTGTTTCTATTGTTTTCCAGCGGACAGGCAGGTCTACGCGGCCATCTTGGAAACTTTCTCTTTTTTTCCATCAGCGACGAGAGGAATGTTCCTGCTCCCGCCCCCCCGATGATTGACAGCAGTGAGAGCCAACGGGCGCGTCCATCAGGGACTCATGAAAGAATACAAAAACTAAAGAAAGACTGATAACAAAAATCATGTATATGTTTTTAATTGTTAGTGAAAATATCGCAAATCTGTTCTATAAGTCATTACATGGAGGCGGGAAACAATGCTGAGGTATTTACAATCAGTAAAAAGCCAAAGCTCCGCCCACTTCCGGGTTGGCTTCAGTTCCAGTGGTTCTCGTTTTCTGCTTGTATTTTCCATTTAATGGTTTCTCCAAATTCCTTTCGGTAAAGTTTTAACATGATGCTGACTTTTGCTGGGCAATTAGGAACTTATATCCACCAAGTAAGAGAAAAATACGCTACAAGTTCCAAATTAAATTAGATAAAACATTAACTACTAAGGCAAAACCATGGCTTTGTAAAGACAATACTTAAAATAAAGGCAAGATTCTAATTTCAAAAACTAAATTCAAGGCTTATATCACATCACAATAACAGTTGCTTCAGTATATCAACATTTGAACAAGTGTTCATTAGTCAACACATAGGACCACATACGTCTAAATTTAGGAGCTTAGTTAACCTAGAATAATTTGATTTAAAATTAAAAATTAAAAAAAAAATTCAATTTTGACATCAAAATCTGTGCTCATTATTACAACAAAAGTGGTTTGTTCCCTAATCATGTCAAAAGAGGAAAAATAATAGACTTAAAAACTCTCCACTGTGAGCAGCTTTAATATCTGACTGTAATATTATTTAACATCTGAGTCATAGGTGCATCAATCAAAACCTCATTAGAAATTATTTATTGTGTAAACACCACGATGATCAGCTTCACCAGCGGTTCTGAAAAATGAAACTCTTCAGCCTCCAGTTCAGTTTCCATTTGGCCTTTTTATTCATCAAAACAAACGACTGCTCGTCCACACACACATCAGGCTCCATCATCACAGTATTTCTGTGGTGTGTCAGCAGGTCCGTCTCTCTACATAGTGTGTACATCAAAAACAGGCTGGGCCAACAGTTAAGTTTTAAACACAATGTCAACAAAATAAAAAGTAGAGTTACAGAGTCATGTAAAGTTTCACCAGCAGATACAGTGTTCAGTCTACAGTCTGTTAGCTAGGCAGCTTCAGCTGGACATGATCAGAGAAGACAGGAAGGATCTGAGACTAAAAAAAAGAAGAGTATGGCTGAAACATACATTCTCAACGGGAATGCAACGCTGCTGCTGCTGCTGCTGCTGCTGGAGGCGATTTGTCCTAAAGCATCATATTCTGACACTTTAACTTTAGACAACACAGGAAAAAATAAAGACTACAAGCAGTGGAGTTATAGCCAAAACTTAACTAGCTTGCTTTATCCAAAGAGGAGAACTAAGAGGGGGGGAAAAAAAAAGGTTAAAGGTCACCTGACACAGACACGGGGGCCTCCAGCTCACCTCGAGGCCCAAAATCTGAACTCACCGACAGCCAGAGAGACAAATACATCAGACCGGCGTTGGCTTTTTCCAGCCCACTGCCTCTCAAAACCCATCAGCCAATCAGGACAGAGCTTACTCAACATTAGTATGAAGCGCCAATTCCCCGCCAGCAAATAAATCATCACAGAAAAAGACTTTTGACAGATTTTAGTTCTCTAACTGTCTGGAAAACTGAAGTATGACACAAGGACACCTCATGGATACAAGACTGGATCAGTACAGTTATTTTTCTGCTCCACACTTTCAGATTCACAGCAGTTTTATTTCAGATTTCACACGCGAGCTTTCCGAACATCACAGCGACATCGCATGCTCACTCAGTCACACTGGAGTTAAAGCGGGAAAGTCACTGCATTTTTACAACATGTCATCTAGTTTCTTCTCCATAACAATCCCAAGATAATTTCATGATGAATAATAATAAAAAAAACATATCTAATAACCCAAACTGTCATTTTTTTACAGGAAAACTTATTTCTCATGTCTAAAAAATCCCTCAGAGTTTAAACACTGATGGAGAAAAAATAGCACATGTTGTCCTGATGGTGGAGCTGCAGGTCAGAGAGTCACCACTTTATAAATCTGCTCAATAGTTGTTGAGATACTTTGTTCAGGATTAAAGTTTTGGTTGAAAGGACAGACAGCAGAAGACAGACTGTTCATGTGTGATTTCAATGTTTCTGTGAGACCGGCAGCCGTTTGAGACGATGACAGCAGACGACGACGACGAGTTCAAACCCTGAAGACTTCAGCTTGTGTCTCAGCTCTGAGTTCCTGTTTTGTCTTAACTCAGCGTCAATTTACGAGTCTTTTCCAGAGCTTTCAACTGCATCTCAGTCTTCATCAACTGACCCGAAGTACGAGTGTTCGCTGTGGAAAAGGACCTTCTGATCTTTGGACATGCAGCTGCAAACTCTGAGGAAAGCTCGTAAGTAAAACTCGAGTTTAGGTTATTTTATCAAAATGATTTTTCCAAGTTTAAGATTTAAATTTCACACTCAAGTGCCGACTGTTTCAAACATGGGGGTTCAGGATTCATTCAGGAGGGTTTCTGCGATCAGAGGAGGTTTTCGAGATGCTGCAGGTGGACAGGTGAGAGAGTAAGCGCCTGAGTTTTTCCCTTAGTGCCTTTTTCTTTTCATATGGGGTCGATGAAAGAGGGACTGGGTGTCCGTCCACCTGCTAACACCACGAGTTCGAAGTTCCAAAAAATAGACGACAGCAGCTCATTTTCCTGACTGAAAAACTTCAGCGTTGGAACGTTTGAGGTTGTGATGGTACGCAACTGAACCAACAGAAACAAGGAAAAGTAAAGAAAGTGAAAAAAAAAACACCTGGAGGGGCAGGAATTTTCCCCATTTAACAATATAATTCTGAAATGTTGGCTGAGAAACTGGCTTAGAGTCGGGTTTTTGCCTGGGAGGCTAAACTCAGGGACAAATATTATGAAAAAACGGACAGGATGAACTAACAGGAACATGAGCTGCTATCATGTTTGTTTGGACTGAAATCTGGCAGAGAGAGAAGGGGGGGGGAACCAGAGACGGTGCAGTTGTTTGTATAAACATTTAAAATCCTTGTATCTCCACAGTGACGACAACTGGAGATATGAGGTTTTCCTATGTTCTTAACAAGCTGAAGAGTATAAACAGGTTTTCGGTGTCAGAAGTTCGTCTGCCGCCATCATCACGCTGACTCGACTTTTACAGCCGAGAAACGCTCAGCGTGCAAATTCAGGACCAGTCGGACAAGATCCGCCTCAGCGTCAGGTAACAAACACGTATCACTCACCTTTACCTGACAGCTACATGAACACTTACATCCAGTTCGAACGCTTCTGCTCTGTGACCTCTGACCTCTGACCTTACCCGCCGCCATCAGGACAATACAGCACAGTAGAAACACTGAGCAGACTGTGTATCTAATGGAGCTAACATGAAGCTAACATCGTCAGAACAAATAAAGAAAAACAAAAAAAAAGAGACAGGAAGTAAAAAAGGAAGTAAAAGTTTTGTGAGCAGGAGTGTTCCCCATGATCATTCTTTAAATTATTAGCATGTTGCATGCTGTTGCAAATCTCTAATATCGGTTACTTTTAGCAAGTTAATTTTTAAATTCTAGGAAGGCTAACAAGCCAGCTGTTAGTGGTTAAATTAGCTTTTAGAAGGCTAGTTGTTGGTAAGTAAATCACTCTGTTTGTGGGCTTGTTAACAGTCTGCTGTTTGGTCTTAAATCAGACAGAAAGACGCTTGAAATTCTCAAACAAGAAACCAAATTATTACTTTATCTGCTCGTGAGCTAAGAACAATTAGCAACACTTATTGGGGGGGGGGTTTCCCCAACTACTTCTAGGATACTAGGATTTCCAGTCTCCGGGAAGGCTGATGAATAACTAGTTGGTTAATTTGACTAGTTTGTTTGCCTGGCAAACTAGACCGTTGTTGGAATGTGAACTCCAATAGTTCTGGACTAACTGGGGGCCCGTTGGTTGGCTGATGGCGAGTTTTAGTTGGTGAATTCTCTGACAGTTTGTTGGATAATTCTGACCCCCGTTAGCCTGATTTGCACCTTAATAACAGAGGGATAGCTCAGGTTGTTGGCTAGCTTGTGACCTTTGATACCTGCCTGTCAGACGACTAGCATTAGCTCATGAGGTGTTGAACAGGCTGATTGGCGAGACTTTGGGTTTCATTTTCTGAACAGTTAGAACGGATATCCTGACTAGTTAGCAACCTGTGGGTGAAAAGTTAACAAGTCGAGTCAAAGTGACCAATCAAAGGTTATTCCACCGGCTACGTGTGGGATAATCCTGACCGCTCAGTTTGATTAGCAGTCTGTTAGCAGCCCAATCAGGATCGAGGCTGCTTCGCACAGAAGACTAACTAGCAGGTGTTGATAGCCAAACATCCGTCTGTCAGGAGCCACGGCAGCCAGTTTCTGGGGCTAGTTAGCAGGCTGTAGTTAGGGGGGGGGCGCCTGCTGGCTGAGGATGGCGATGCTGGGCGGCGAGCTGCGGTTGGTGCGTCAGACGGGACGGGACACGTTGATTCTGCGGGTTCGAGTCTGCTCAGGTGTTGTTAAGGAATGATGCAGGAAGTTTTAGTTAATCTCAGTTAATCTCTTTCAAAAACAAAAATCCATTTAATCAAGCTAAGTCAGTCCTGTTCACACTGGGATCTTCATCATCATCATCATCATCATCATCATCATCATCATCATCATCATCAGGCGTCCATATTGGAGGTCTTGATTAGTTTCCTGTCGGCTTCACTGCTTCAAACAGGTTCCTTGTAGGCTTCATCGCTTCGGAGCGGAGGAGCAGAAGGGGGAGGGGTGTTGTAGGGGGACAGAGTGGGGGGGTGGGGGTGAGGTCAGGGCTGTGGGTTCAGAGATATCAGTCCCTTCTGGATTTCCTGTTCCTGGGAGATCTCCGCAGAACGTCGTCCTCCAGCTTCTACAGAGAAAACGAGGGAGAAAATTTAAGTTTCATTTATTCAAACACGCTAACATGAGAGTTTTATTCCTCCCGTCCGAAGCTCATTCAACAGATTTTACAGAAAAACATTTCGGCCCCGTCGAAGTTCTTTAACTTGAAGGACTGACTGATGCAGAACCTGCCAACACTGAACATGCGAGTGGTTTGATGTTGTTTCTTTACTTGTCGGAAAAATCACTTCACATTAAAGTCTTGAATCTCCAGTTTTTGTTTTTACAACGAACTCAGAGACAGAAATGTCAGTGAGACGTGCACCTGAATGCAGCATCTCACTGACACCAACAGTTTTCTTCTTCTCTCACAGAAAAAAACTAAACGTTGTCTCCTCACCTCATCGGCTGTCGCCTCCTTCTCTTCCTCCTTCTCTGCTTCCTCTTTCTCTGCAGGACTTTCCTCTCCGTCACTCTTCTCCTCTGCATCTGAGAGAAAAGACTCAGTCAGACCGACAGCGACAGACAGAAGGAACGACACTGATCAGAGACGTCGTACCAACCTGGACTGCTCTTCTCAGCCTCCTCAGCCTTCTCCTCTTCCACCTCCTCTGCCTCCTCCTCCTCCTCTTCCTCCTCTTCCTTCACATCCGGCTGAGCCTCATCTGTCTTTTTGTACTCGGCTGCTGGCGTTGCTGGGCTCTTCTTCTGCACAACAAACAGGAAAACAGATCAGTTTCACGTCACAGAGCCACAATTCAAGAATCTGCGACTCAAGACCTCTCAGGACCTCAACGCTGCAGAACAGACAGGTCTGTACTGCTGTTTGTGCACATTAAGATGACTGCTGACCATTTTCCTGAACAAAGCACCTGAGTTAAAATGACCGAATGCATTTTCTTACTTTCAAGCAGCCACAGATTTTTTTTTCTGTATCAAAAAATCTACAAGCAGAAACAAACTGATTGATTTTTTCTTCACGGTTAAAATGCATCGGCATCACAAAGCAGATTGCTAACAGTTAATGTTTGTGTAGCTACATTCTTCTTTTTGTCCACAACGTGTTCGAAACACTCAGTCTATAATTTGAGACACTGTCAACAATAACAGCTTATTAGCTTATATTTGTGTTGGCTGTTGCTGCTGACTGACGATGTTTCTCAAGAGAACACAAGAACAGACAGACTGCTTTCTAGACTACAGCACCACAGAGAACTGACGCAGAACCAGAACCAGAACCAGAACCAGCAGCACAAACACAAACATGGCAGACACGAAGCTACGCTAACAGCTAACAGCAGCAGCAGTCACCAGGCCTGAGGAGGCGGGGCGGTTCGGGCGTCCGGCTTCCTTAAACTCTTCCTGTAAGGTGGTGAGACTCAACTGACCCTGAGCTGATTCTGACGACCTCTGTGAACGGTCACACACACACACACACACACACACACACACAAAGCCAGACGAGAAGATGATGGACAAGAACTCCTGCTGAAACTTCTGACGTCTGGACACTCGATTACGACCTTTAAGTCAACGTTTAACTGTTTTTACCTCGAGATACAAAGACCCAACTAAGAGTGTGTGTGTGTGTGTTTGTGTGTGTGTGCGTGTGTGTTACCTTGCCGGTGCAGCAGAAGACAACAATGAGGACGAGCGGCAGGGCCACAGTGAGGACGTAGACGACCCAGAGCCACGGACGCTCCTCTGCGGCGTTCAGCATCTGAGTGGCGAGGCCGGGCTGAAACGACACGAACACACACACGTGAACAAACACACAGAAATAAAACATGAAGAGGAACAAACCAGGTGTGTGGGGATGATTCCCGGAGAAGAAAGCTGATCCAGTGGCACTTTGTCGTGTTTTAAAGCTTGAAATCACTAATCTGAAGTTGGTGGACTCACCTCAGCGGCGCCCTCTGCAGCCTTCTTCAGCCCCCAGCCGTCGTTGGCCCAGCGCTCGGCAGTGTTCTTGTCGTTGGTGATGAAGAAGTTGTCGAAGAAGATGTCAGAGGTCATGGACCAGAGCTCGAGCCCCACAGCGTTGAAGGCCGTCATCCTGAACGGGTGAAGATCCTCAAAGAACGCAGGGTTGGGGATCTTCCTCGGCTTCCAGACTCCCTGAGAGAAGAAACGAGCTGCGAGTTAAAAACCTTTTCTGCATCGTTACGACTGATGAGTTTACAGTCTTCTTATCACTCATGAAAGAATTCAAACACAGCGGCAGCATTAACATGTGGGAGGGGTCTCCAAGCTTACCTGGTAGTTGGGGTTGTCAATCATGGGGGGCTTCCACTTGCCCTTGTAGTTGGGGTTGTCAATCATTGGTCGTTTCCAGGCGCCGCAGCCGGGGGCGGACTCACAGGCGGGGTTGGGGATTTGAGGAGCCTCCCATTCGCCATCCATGTCCTCGTCCCTGATGGACAGGAAGTCCAGAGAGACGGCGGTCAAAGCCACTTCAGTTTTAATCAATCAGCCATTCAGAGGCCTCTGACTCTGGGTCAGGACTAACCAATCAGCACTCACCAGTCTTCGGGTTTGATGGCGTCAGGGTCGCCGATGTACTCGGGCTCGTCGTCCAGCCAACCGTCTGGTTTCACGGCATCTTCATCAGGAACCTGAGCAGGTGCATCTTCATCCCTGCAGACAAACAGACGGAGAGAAATCAGTTTCTGCACGAAGGAAAAAGAGTCTGATCACCTCAGATTCTGAACCGAACGTCCGACAACTCGCTGTTTAACCACAAACAATCTGTTCTTCCATCAGAGCTTTTCAACTTTGCTTAGTTTGAACTGTTTCCATGAGAAAAAAATATAAATTTCTGACTAAAAACGAGCAAATTAATCAAAACTCAGTCGAGTGATCGACAGCAGAAACACGTCTCAGGTCCTTTGAGTCACACATGCTGTTTTTTTTACAGCAGCACTTTTTAAAACAAATGATTTTCATTGGTTTGCTGTCAGTCGGCCAATGAGGCTGCGCCGTGGTTTCCGTGGTAACCAGTACTGACCAGTCTTCGGGCTTGGCGGCGGCGGGGTCCTGGATCTTGGGCCTCTCGTCCCAGTCCTCCGGCTTCTGGTCGTCGGGGTCTTCGATCTCAGCGGGGGGGTTCACAGGGGGGGTCATGTCCGTCAGCAGGCTGCCGCTGTTCACCACCGTCTGATCCACCAGCACCTCGAAGCTGTTATCAGGGTTCACCACTGGGGGGCGACAAACAGACGAGTTACACACCGGCACTGTCAGCAGAGAGCCGCTCTCATTCAGTGTGTACAGGTGTGTGTGTTTTACCGAGTGTGTGTTTTACCGAGTGTGTACAGGTGTGTGTGTGTTTTACCGAGTGTGTACAGGTGTGTTTTCTTGTCGGTGAAGTACGTCCGCAGGTCAGCGTCGGGCTTCTTGGCGTGTTTCTCCTCAAACTCTCCAGTTTTTGGGTTCTTGTGTCTGAAGATGAAGTGCAGTTTGTAATCTTCACCACATTTGTCGGGTCCGAACATGATGGTGTACGGAGTTTTATCCACGAACTGCTCCTGTGAACACACACACACACACACACACACACACATATATAAAGTGTGTGTGTTAGTTCTTGTAGTAGTTCTGAGCTTCTTATGTTCCTCTGCATGTCTCTGCTTTTCTTTATTCTTCACATTCAGTTCAAATATTTGTATAAAAACTGTCAAATATCACCATCATCTACTAATCTGCCAACAACACACAACACAAATACTCTGTTACAATACAAATACTCTGTTACAACACAAATACTCTGTTACAAATACAAGGTCTGCTTTAAGTAAACATTTTAAACAGGTACTGCCAACAGAAATTACTTAAAGTAGCAAAAGTGAAAGTATTTATTACACAACTTAAACAGTCCTTAGTCATCATAATGCCTCCTTAACTTACATAGATCATTTGATTATTACTATTATTACAGTTAAATCAGTATAAATGCAGTAACTTGGGTATGTGGAGCTAATTTTAGCCGGTCTAATCTCATTTTAAAACTCAGGTGGTGCAGCTGTTTGTTTGTGTTTTATGAGTGGACTGACCAGGTCGAGGTCGGGAGTCTGAGTCAGCAGCTTCACGTAGGCGCCGCCGCAGTCGATACCTGCCTGGAAGTTGACCTCATACCTGAACACACACAGAGAGATCAGAGCGGTGAAACATGCAGCGAGTTAAACACGGAGGAGGACGTCACATGGAAAGAAAAAGTGGTTCTCACTGGATGATGAGGGGCTTGGTGTCAAAGGTGAAAGGTCGCAGCAGCTGAGCTGAGATGGCGTGATGTTTGGCTCGAGACTTCAGGACAAGACCTTGATCTCCAGGCAGCTTAGAGTCCTTCATCTCCTCCACGGACCATTTACCTGTTCAATGTGTCAACATCATCATCAGCATCATCATCACCATCATCACCATCATCTTCATCATCATCTTCACCACCATCATCACCATCATCATCATCATCTTCATCATCATCACCATCATCACAATCATCCTCATCACCATCATCTTCATCATCATCATCATCATCTTCATCATCATCACCATCATCACCATCATCATCATAAAAATGAGGAATCAGCTGTTTCACATTAATGCTGATCTTTCTCATCCTGGTTACACGTTTGACTTCTGATTTAAAGAGCAGTTATAAGGTTCTGGTTCTGGTTCTGACTCTGTCTCTGGTTCTGACTCTGGCTCTGGCTCTGGTTCTGGTTCTGGCTCTGGTTCTGGTTCTGACTCTGGTTCTGTCTCTGGTTTTGGTTCTGGTTCTGGTTCTGACTCTGACTTTGGTTCTGGTTCTGACTCTGACTCTGGTTCTGGTTCTGGTACCTGGAAATGTGGGCTGGACACACACTTGGCGAGCTGTCGGAACAGCGGCTCCTGGACTTTGACGAACTCG
>JAPZDV010000026.1:26136935-26151565 GCA_029814665.1 Acanthurus lineatus
CATGATCAACCGTCAGTGACAGAAAATATAAGAGGCGTGCTTTTAGTTTGAAATGATTTAAATATGTTCAAAACAGAGTTAAACAGCGTTAAAGGAAACGTTTTCTGATGTTTTAAGAGGAGAAATTAAAAACGGAAACAGGTTTGTGTGACATTAAATGAAAGTCGTGTGTGTTTTTCTGGTTTCTGGTGTGAATGCAGGTCAGTAGATAATCAGGTCAGTTTGTTTGTTATCAAACTGAACTCCAGATTCAGAAGGTCAATCAGTAACAGACTCCTCCTGAGAAACACATGAGATCCAATGAAATGTCATGAAATTCTGGCAGATCAGCATTTTTTATTTTTACTGAAAACAAAATCTGTGTGACATCGGTTTCATTCATGCAGCCAAAAATCTGAGAGGGATTTACAACAAACTACAAAACGTAAAAACAACACAGAAACAGTCAGATGAAGGAAAATTCACTGAAGAGGTCGTTGTTTTTGCAAAAATACTCTCTATAATACTCTAAATACTCTTCTGGGATAAATCTTGATTACTAAGAACAGCAGAACTGATGTTTGATAAAAATGGGATAAATAGATCAGACTTATTGAAGAAAAACCTCAAGACTTCGTTATAAAGAACAACATCTGCTCATTTCTGACATATAACAGTTATATATTTCTGTTTTAAGTCCAGTCAGGTGTTTGCCGTCTTACCTTCGGTGCAGGAGGAGTTTTAGGAGCAGGTGGAGCTTCATCCTGCATGTCCCCCTCTAAGTCCTCCAGCTCCTCCTCGGCTCCGGCCAAACCCAGATCCAGATCATCCTCCACATCGATGTCGTCATCCAGACCGTCCTCAACCGGGTCCTGCGCCCGAGTGACGGGGGTTAAACTGAGGCAGAGGAGGCCTGCAGCCAGAAGAACGAACAACCCGACCCTCTGATCCATGGTCTGCAGGGGGGGGAGGAGAGCGTGAGCACATCTGTCCCAGCTGGACGACCTCATGTTTGCTTTAACTCTGAGCAGCATGTTGTGTTCAGCCTTCGTGTGTCAGGATAAAATAACCCTTATGGATTTTAATGCACGTAATGCACTTTGTAAACTCTGTTTTTAGAAAAATGTTTTACAAATAAAGTTTTTTTTCCTGTTTCTGAGTTGTTGCTGTCGACATTATTCTCCTCACTGTTTTTCACACACTTTGATCGCTGTTAAACCAGCAGATATCACCAGTAAATGTGTTCAGATGACCAGTTCTGCTGTTAATTTCAGGTTCTACAGTTTAAACAGAGATTTACCTTTTTGATGGAAAACTTAAACACACTGTCTGTTGTTGTTTCAGCTCCACTGACCTTTTAGCAGAAACAGTTTCTCAAACTACATTTGGTCTCGTTCTGTTGTGCATGAGTTTAGTTAAAAGTTTTGACATAATTGTACGTTTATGTTTTAAAACTTTTTCACATTAAAACTCAACAAACTCTCGATGGATTCGTATTCAAACAACCAAACTGTTAAAAAAGGAGGAAGACGAACGTCATCACGAACACACGGCAGGTTGTTAACCTGTGCTGCCTTGGCACCCATCCATCACCACGGTTACCAAGCAGCACCCACAGGACACATAACCTCAGCAGCTCCATGAACCTTAATGAGATTACACCCCCCGGGATTACTGCAACACCCCACAACACACACACACACACACACACACACACACACACACACACACAGAGTCAGAGCACGGGCAATTTACTCTGTACATAAACACTGTGGAGTCTGCAGGGACAGCCAGTTACTCATTACACACACACACACACACACACACACTTGTGGGGGGGGGTCCGACCTGTGGCAGCATTATAGAGACTCTGTGCTGAAGGAAAATAAAGTGGATCAATCAATAACTGTTTTTTTGCCAATATGACAACTGATCACATCGCTGCTGATATTTCAAAAGTTCCCAAAAATCAACGACACTTTGTTTTAAACAAATAACAACAATAAGTGTAAAATATTCACTGACTTTCTTCTTTTTGTTTGTCACATAACGGACATAATTTTTACATGTCGAAGAAACATCGAAGAGGCTCCACATTTTTACTCTAGTAGTTAATAACATGTTGTAAATGCAGAGTTTCACATGAGAACACAGAGTGAAAACAACATGTAGATGTTTCATATCCGTTTAATTATTACCTTATTAGTCTGAAAAAGGAAGTTTTGACTCATTGTCGTCATAATAAACTACAACTGATTTGCCTGAGAAGACTTTTCTTGTGATGCATCATCTGACTGAAACACAGGACGAACACGAATCAACTCGTCTGCACAAAAATGCTGTTTTTCAGTGATTTGATTTTAAAACTATCAAACAGCATCCTCACTATAAAGTATATTCTCATTTATCTTTACACCAATTTGTTTATAAACTCATTTAAAATCCAATGCATCACACATTTGTGCTGAAGTTCCCCTCAGTAAAGAGTCACTCAGCGCTTTGATCAGTTATTAGGGAAACGACCTGCAATAACTCTTTTATCTTCAGGGTGACACGACTGCAGGCAGATAAACATTATCTGCTCCTGGTTTGTAAAAAAAGGCCATAAACGCCGAACCTGCAGCTCTCTGCTGTTCATCTGAGCATGTTAACCTGCGACACAACTCACTCAGCAGACTGCCCGGCTAATCTGATTAACCTGCAGCCGGATTAGCATGACTGGCTAACAACTCAGCAGCGTGGTGATGAGTGCGACCGCCACCAGCGCTGTTAGCTTAGCAGCATCACAGTGATCAGGTTCCTCCTGACGAACTGCAGGTTCAATAACACTTCACACATATATAACTAACTCAGGACTCAACTGAGTGTAAAATAAACTGTGATTTTTCTTTATTAGTTAAACTTCTGGCCTGTGTTTGCAGTCTAGATAGTTTTTGGCTCTGAAATCTCCTCCAATCAAACAAGCAGGAGGAAATGATGCAGTTGTTGGGATCTATTTTCTGTGGTGGAAGAATCCACATTTGGTGCTGTAAACAAGACAGCGTGTGTGGGATTTAGTCAAACTACGGTGTGTGTGTTCAAAGTAATGAGGGAACATGTCAGCCGGTGCAACAGTTTGGTTATTTGATGTGTTTTTACAGTTTTTTTAAACGATGGAGCTTTTTGGCACAGAGGAGGAGAAGCTTCGGGGTTTTTCCTGCATCCTGCGGAAGAAATAAGCTTTCAGATGGTCTCTGATTGGCTGATAACAGCCTCTCTTAATCAGTTCAGTGAATCCAGCAGAAGTTGCTGTTGTCCGCCTGACTGACAGCAGCTCCGACGGCCTGGAGTCGCAGGCAGTCAGTTAATCTGATGTTCGAGTCTGTTTAGCCTGCAGGACATCTGCTGCTTTTCTGATTCACAGGCTGATAGTGACTCTGGTTCCTCGCTGGGTTTGAAGAAGAAACACAGACTTTCTACAGAATGACTGGAATAACTCATTAAATGTTAATATAAGAATAAAGAAACTGATCTGAAGGCTTTTTTTTCGACTAACTGCTTGATTCGTTCAGATGTCAATCACAGTTTTCTGAAGTCCAAAGTGACGTTTTTTCACTTATTTGTCCAAAAATGAAGCCGAATGAATTCAGTTTACTGTAAAACTAAAAAAGAAAAGCACAAACACATTGGAGAGGCTGCACTCAGCAATAAATACGGCATTTTTGCAAAAACAAATAATCATGTTAATCTATTTCAATATATGCTGGCACCAGTGTGATAAAAAGCAAATCCTAAATTTGTTTAAGTCTTTCACTTAAAAAGAAAAAAAAACATTCAAAATTTATTTTTAGTGACTTCAATTTAAGTGATGTGATATTTTGGAAATATTATAACAGATCCAGCAGGATATTTAGATCCTGAAACGTCCTGGAAGAGTGAGAACTTTCTCTTCATGAACCAGCAGCATCAGTTTCTAATCAGTTTGCATCAATTAACACATCAGAGACAGACCGGACGGGCAGGTTACTGTTTAAACGGAGAGACAGAGGAGAGCCCTTTTTCTTTATAAAGTCAATGACTGACTGCTTCTTGACTACCAATCTGTCACTCATTTGTCCCTGTATAACTTCCTCTAACAAGTTAATGAGCAATAAAAATTCACCTTCTTAAACTTTTGATCACTTAAATTAAACATCCTCATTATACATCACATATATTTTTAATCTTCTTGTTCTTTCTTAGCATTTTTATCTATTAAATGGAACTTAACTTTGGTTCGTCGTCAAAACATTTTACATGAACTGTTTCAGAGGACTTTGGTGTGTTTAAAAAATATCTTGTCAAAAGTATTTTAAATAAAACTTTACACCAAAATGTTTTGAACTTTCAATCTGATGCTCAACTGGTAAATTACAAACACTTTGGCAGAAAACTGTGAACTCACAGTGATTTTAAGGACGTGATTAGCTGTTTGGGATCCGAGCGGGTGGCGGCCCGATAAAACGCTCTGAATCCTGGGAGAAACCAGCAGGTTGAACTGGTCTAACGGCTCCACCTGAGAGACTGGTTCCCAACATAAAGTCATGTATCAAACTCTATGTGGACTCATTAGATTATTACATCTAAATATTTCTGTCTTTTTCTCTTACAAACTGAACGCAGTTGGTTTCAGTTTAGTTTCCTTCCACAACCTTAAATCGCTGCCAGTATTTCAGATGTTCCTCAGCTTTCAAATAACCGATAACTGCCTGATAAATTGAAAAAGAGCAGCATCACTTTGGAGTCTTGAAACTCTCAATCTGCATTTCACATCAAGGAAAGATTTTATTTAAGAGGACAACAGAGTTTTCGACCTGCCAGACTTCATCAGACAGACACGATCAACTGCAAGCGTACATTTAAGAGTTTAATATCTCCTGTGTCCTGAATGCTGAGGGTCTTATAGCTGTGTGTTTCTGTGAGGAAAAGCCTGTTTATGTCAACTCTCAGGACATCCAACTAAAACACTGCATACAAATGAAGCATCAATGGGGAAAAATGTACTTTCTTTAGCTTTTAACCACTTACAGATACAAAAATACCTCAATCTGATGAGCTAAACGTATTTCCCTTGATAGTAGATAACAGTAACTCACACTTAACTAATTTACATATTGTATATTTTCAATAGTTTCATAGGTTTTTTCCTTAAAAATTAAGTTAAGTGCTGGATACTATATTTGGTTAAAACACATTCAACAGTAACGATGGAGGCTTTTGCTGCTCGTAAGACAAATAAAGTCAACATTCATGACCTCTGACACACATTCTTTATTTTTCCTCATCTTTACCTTCACCAGTTTATTTCTAAACGTTTCAACAGGCTCTAGTGTTATTTATCAGCTCTTTGGGCTCAGAGTGTCCTCATAGGAAGAGCCCTTTGGCGTTACGAAGCTAGCTTAGCTTAGCTTAGCTTAGCTGCGATGCTGCTTACGAAACAACTGTCAGTGTCGGAACCGAGCCAAAAAAAACCTGAGCTTTCTTTTCGTAGATACAAACAGGATGAATTCACTTGGACAGAAGTCGTCTTAGTGAAACTTATCGTTAAAAATGTGAAGCACTGAACTGTAATGTCAGAAAGGGCCAACGCAGCGAGCTAACTGGCTAGCTAAATTCACCTGTGGTTAATTAGCCTCAGTTAGCCACTCAGCCTAATGCTAACAGCATGCTGGGGACATGGAGCGTTATTTTTAACCGCTAAAAACGGTCATTATCTACATTTTTGGTGTGCAGACATTATAAACAATCACTAACTTCTCAGAAAATAAAACACCCCCGCTGTGCTCTTTGGTAAAAAGTGACATTTATCGGTCTCTTTACTCACCTCCAGCTTTCCGATGTGACCGCCTGGGAACTACTGAGGAGGGTCACGTGGGACATCCGAGGGCACAAACCGCCTTCCCTCGTCGCTGATTGGTTCTCGAGTCCGGATATTTGACGTTTCCTGTCAACTGTCAACAGCTGATTGGTCAAGAGAGACTCTCCGGCGGACTGGACAGTGCCCGCCCCTTGGAGCTGAACCTCGTGGACAGCGGTGATTGGTCCAGCTGGTAAAGGAAGTGCGCTCTGATTGGCTGCAGTGAGGCTGATGTAAAGGCTCGGTGGCTGAGATTGACACAGATTTTATTATGATACAGGACTGAATAAAGCTCTGTTATCATTATGTGCTGCTTTATTTTAATTAGTTTATGGCGCAATATTGAAATAATTAAGATATTTCCTATCTAGAACACAGTTGGTGTGTAAGAATGGAGCTCTTCATTTAAGTATTTACATTTTATGGAATTTTTTTTATTATAATCAATTTACACCACTGAACCTTTAAGGAAAAAAAAACTTTACCACATTTTTGATAGCTCTTTTTACTTTTATGACTTTTTTTTAGTCATATAATAAGGATGTGTTGCAGTGACTTGGGGAGTTCAGTTTAATTAAGAGCTAAGATCTAAAATAGGACGTGTTCGTACTGAACTCACAACCAAGAGATATATACATCTGATCATTTCACCCTCAGGATGAAAGAGAATCAGTGTGTTACATGAAATGTTGATCAACTCCTTTAATTCAGATGAGATCTGTGGGAATCATGTGATCTTTATCCATGTGACCGTCGCCTCACCAGCCTGCAAAACAAACGGCTGCTTTAATTTCTGTAATTGACTGTGACGAACTATAACTTTAGCTTTGCTCTGCCACTATTCAGCCATTTTTATTACATCCATTTTCTGTGTGTGTTTCCCTCACCACTTCCTTCTGTTTTTGTTGTGAAGGTAACAGCTTTAAGGACCACACAGTCACAGCTTTTTCCAACTTCCTCTTTTTCTGCCTGAAATTTAAATAAATTCATACTTCACAGCTTTCATGGGGAAAATCAGTCTCTAACTAGTGGAATGAGGCTGGTTTTTATTCACCTCTTATCGATGAGACCTTGAGAGATTTGAAAAGATCCGCTCGCCACACCCTTAAAAAATCACATAAGCCTTGTTTTGTAACACTCATGCCAGCATTCAAAAGCAAAGAGCCTTTTAAAACAAAAACTACTTCCAAAAAAATCATTTAGATTTCTGTCTTTATTACAATTCACAGATTGGATAGAAGTTTATTCATTTAAATAGAGTTTATCTAAAGGATATAAAAGACAAACATAAGATTATAGCAATGCATTCCAGTGCATATTACAAAGAGGATAAAAAGAAAAGCTGAGATGTTTCCTGAAGCTTGAAGACGCTGAGTTCATGTGAAAAACCGACGTTCTGTTCAGTCTGTTTTCCATCTGAACCCTCCGAGGAAAGAAGTCCAGTTCGGACAAAAGAGGTGAGCTGCAGAGTCTGGAAGGTGTTGGAGGAAATTTTTTGCCAAATTGCTCCCTTAAATGAGTGATTTTATTCAGAAAATCCAACTTTGTTGCCTAAATTTAATAATTACTGTGCTTAAATAGCTGAGAGTGACTAAATTTGAAACCTGGTTATTTCATTTTCATTGTGAATATGATAGTAGAGGTTTCAGATGTGCAAGCAGGTCTTCATTTCTCACTGTGTATAAGTCAGATTTTAGTATTTACATGCTACAGTTTCCTGATTTCAGGTGAAGAACTCCAGGTAAAATATGCAGATTTCTTAAAAAACCAGAGAGTCTTGATCAGATCAGAAACCAGGATTTCTAAAATGTACAACATGTAAACAGAACACTCTAAAAACCTGATAATCAAATCACTCAGTGTCACAGAAAAGTGTTATAAAATTATGACTCTGAAACCGTGTGAACGTCTTTTTACTGATCTCCAAATTCATGTTTTTTATAGTTAACATGATTTTGTGTCCTTATGGAAACTTAAAGAACATTATTGTCTAAAACGTCCTCATATGGTGACAAATCCAGAACAAAAATCCCTTAAAAAAAGCACATAAATCTACTTCAAACCATTCAGAGAGTTTGTGAGAAGATGAGGACACGTGAACTTATTATTTGGAATTTGAAGGAATTACTCTCAGCAATATTGAGCTGTTGGAAAATACAAGTATGAAAGGAATAATTAGTATCTTGAGGGAACAATTTATCAAAAAATTTCTCCTCTCTGACACATGAGCAGGTTCCTGATGGGAAAAGACAGCGTCTGTACGGAAAAATGAAAATTAAGCTATCGGAAGAGTTTTTCATAATTTATACTATTTATTAGCAAAGGTGTCAATTAAAGACTGAAGATGGAATGAGAGACAAGAAAAGATGAGAATCTCTATTTCTGCACTGGACTGGAAAACTACAGAACAGTGAATTACAATAGAGCACAGCAGTGGAAACCAGAGCACGGTGTGGAATATAACAGCACATCAGAGTACTCTGAAGTACTGCAGAGTACTGCAGAGCACGTCAGAGTACTTCAGAGTACTCTAAAGTACTGCAGAGTACGTCAGAGTACGTCAGAGTACGTCAGAGTACTGCAGAGTACTGCACGGTGGAACAGAGAAGTCGTCAGTGACAAGGCCTCAGTTAACTTAAAACAAAACAACCTTAAAAGACTTCATTAAAAAAAGCAAAGTATCAGCTGTCATCATCAGTAGTTTCAAGCCACAAAGATGTGAGAAGGTCCAAGGTTTCAGCAAAGGATTCTGGGTATTTGTTGTGGCTACATGTTTCAGTCTGGGGCTCGTTTCTGTTGGAAGTGAATCTGCTCTTCGTCTTTGTTAAGGCAAATATTTACCGATGGGGGGGGCGTCTGATCCCCGAGCAGCAACTACAGACACATATCAACACACTGAGAGGGCATTCATAAGATAGTGTGTACATCTCTATGCATATATGCACATACATGGTTACTGTGGGGGGGTTCTGGTGGGATGGTGTTGGTAGAAAGGTCCGGACTCTGTCTGCAGACAGAAAGAGGCTTCTGAGTCTTTGATTTTAAAGCAGCAGTTTCATTTTTCATCAGAGGAGGTGCAGCGCTTTGGCCGCCGCCTCCACAATTACCAGTGTTTTCAACATTTACTTACTGTATGTACACGTAAATACAGACCCTTCAGGACTAATTACAGCATCACATGAGAGCAGAGTCTCTCAGGCATGTCGAGACGGGTTTTTCCCACGTGGCCTGTTGTCATCCACAGCCTGTCTGTCTGTCTGTCTGTCTGTCTGTCTGTGTGATTTCAGTTTCTCATCGGATCAGCCCTGCAGTGGCGAGGTCTGACCAGAAGGTGGCGCTGCGGCACCGTGGTGGGGATCTGGTGAGCAGGACGGCAGCTGACGAGCCTCCGGTCAGCTGGGCTGAGGTATCGCTGAGGGGGGGAGAGGAGCTTCACTCTGCTTTCTTTATGAAGATCTGAAGGAGAAACAGAAAGATCATGAAGAACCAGAAGGAACTTTACATCAACACATGTGACGTGATCCTCGAGGAACATGAGAACCTTCCTGTCAGAGTTAATAAACAAACTAAAACAGGTTTTTAAAAGTTCTAACTGTTTCTCTTCAGTTAAAAGATCAACTGTTACGGCTCTGAAGCATCAAGTGTTTCCTGCTGAAACGTTCCGGCTCTCAAGCTGCATATTTTCACCACGTGAAGCTGAAAGTCCTCACTGAGCTCAGACTAACACATTCTTTAAAGGGTTAACATGCTGAGAAGTTCTCCCCAGCTAACCTCAAAGAGAGGTCAAAGGTCAGAGGACAGAGGAATTTGTCCCACTTCGTGCTGAAGTTAAAACATTCTTTTGAGAATAAACCCGTTTTAGTGGCTTAAATACAATGATGACTTGTTTTTCTTGCTGTAATGAATCTGAACTTCAAGTTTTCATGGATTTGTTTCTCTGTTGGTCTTTGAATGAATGGAGACACCAAGTTTTCTAAAGGTTATGATGAAAACACACACACACACACACACACACACACACACACACACACACACACTGATGTGTGTGAAGTCTGATGGTTGTCAGATTTCATGGAAGCTCCAGTGGCATCTTAAATCCAACTTATCCTTAAATCCTCTACAACCTTTTTAAAAACACCTGAACATCTCCTGGAGGAGCCCTGAAGTCCAAAGCTCGCTTGAAGACGTTGGAACTGAAAGCTTTTGGGAAAAATCTTCTGGTCTCTTGAATCTCTTTCAAGGTCCATCAGAAACTTTGGAAACGCCCTCCAGGATGCCTGGAATCCTGTCAAGCATGACTTGAACCTCGGTGCCATTTTAACCTCTGAACTCTTAAGGAATCTCCCTGATTTTCAAGGATGCCTGGGATGCCAGGAACAACACTGGAACCTCATTAGAAACCGTGGAACTGTCCTCAGATCGATGAAGGCACTCAGAACGAACCCTGACAGCCCAAAGAACCTGGACTTGAGACTTGGAGCCATCTTTGAATCCTGAGTCCCTCCAGATATTCCATGAATCCCTCCAAGGACACCTGGAACATGATTCAGGACGCCTTCACCCCATCGTACGTCACCTTTTGACAGCTAAGACCTCCAAACTCTGGAACATCTCAAAACCGTGAGGTCCCTCTCAAGAACTTTGCCCTCTCTGAAGCAACTGTTAGATCCCAAGAAGGAACCTGGAACATCTGCGACTGCAAAGATGATCAAAAACAGACTGAGTCTCGATGCCTGTTTTACCTCCGCAGAGACCTCACACATCCCAGCAAGGATCCATGAAGAAGAACTGAAGAGCTCTGCGTTCCTGTCAGACAGCTGAGTGTAGGAACACAGATGTTGTGATGTTTTGTGAGGCCTGAGAACAGGCTAAGCATTTCTTCTACAACCTTTGACACTCAAACACTTGTTTATCTCATCAATAAGGTTTCATGGATCTCTGCAGGTACCAACTACCTAAAATAAGGAACCTGGAACCTCCTCAGCACCTCCAGAAACCTCCTGAAGACCTTTTCCTCAGAGTAAAGAGAGACGGAGAGATGTTATCACCTAAAGCTATTTGAGTCCAGAGACGTGAGTTGTTCAGGGTCACATTGGTTTAATCTGGTTTTAATCTGGTTCTGATCTGGTTTTGATCTGGTTTTGTTCTGGTTTTGATCTGGTTTAATCTGGTTTGATCTGGCTTTGATCTGGTTTTAATCTGGTTCTTATCTGGTTTTGATCTGGTTCCAGCCCAGTCTCACCTCACTCAGGATCACCCAGACTGGCGAGTCCGTCATCACTGTGAGACGCATGGCCTCCAGGGGCCCGAAGGTGGGGTCCACCTCGCCCTCTGCGATCCCGTTCCGGAAGGTTCCTGAAACAGATGAAGACAAATGTGATCAATGAGTCTGATGGACAGTTTGACCTTAAAGAGCCTGTGACGTTCGCTGACTTTTGGAAATCACGCTTGTTTGCTTGGTGCTGAAGGACTCTGTGAGGCGTTCGAGTCGAGGTGGACAAACCATCATCACGTCGCCGTTTCAATCCAAACCGTGATGCTTTTCTCTCTAAACCCGAGTGTTTATTGAACGTTTCCAGATGTGAACCGCAGCTTCGTCCCGTCCGAAAACATTTGGTTTGTAGACGAAAGAAACTCATAAAAACCCTGTGAGAGTCTGACAAACCGACTTTTACACACTTCCTGTGAGTCCTGTTTATGTCCCAGAATGCCTTTGGAGCACTTTTTAAAACTGGTGGTCATTTACAAGGAGAATTACATAACTTGTAGTTAAGTAAATTTACTTAAGTACTTTATTAGTTCCTCACTTCAACTTTTCATGTCAGTTTTACTTCCAATCTGTTGAGTCTCAAATTCATCTTCCATCTTTTACACAGAAAAAACATGAAGTTATAAATATGATTTCATGCTACAAATCAAATATGATTCCACAGATCAATCAGCCCTTTGGTGAAAATGAACAGTAACATCAGATCCTGTTTTTACATGAATAACCTAAAAAATGTCGCTCTCCTGATGTTCAATATTTACAAAGTGACAGTATTTCCAATAAAAATCCCTTAAAAGTCCCTAAGTTTTCCATTAAAAATGACACAGAGACATTAAAACAGTAAAAGTTAATGAGACCGTGCATATTAAACGGTTTTTAAAGGGATTTTTTTCTTTAGTTATTGTTCATTCATTCATCCGTTGATGGAGGTGAGTAATTAAAGGATTTTTAAAATGCTTTTTGAGCAGATTTACAGGGTTTTTTAAAGGTTACTGAGATCATTTACATCATCTGAATCCATTAAAGAGCTCTGTGTCCCTGTGATGGTTTTCTGTTTCTTTGTGATCCTTAAATCCGGTTTCCTCCATCAGAAACCGTCTGACCTCCGACGGCGTTCAGCCTCTTTCCAGCTCAGTGAAGGTCGCTTTCAGTGTGACTGCACCTCGACAGAAGCAACCCCCCCAGAGGGTTTAAGGCAGGTACGAATGTGACTGTAACCCAGCAGAGAGCAGCGTCGGGAGTGTGTGTGTGTGTGTGTGTGTGTGCAGCTGCCAGAGAGCTTTTTTCAAACAGAAACAATAAAGAAAATAAACCAAACAGAAGTTTTCTGTCTCTAAAGTAATCAAGTATTCAAGTACTTTACTTTAGGAACTTGTTTCTTTGTTGCTGAGTTACTTTATACTTTTACTCCACTACATTTTTAGGAGAATCTGACTTTTTTTTGCTCCGCTGCAACACTAAAAAAGAGCTCAGGGTTCATCATCTGGAGAACAAGAATGGATCAAATAAATATTTTTCCATCCAGCAGAAACTGAGATGTTTCCGTCTGAACTGACCTCCATCATCGAGTCCACGGTCACACTGTCATCACAGGTAAAGATTTAATGTGCCAACAAACTGCTTTTATCTCAAAAAACCCTTAAAAACCCTTAAAACCCATTTAAAGGCAAATTAAACAGAGTAATTTTTCTGTTGTCGTCCAGTGGAGTTTGTTTACTTCACATTAATAATCCATCATTAACCAAAAGGTGTCAGAGTGTCTCAGTTTCCAGGCGGTGTGTTTGGGCTCGTTGTTTGGATCTGAGGAGCTGAAGTTGAGGATCAACCGTTAAAGTCGTCTGTGGTCTGAAGCCTCTGCGATGATCTCGGCCTCGGAGCAGTTCGCTGTTTCTCTGCAGGACATCTGAAGGCATCACGCTGAAATTAATAGAGTGAGGGAGAGTCGGCCGGATCGATCTGCCGACTCATCTGAAAAATTGATGAAGGGGATAAAGAGCTGCTGGTAATTTATGATGTCAGATCGAAGCTGCCCCCCCCTCGCTCCTGCTCTCCTTCCTTCATGTTCGCTCTTCAAACCCTCCTTCCTGCTCGGCTCTCTGCTCCTCTTCCTCTTTGAAATCCTCAGTGTTTGGGTTCGGTTTTGGAGAAAAGAGGACAAATGAGGACAGAAAACTGAACTGAAGGGAAGATGGAGACCGAAACACATGAAGACAAGAAGCTTGTTGTGTTTAAACGACCTGAAGAGAACCAACGTTTGTTTTTCAGGGGTTTATTTCTCAGAAGATATGAAGGAAATCTGTCAGGGTTCAAACATCAGTCAGGTTCTTCCTGTTTGTCATGACTGCTTGTTGATCAGTTCAAATGATTATGCAAGAAACTTTTAAGTCTATAAAATCTGTTTGTGTGTGAAAAATAAACTAAACAGGGTTTTTTGTTTGAAAAGCATCTAATAAAGCGACTCTCTGTTTTTTAAATTTTCATTTAATTTGTATTAAAGTCTACAGGGAGAGACAGACAGACAGACAGACAGACAGACAGGCAGGCAGCAGGTCAGCACTCCCTCATGAACTGAGTGAAGTAAATTAAATCCTTCAGAAATCAGCTAATGAGGAGAAACTCAGACGTCCTGCTGATGGACGGCTGAACCTCGAGGTTCATGTGTTCACTGATTTATCGTCACGTCTTTGTGGAGTTCATGGTTTTATTTTTCCTTGGTTTTATTCATGTTTGCATTTATTAGTTTCATGCATGGCTTCATGTGGACCGACAGCTGCTGAATAAGAATCTCCTGCTGTTGTTTTTGCTGCTTGTGTTTCTGCCGGAAAACTCTGAGAATTTTCCAAACATTTTCCCAAAACACTGAACTGAAGATCACCAGTTAAATCTGTAAATGTCACACAGAGCTGCCTTCAGTGTGTGTGTGTGTGTGTGTGTGTGTGTGTGAGTGTGTAAGAGTAAGGATATTGTTGAACAGTGTGATGTTTTGTTTCGCCTCTGAAGGTTGCAGATTCAGTTTCAGAGTTTAAGGTTAAATATTGCGATATGTTGAGATGCTCTCGAGTGTGACGTTCAGATGTTTTTGTGAGTTTGTTGATCAAAGAAAAGTTTTCCTGAAGAACTTTCCTCTGAACATCAATGATCAATACCATTATCATTAACATTATCGATTAATAATGAGCAGGAAGCGTCCTGACGCACCTGCAGACACACAGCTGATTTAAATGTCAGAGACTATCCTGCACACACACACACACACACACACACACACACACACACACACACACACACACACACACACACACACACACTCTTCTTCATAGTTTCCATTTAATCATTCGGTTTTTGACCTTTTGCATGTTTCATTCTCTCTGCACAGACGCTGCTGCCGTTGTTTCAGACGTCTCACTCATATTTATTTAGTATTTCTGGTCGTGTTTGGCTCAAAAAACAGAAAAAAAGTTGTTTTTGTGTGTTTAAAGTTATAAATTATTAAAACTGAGGACTGAC
>JAPZDV010000026.1:26221974-26238847 GCA_029814665.1 Acanthurus lineatus
ACCTCTCTCCCTGTGTGTGTGTGTGTGCGTGCGTGTGTGTGTGTGTGTGTGTGTGTGTGTGTGTGTGTAGTTGGGGTTCTGGTGCTGATCTCTGGGGGTCAGACGTCGACAGTCGCTATGGGAAACCCAGCATCGATGACGGCCTGCTGGAGGTGGTCGGGGTCACCGGGGTCGTCCACATGGTGAGATTACTCGATTACTCTTAACTAACAGTAACTGTAACTGTAACTGTGTAGCTCAGCTCCTTTTACCTGAGCTTTAAACCATGGCACGTCTTTGTTTATGTGTGTGTGTTTGTGTGTGTGTGTGTGTGTGTGTGTGTGCAGGGCCAGGTGCAGAGCGGCATGCGGTCGGGGATTCGTATCGCTCAGGGGAACTACATCAGGCTGACTGTGAGCAAACCCATACCTGTCCAGGTGGACGGAGAGCCGTGGATCCAACCACCTGGACACATCATCATCTCTGCTGCCGGACCAAAGGTTCGCTCTTTTTGTCCCTGTAGGGCTTCTGTAGTTTGTCCTTTTGCTTCCAGCTTTGTACCTCCATGTCTCTCTGTTTCGTCTGTTTCTTTTTTACTCCATGTCTTTATTTTTCATTAGTCTTTCCTCTTTCTGTCTCTCTTTCCTCCACATATTTGCTTTGTTATCCATCCATCCTTTCACATCTTAAAATGAGGGATTTTCAGTTTGTTATATTTTATATAGATGATGTTTACCTGTAGTTTTTTTAGTACGTTGTGTGTGCATTCCTGTTTTGATCGTGTGTGTTTTCTCTGATGTGTCCGAAGGTTCGGATGCTGAGGAAGTCCAAGCAGAAGCAGAAGAAGTCGTCGGCTGGCGTGAAGGACGGACGCTCTGAGAGTCCTTCGTCCAGAGACGGAGGGCACTGACACACACACCTGAAAATCAGCGTCCTGCCTCTCAGCTGCTTCATGTCGCACCTGGGAAGCCATTTTGGTGACGCAGCTGTTTTCACTGGTAGCTTTGAAACGATGCTGACGGGTCACAGATCGACTGAGAGTCTGAGAGGTTTAACTTTCACAGCCTGCACATGATGGGATGAAGCCTGGATGAGTTTGGCCCGGTTAGGATCACATTTCCATCCTGCTGACAAAACACTTTAAACGTTTATCACAGAATTTACAATAACTACAGTCATTATTCAGCAACTTAAACTGACTTTTTGTCTAAAATCAATCATTAATAGATTCATCGCAGTATTTCTTCTTTGAATAACAAAAGGTTGATATTAGATTTTGACAGTTTCTCGTTCGGATCAGCTCCGGAGTCGAACAAAAATAGAAAAGTATTTAACAGAAGTTGTTAAATTTCTGTCCAGTTGGGACTGTATTTGTACAGTAAGTAGACGTAGACGCAGTGTCTGTTGATACAGTGTGATAACTTTAGTTGTGAAAAATAATGTGCAGCTATGAAGTGATCATGACCTCAGTGTTTTAAATTATAATAGAATCAAAAGAAGAAACTTAATGATGAAGCTTCCTGAAGACACTGACAGGCAGTTTGCTAAAGAAGCTGTAACCACACGATGTCGGTCTAAACCAGAAGTCTGGGATGCTGAACTCGCTTTCTTCTTCTCTCTTGTTAAAAAGCTTTGGTAACGTAGGTTTGAGACAACATTCAAGCTGCAGCGAAGCTCTCTGAAGCTCATGAACGTGCAAGAACCAAACAAGAAACCTCTGATTCTCTGAAACCACAACGTCTGCTGTGACTGGAAATTTCACGAGAGATTAGAAAATAAATGTCACGTCAGTCTGAGCTGTGAAAACGGTTTTAACTGAAGATGAATTTGAAAACTGAAGCACAGCTGTTGCTTGGAAATGTTTAGCTTTTACTCTGGCAACATCACCAGCTGTGTACGAGTAAAATCTGCTGTTCGAGTCTGATTTACAACAAATGATCATCTTGTATTTATAACAAAAAAAATATTCATGCAAGTCGACCTTAGACTCATTTTTACTACGATTAAATCTAGTAAATCACTTCAAATAGTTTCTCTCCACAAAACAGATTCTTGACTCGACCATGTTAGATAATGCATCATGCTAAAGGCTAAAAAACTACGTAAAAGAAGAGAGTTTGTAGTTAACAGAAATACAAAGCTGAAAAAAAATGGTCGATCACATCTGAGGTGTGTTTAAAAAGTACGACTGACTTTATATTACAACATTTTACACAGACTTTCTTAATTGTTAATGTAAAATTTCAAGAGAAACAAGTGATTATGCTAAAAGATGGAAGGCTAACCACAACATCAACAAAAGCTAACTTAGTTAGTCCCTGCTAATGCTTGGTAAGCTGGGTAGCATCACTTTGTAGCTAATTTAATCTGAACTGATTTAACATTATTATCTTCAGAAAGATCAATCAGATTCTGTAAATAACAGATGTCACATCTGCTCATCAGGATTTGTAATAAAAACTGTAAAACATTAGCAAACATACGTGACATGCTACAGATGGTGTTGTTGCTAAGTAAGAAGACATCATGCTGTTTTAAAAAGTGTTGTGAAAACTGTGCTGCAGCTTTGAGCTATTTTCAGTTAATGCTAACAGACTCAGCTGTGATATTTGACAGCAGTTAGCCTCAGTTAGCCTGTTGAGTCTTAATTTTCAGTGTACTAAGCTGAGTTTATGATGACAAACGTACTTGAAGGGAAGTGGTTTCCAATAACTCCAGTAAGATGACAGAAATATCAGTGAGCAGCAAATACAACATTTAACGGCTCAGCTTATAAATTTAATTTCTTCTGCAAGGGTCCACATGGTGAATCCCCCTTTTTCCCTCTAAATACAAACAGTCTCCATGTTCAACCCCAAAATCTACAAAAACAAAACAAAACAAAAAACACTGAAAACACTGGTCACAACTGAAATGTTAAACTGTGCGCAGCATCGGACACTAGCAAGAAAACTAGCAAGGTGGTTTAGCTAGTTTATTGGAAAACTAGCCGGCTAACTTACCAAAACATGTCAAAGGTAGTAAAAATAAATGGAGAGTACGAATAACTACGAAAAGTGACAAAGAGATTGAGTCTGGAAATCATAAATCAAATGTATAAATGTACTTAAATGTTTGCACAAAACAAGGCACAATAATTGCAGCACAGCTGTTACCAATAACATAAGAAGCTAGCTAGAAAACTACAGCTAGTTACTAGCTAAACTGAACTAAAAACAGTACTAGCTGGGAAAGCTAGTTAGATACTCAACTATGTAGAGTAAATTTAAGGTTTAGTTACTAAAATGTGGACATGCTGTGTGACAGCTGAGTCAGTAATCCCAAAACTAGAGGCTAAAATACTCGAGTACCAGCTCGGCGAGCTATCTGCCAAGCTAGCTAGCATGACAAATTTGGTAATTAATGAAAATAATTCATAGTGTAGGGAAGAAAGTTAATGTTATTAATGACATATTGCTTTTTTGAGGGAATTGTTGTGTAAAATTGGTCAGTTTGGGAGATTATTTATCGATTTTCCCGTCATTTACCTTGATGATTTGATTCTCAGTGCCAATGCTGGTTGACAGCATTAAATTTCAGCCTGCATGAGTTTATTTCGCTGCCTTCACTTATTAAAAGATCACAAGTATTAGCTGTGGTGGAAAGCATCACATTTTCCCACATTTCCACTGAATCTTAAACCCTAAAGGACCCTTTTCATAGATGAGCTTGAGCTGCCACTTTTTACTCAAACAGCCTCTGACGGAAAGATTGAGGACTTTATGAACTTCGTCCACATTCCCAGAGAAGCAGAACATAAAGAACAGAGTTTGGACTCGACCAGGGATCTGCTGCTGAAGGTCCCAGCTCTTGATGTAGCCACAACAGTATTAATCACTGTACTTTGTTCGTTTTTTTGATCAAGATTCACGTTATTTAGATTTTTTGGTGCTGAAAGATAACAACGTGTTATAGTTCTGTGTTTGACATGAAATTCAAGGATCCTGATTTTATCCAAAGCCTTGAAACCAAAGCTCATCCTGAAGGCAGGCGGTTTCAGATGGATGGGTTTATTACACTGAAGTGACTTCAGATCACAGCGAAGGTTTGAGGCTTTGAATGAACAGAGATCTGAGAATAAGTGCTGACACATCAGTGGCATTAACTGTTCTTTTTCACTGACTGTGGAGTGAACTGCTGAGCTTCATTAGTCACGTTGAAGTGTTTTCTATGGTAGACACTGTGTGTGCTGACAGTAGGACGTGGCTGTGAGTAGTTTCATCTGTACACATACTGGCACAGTGTTTTATTCCATGCATGACGTACTGTAGGTCTGAGTGTTGCTGCAGCAGCGTTTTATCTCCCCTTCGTGCCCACTAACGAATCCGTCTGTCCGCTGTCGCCGTTAAAGAACCATCGCTGAAAAAAATGAGAACACGAAGTGACGAGCAGCTTCGACCTCTGAACTCTGTCTTCAAACCAACAGACAGAAAGATCCTGCAGCAGATGTTTCCTCACTGAAGACTCGAGTCTTTAGTCCAAAACAGACACTTTCATATTAAGACTGAAGGGATGAGTCAGAAAAAAATGTAAAAATGTACAAAAGAATCAAAAAATGGATCAGGTTAAGAGAAACAAAAAAGTCTCTCAGGCTCAAAGATGCACAGATTAAGAATAAAGCTGCGGTTTAAGATAACGAGTCAAATATTTAAATGTTTTTACGGCTGCATCCTCCATCAGATGGATGTCAGCTTTATTACTTTGATTGATTTGATTTGATCAGATGAGAAACTTTGATCTCTTCTTGAATTTAAATCAGGTTTGATTGGTTTGAAGGAATCAGAATTGGCAGAAGTTCAGAGGCCAAACTGCTTTTCACCTGTGCACATTTTGAGCAGGTACAAAAGTTTCTTCCTGCATCCACAACTTTTCTCTCTCGGTTTTTACTCGTTGATGCCATAAACTCTGTTTACTGGTTCTTGAATGTTAAAAAAAATGTGCTTAAACGTGATTTTTTTCTGCTTTTCTTCGTCCGTCGTGCCTCGTAGCGTCTGACTCACCTGTCGTCACTAAGCCCCGCCCCTCGGACACCAGGCCAGGAGGGGGCGTGGTCTGCAGGGTGGAGTCTGGTAGTGCCTCACCGAAACGCTTGGACCCTCTCAGTGTGTGTGTGTGTGTGTCTGTGTGTGTGTGCGTGTGAGTGTGTGTGTGTGTGAGTGTGTGTGAGTGTGTGTGAGTGTGTGTGTGTGTGTGTGTGTTTCCTCTAACGTGCTGAGCTAACGTGCCTCCAAACGTCATCCAGATATTTTTTTCTTTCTTTTCGCTGTTTTGTCTTAAGTTTTTACCTAAAGTTCTTTTGAATAGATGATATGTATATTTTTGCAGACAGAAGCTGTTTTTTTAGTTTCAACTGTAAAGTTTTAATTGCACTAATTGTTTTTCAGAAGCTCTTTCATGTGAAGTTTTGGGTTATTATGAATGTTGTAACAACTAAAGCTAAATATGTAAAGTACATAAATCATAATAAACTAAAGATCATCTAAGAACTAAAGTCATTGTGGTTTCTGTCACTTTTTTGCACATCAGCTTTGAGTTAAGATGAAGGTCAGGATGCAAAGCTGGAAAACCGGTCTTCTATTTTCTGTTTTCTGTTTGTTTGTTTTTAATCTGATCAACAAATTTCATGACAACACACCAAAAAAATCTCATATTTCTTGTCGTGGAACTCAACGTGAATCCCATTCGTTCATTCAGAAGATATAAAGAAAAAAAATGCATTAGTTTGGGTCTTTTTCAGCAGGAGATTAATCCACATTAATAGTTTTTTAAGGCTTGATTATTGATAAGACTTGTTAGTTGTGATAACACTTGATTGATAATACTGAACTTAAGCAGCCTACAGTTTTGACGTACTTGTACTTCGCTCTTATATTTCCATTTTACACCAGTTCTGCTACACTGCAGATATGCAGTTCTTGTATTTTTAGTTTTTTACTTCACCAATGACATGTTTTTTATATATTATATTCGTATGAAATGTGCTCCTAGTGTTGGTATTAAAACAGATGCTCACTTTGGATGCAACCCTGCAGTCGACAGACTGTCGTTCAGTCACTTTCAAATAGAAAGAAAACAATAAAATGATATTTGTTATAGAATTAAAACAATATTTTAAAGAGCAATAATAAAAGGAAATATTATCTGTTACACAGGCAATGAATGTGATATATTGATACAGTAAATATGCAACAAATATTCAAACACAAACGAGCAGTGAGATGAATGAGCTGAAAGTACAGAGATGCACCAGTGTTCAGGGGGATTGTGGGAAAACAAACAAATTTAAACTTTTATCCTGAAATTAACTCTGATTAACTGCAGATTTTTATCTCAGAAATGTGAAACAAATTAGATTTTTGTGCAGGGTTTAGTGTTTGAAAAGAGCCAGGTGTGCTGCTGTGCTGCTGTGTTTGGCCAGCAGGGGGCAGAAGATCAAAGACGTACATCATGACAAAGATGTTCTCTGATTGGCAGGTGACTCACTCTGCAGTGTAGTTAATGGTGCTCCTCAGGGACATCAGCTCAGCCCACTAACGATCACTGGTAGCGAGTAACTGATTACATTTACTCGAGTACTACTCTGAGACTCAGTTTTTAAGGGGCTTGTGTATCTACTCCATTACATCTCAGCGACAAATGTTGTATCTTTTACTTCTCTGTTTTGCTGACAACTAAAGTTAATTTAAGATGTAATCAGAAAATAAATAATGAATAGTGTGACAAACTTACAAGCAACCCAGCAGATAAAATATTGAAAGTAACTAAATTTTTTAATCTACCAGCTGCAAAATTAAAGCAATGATCACATTATTGCATCAATACTTATAATCAATTAGTTTAATATGTATACTGCGGAGCCAGTCCTTATTATGAGTAGTCTTTCTTTTTTATATTTTGATGCTAAAAGTTTAACTACATTTTAAATGTCGGACTTTTACTTGAACCGTTATATTTTATACTTTAGTGAAACAGGAATATTTATTTTCAGTGTTTCTTCAGCTCACAGAGGTGTCCTGATTGGTTTAGAAGTGTTATGACTTAGATATTATTTATTGTTTTTGTGAAGATCAGAAATCAGAGTAATATTTGTATTAACTTATGCAAAATTAATTAATTTGTGAACTGTGTACAGAGATACTGCAGTAAAAGGGGTAGATGGGAATTAATCTTTGGTAAATTCATCATATTTAGAAATAAATCTGTGTGTCATTTAACAGCAAACTGAGAAGCATCGTGGACACGTTTGATGAAACTAAACATTATTGTTTCTTTGTGATCATTATTTTTATTATTACAGACAAGAAACAAAAGACAAACAGTGAAAAACATAGAAAAATAACAAAACAACAACAGTCATTTCAAATGTTGGGATCTCTTGTTGTATTGACGCTTCAATAAAAGCTGTTTAATGTAAATAAGCAGGATATCTTTTTTCTTTGCATTGTTTTGAAAGTAAGTTCACATGTTGTTCTCTTGTGTGTTCAGTTCCTGTTCTGCAGCATTAAAAGAAGAAGATTTAAAATGTGAAATAAAGACAATAAAAGGATTTTGTGAGCGTGTTTTTGCCTCGGAGTGAGACCTCGTCCTCTTCCACCTGCTCTGGCTCAAACAAACGTCAGAGGGAATTTCCAGTGGGGAAGGAAATCAACTTTATGAACAACTGAGACGAACTTCACCTGCTGGGCTCCGCCGCTCTCTCTTGGGAATAAAAATCTGTTTAATTCGCTCGGATTAAAACATTTCTGTCCGTGTTGACGGTAATGACGTGGTGGCGCCGCGTCATGACGCAGTCCAGCTAAGCAGGTTGTTGTAAATGGATCCGCTGCTTCAGCGTGGACATGGCGAAATGATGTGCAAAAGTCATCTGAAGTGAAGTGGATCGAGGACTGTCACTCATAGTTCATGCTGAGAATCCGACTTTTAACCTGACCTAGCTAACCAGGTAAGAGCCCGTTAACTAACCCCTCTGTGTTAATGGCTAACTACGCAGCTGCGGTGTTATATTTATGTTATTACAGTGATTGTAGCGTGACCCGTTAACTAGTTCCAACAGCGCGACTCTTGCTTGCTTTGTTATGCTACTCACTTCCTTATTAGCCTGGTCCCTTTCGGTACGTTACACCAAACTCCATCACAAAAACAGGAACTTAGAGTTTTTCTTTCTTATCGTCGAGGGAACGAGGTCTTACATCAGAAGTGGTGGCTCATGTCAGAGCCACTGATTCATTCGGCTTTTACATGTTCAACATTAAGTTATCGTTTATTGTAAAATTAGAACTTTTAGCTTCGTTTGTGTCGCTGGATCTCCTTGCGCAGTCCGCGGTTTCGTGGGAGCAGAGGACAGCTCGGGTGAACGGACGCGCATAGAAAAAAAGCTCCAACTGGTACTTTAAAGTGTGCTTTTATGCTGATTTACAATTCCCGAAAATGAGACTCGATTCACCTGACTCTAAGGATCTTTAATTTATCTTTTGTAGTTTGAGATTTAAATATTTATGATGGAGTAAAAATGTAACGGGCAGAATTTTGAATGGAGTTTGGCGTTACGTCTCTGCTTAGTGAGCCAATAAGGGCAAGCGCTCAGTTAGCTAAGACAGCTAACTGTTGTAGAACATTTTGTAGCGTGAAACCAGCAGTCAGACAGTGACTGTTCTGCTGTCAGGGATGTTCTCTGTTAGCTGATAATAACTGTGTGTTTCTGAAAAGGAGGCTCTAACGAAATAAACAACAAAAATAGCCCGGTAATGCTAGCTGCTAGCCGAAAGCTAGCACGAGTCACAGAGGCGCGTTCATGTGTATCTGGCGTGAGCGCGCGACACCATGCAGCAACAAGTGTCAGATTATTAATAATGAAAAATGACTAAGACATTAAACTTATACTATAAAATAAACTGTGCATTGCAAAATAAATGTAGAAATGATGTAATTTAAACTCATTTCTTCAGTTATGCTCCTCAGTAATTCGGCGCAATTTGTAATAAAATTCAAGTTTTTTTAAAAGTGAAATTTATAAACAAATTGTATATTTTAGAGTAGAAAATGTTTTTTGAATTGATGTTGGTTGTTGCATCTTTAGCACCATTGTAAGTTCATCAGACTGTATTTACCACCACATGCTGAATGTTGCACAGTGTGTGTGACGGTTGTGTGTGTGTGTGTGTGTGTGTGTGTGTGTGTGTGTGTGTGTGTGTGTGTGTGTGTGTTTGACCTCTGCAGACATCATGGCTGGAGACGATCACTACCTTCATACAAACAACCCGGTAAACTCACCTCTACATGATTTCTGGTGTCTTTATCATCATTAGAGACGTCTGTCAGTGTCTCACTTCATGTCTGACGTCTTCTCTCAGATTTTTGACAACATCATGATGGATTCACCGTGGGAGTTCACTGCAAACTTCACTGCGATGGCTCCGGCATCGGCCCTGCGGACAGGTGAGAGTCACACCTTCACTCTCTGGCTGTTAAAGAACCAGATGTTTCTCTTTAACCATTGGACTTGTGTTTGATTTGACTTCACATGGTCACACTGATTGATTTTTCTTTCCCTGCAGAAACCGAGAGCAGCCATATTTGCTCTTTTAGTGTTTTTTTTAAGTCTGTTGTCCTTAGATATCATCTTTATCTTAAAAGTCAAGCTCTCATGTTGTTATCACAGATCGATTATCTCGTCTTAAATCAACTAAAAGAGCGTCGGTGTATTTTTCAAACCTGTTATTAAGTTGAGTTTTGTGCTCAGGTGTGACGGTCCTGCATACCTGTCAGGAAACATGCATGCTGGGTGGAGTTCAGTCTTTGAATGCATTTCCTTTTGCTGGGTTTCTTCAGCTCTGCAGGCTCTCTGTGATGTATCGACAGAACTGTAAAGTTTGATCTACAGGAAGTGTCAGACTGCACAAACTGTCTCCTGCAGCCGTCTGTACACTGTCTCTAAGTTAGTGATTCAAAGTGAAATGTAAAAGGAGAAGGAAGATGTTGGAGATTAAGGATGAAATATGATCAGTTAACAAGGATCTAATAACATTTCTGATGCATTTAATCATATAATCTTATCAGAAATGATGTCATGTGACTTGAACACTGATGCGCTCGCCTGTTAAAACTCTCTCAGTGTATCTGTGAAAGCAGCTCTCAGCTTTATGAACTGATTAACCATTAAACTGAAACCATTAACTGTTTAACCTGTGCAGCAGATTCAAAGCAGCAGAAAAACGTAACTCAACTGTCAACAGAGCAGTCTCAGCTCAAGGTCCACTCGCTCTCTGCTCTTCGTGAGCTGATTCAGTCCTTTTGTCTTCGCCGTGCGCTTCGTTTCCTGGTTCAAACTGTCCTCTGAACAGCTGGACGTGTTGCGTCACTGTTGTCTCCGACGATGAGAGCTCGACTCTCCAACCTGAGGATGTTCTGCTTCTGGAAACTGAAGATCTTTGAGTTCTGGACTGTTGATCGGATAAAATGAGACTTTTAAAGACTCGGGGGGGTTGAAGGTTGAAGGGACGACATGGGGGGGGGGGACAGATGTGAGGGGGCGGGTTCATCCAGATGTTGGTACGACAGTTTGGCCACATTTGGCTCATTATTGCTGATGTTCATCCACTATAAACATCCAGAGATCCGCTTAAAATCACCCTGTTTGGAGTTTTCTTCAGTATCAAAGTAATCCGGTATCAAAGTAATCTAGCATTAGAGTAATCTAGTATCAAAGTAATCTAGCATCAGAGTAATCCAGTAATCGTTTTCTGAACATCCATGAATGCACCACAAACAGAAGCTGCTCACTCAGATCACTTTAACGTAGACGACGGTCAACCTGTGAGCAAGTTTAGGCTAAAAACACGAAGCTCAAGTTGTAGCTAGCAACCAGCTGGTTGTTTCCATGGCAACATCAAACTTCCTGTTTACACTTTTGTTGATTTGTCGAAAGAGGTTCCAACATTTCAGGTGTGAAACAGACAGATATCACATCATCTTTTATGGTCTCAGGACACATGATGTCACATTAGACAGTAACTCTGGTCTGGTGTTAGCGGTCTTCATCTTCATCATCTTCATCATCATCATCTTCATCATCGTCATCATCTTCATCATCATCATCATCAACATCATCAGCTCCCGTTGATGATGTCACCAGGAAACGCTGTGACTCTGGGTCTTTGTTAGTCCGGTCGTCTGTTATTCGGTTGTTAGTTGTTTTATTCTGATGCTGAAACTTAATTTGTGGGCTGTGAAGAGAAGTCGGAGGCGTTTTCACAGAGGAAGGTCTCATGGTTTCATATGAGACTGACGGCTTGTAGATTATTTCAGAGTCTCCGGTGATCGTCATGATGTCGATCGGGTTTAAAGCTCTGACAGAAGTGAGCAGGTGGACTTTGAATCTTCTGAGGTTTCTGTCTGTTTGTGTCTTTGATTGTCAGGTTTTGCAGGATTTCTGAGAGTTTCAGACAGTTTTTGGGTTTGATGTTGAACAGATGTGATTATTTTTGGGATGAAGCTGCTGCGACAGACAGAAATCGCACATGTGTGTGTTTGTAAAAGCCCCGTGTGATGAAGGTAAAGTGAAAGAGGAGTTTCGTGACGTGTCGATATCTGTAATCTGTGGGCCGACGTCTCTTGGCTCTCACTTCCCTGTTTGAGTCGCTGCTGCTGTGAAGGAACACGAAACAGGAGGTTGTAGATGTGAAGGATGGAGGGAAAGTTTCTCCTCTTCTCATTTGCATGTGATTCATTAATAGAAGCAGCCTCAGTTCCTCCATCACCAAGAGAGAGAAGGAGGTTGAAGGTCGTATAAAAGCAGTCAGGATCAAGCTGAACAAACACTCATGTTGATGTAAAAAGCTTGTTTTTAACATATAAAAGGGTTTAAGTATAAAAAACGCTTTTATTTAATCATTTATTTAAAAAAAGAATATATGTGGTTTAATTTGGAGCCTGACTGAAACAAGACTGATGACTATATGAATATAAAACTGACTGTGTGATTATTTTCAGTGCATTTAAAAGCAATGAGATCAGATAGCAGAGGAGAGGAGACACGCAGGACAATTACTTCTTACTGACTTTACTCACATACTTTCACTGAGGGATCATTTTCACGGCAGGATTGTTGTTGTAACTGAGTATTTTAACGGTGTAGTTTGAGTACTTTGCTGCAGTGAAGGATCTGAGTAATTCTTGTGAGGCCTGACTGTAGCTGCGGTTGATGAGGGAGGAAATGGCTGCAGCAGTCAGGAAGCTGCAGAGGATCAATGAGAGTGACTGTTACACAAATCAGGTCATTAAGAGGGACGCAGCTGTTAGCTGACAGCTGATTGGACGAACCGTTTTCACTATGAAGTGTTAAGTTTTAAATACAACAAGTCAGTGTTTCTGACAGGAACAGTCGAAATAAAGTGAAACCTTCCAGATCAGAGTTCTGCAGAGTTTCTGTTTCATCTCTGTGAGTCCTGAACAGAAAGAGTTTAGCTTAGCATAAAGACTGTGCGCGGGGGGAAACTGTTAGCTTGTTTCAGGAAAGTCAAAATCCACCCAGTCAGGCTGATTTACATGTTGTTGTTTTTGATCAAGTTTGAATCGAAGTGACAGGAAAGCGTTCTGATCTGAGTCGTGCTCAGATTTGAATGAAGCATCGCCTGCAGCACACACTGATCACCTGAACTTTCACTGCAAGAAAACTCAAATCACTGCTGTTCTGTCATCGTTTGCCTGTAAATGTCTCCGTTCACTGACAAATAAAACAGAAAAAGTGCCAGTCAGACACTTTTATGAGACTGAACATTTATGCCTGAAAACTGACATTTTTTTGTCATCATATTAACTGATTAACTGATTTATCGTCCAGTGATCAGCTGACTGATTGATCGACTGGTGTCAGCTCTGTAATGTTTTGTTTAATGACCCGGAGAAGTCAGATGTTTGTGTGAAAGTTGATGCTGAGTTTGTGTGTCTGTGTTTTCAGTGGACGGACCGTTCCTGCAGATTTTGGAGCAGCCCAAACAGGTAAGACTCACCTGTCCTCCTTCAGCACTGATGAGGAGAATCAGAGAGGATGAGGGATGAGGAGGAGGTTGTTCATGTGTGTTTTTAAAGAATTTAACCAGAGAAATCGTTTTTAGGGTTTAAAGTCTGTTTGACTCTTATTGAAGCATTAATGTGTTAAAAATAACTGAGATTTGAAGTTAAACATTTATCCGGTTCTCAGTAATCTGACGTGACCTCAGCTAAAAGGCGACAAGCTGCAAATTAATAACTAAGAAATAACTCGTAGCACATTTCCTCACAGAGGAAAGAGCCTCAGTGTCCGTCGGTGATCAGAGTTTCCTCTGGTTTCACTCGTCTCCGAGCGACGGATGAACTCAAACGAAGCTGATCCACAAACGAAGGTGGAAACAGTGACAGTTAACTAACGTCAGGCAGAAGTTGTTTGATTTGTGTGAAATCTGAGCTGTGAACCTGCAGAGGTGAGGAGATACAAACTCTGACAGGACGCACACACACACTGAGACGTGTCAGCATCAGTAACGGTGTGTGTGACGCAGACCGACACACACACACACTCCTCTGTCGCTCATCATCAGCTGATCCTCCTGTCAGACTCTCGCCGTGTGTCCTGATGTGTGTCTGTTTGTTTCTGCCTCAGCGTGGCTTCAGGTTCAGGTACGGCTGCGAGGGTCCGTCTCACGGCGGCCTGCCAGGAGCCACCAGCGAGAAGAACAGGAAGACCTACCCCACCGTCAAGGTAAGACTTCCTGCGTCGCCACGTCGGCCTGCAGCAGGTCAGACGCATCAGGCTGCTGAGTGTGAAGACGTTTGTTTCAAACAGCTGCAGTTTGAACTGTGAGGTCACACACACACTCACTCACACACACACACACACACACGTGCAGCTGCAGGCTGACTCACCTGTTTGACAGTGAACAGGCGGTCTGACAGTAAGTGACATTTAGACTTCATTCCAGTGTGAAATGATGCGGCTAAAAATAATGTCCAGGAAGTGATCAAACCTTCAGATGAGACGCAGAGACGCTGCGAACACGAGCGCTGAGTTTCCTGCAGAGAGACGTCTGTCTGTCTGTCTGGCTGTCTGGCTGTCTGTCTGTCTGTCTGTCTGTCTGTCTGTCTGTCTGTCTGTCTGTCTGTCTGTCTGTCAGTCTGTCTGTCTGTCTGTCTGTCTGTCTGTCTGTCTGTCACAGCTTACAGTCTTACTCTGAGCGACTTCACGTTGAACTCTGCAAACAAAAGGTCACACAAATGAGCATAAACACAACAACAGTGATGTGAGCTGGAGGCAGCTGGTGTTGTGTTCACTGAACTCTGAGTTTTCTGTTGTTTTCTGTTGTTTCAGTGCTGTGCAGCAGTTCTGAACAAAGCCTGTGGTTTTATATGAAACATTATGAAAACTGCTTATACTTCCTCTCTGTTTCTGACCAGCTGTGCATGCTGGGGGGAAACATGGTTTGAGCCTTTGTGACTTTGGAAACAAAAGTTCAGTCAAAGCTGAACTTTCTTTCTTTTTCTGGAGCTTCAGCCTCTGTTTGACCTGCTGCTGAGGTGCAGACGAAAGCTCTTAGAAAAGCAGATAAATGAACCTTTTATCAAGACTTTTATTTCTTTTCTTTTGGTCGAATCATCCTGGTTGCAGCTCAGACGAATCTCATGCTGGTTTTCCGTCAGCTTCAGTCTTTGTGGTGTGTTCAAATGCAACTTTTTGGCTGGGACACATGTGACATGAGGCGATGCAGCAGCCGTCCTTCGTTGGTTTGTGTGTCTGTGTCTTCAGACGCCATGTTATCGTCACGTTGGGACGAGGAAACTGCTGCTTTCACCCAGAAAACGCTTCGTTTTCTCTTTAAGAGCAAAAGTTACTCAGGAACTTCTGTGGTTTGAGATCACAGTCTGCTCTGAATTTATCAGGAAATCAGCCACGACTCAAAACCTGGATGTTCTTTGAAACACGCCTTAAAGACTTTGATGTTTGACGGAGTTTAACTTATTAAAACTTGGGTTCAGTCTGATGTTTGGAGTAAACGGGGTTCAGGATCAAACTGCTGGTTATTCAGGACTCACCTGAGTTTTTCAGGACGTCTCGTCACCTGATTTCATGTCTCAAAGTCTTTTAATCTGACGATTTCTTCAGAGCAGAAACTTGTAAACGTGTTGAAACTGCAGCGCTCCGGTTTACGTTCCTGGCCCTGAACGTCTCATCAGTGTGTACTGAGTCTGAGGCTCGGGTCGGCCTCTGTGTGGGACTGTCAGACTTACAGGAGCTTAAATTTCATGTTGTTTCTGTTGATGTTTAGTTTGGAGTCTGAAGCTCCATCATGTTCTGACCAAACAGAGACGGGAAATCCCCAGATTCCTGCTGCAGTCTGACTCTTTGTCCCCGCTCACTCATTTCTGCTTTCTCTTCTGCTAAAGACAAAAGACGTTTGGAAGCTGAGTGTCGCAACGTCTGATCGACTTCACAAACAGTCTGACAGTGAAATCATTGTTCATTCAAGAGGCAGATATTTACAGAAAAACGTCTCATGAAAAAAAAAGACTGAATTTTAATAACTTTAAGAAGTTTTATTCAGAACCTTCAGTGTTTGGAAACATTTAGAAAAGTTTTTTTTAATGTTTTTTGTTAAGTTTAAGATAAAAAAAGTAGGTTCTTCATTCAAACAGTGGACATGTTTGATAGGAAACACCTGGAAACTCACCTGGATGAGCTGAAACACTGAACGAATAAGAATTTGCATAAAAATGATGATTTTTGTTGAGAAATCTTTTATTTCACTCAAAGTTTTAAATGTTTTATTGATGAGGTGTTTTATGTCACCAATGAGATGACATCATCAGAAACCAGGAAGTTGTTTTGAGGCTCAGCAGCACGTTGATGTGTTCGTGTTGCGTTTGTGTGTCGAAGCTGCAGAGCAGAAACTTCCTCCCATCAGATGATGAAGACGATGATGATGAAGATCACATATCTTCACATATGATGAGGTTTATGTTTTAATGTTTTTGTTCCTCTCTGTCACGCTGCCGACCAACCGAATGAATCCTCAGTTTTTACAAACACAAAGTTTTTTAATGAAACCTTCAGGAAGTCATTGATAAATAATTTGGACGTGAACTTTTGTTAAAGAAACTTCACTGATGTTTTTCAACCTGAAACAGTCTGAAATCTTTTTTATTGGTCAACAAAGAAAAACATCGTGTCTTAAATGAAGATCTGTTTCATGTGTGTGTGAAAACCTCTCTATATATATTTATACTCCTTGTATCAGAACCTGTGACCTCTGACCCCTGACCCCTCGCCGCTGGCTGCTTGTGCTGCTGAAGAGAAACAGTCGATGTCGATGTTTTTCTGTCAGTCGATCTCAAATTCCAGTGAACAGATTTTTAAATTTAAATTTGGTGGAAAGTTTGACTCATCGAATGTGAGATTCATGCGGTGACGGTTCTGACTTTGGTGTGAAGGAAGTCAGGGTTTTTTCTGGGTCGATCTTTGTCCCACAGGTCACTGATTTTCACTCAGATTTCGCTCCAGATGCAAAAAAACCTGAACGTTCTGCTCTTTTTTCTCGCTTTAAAACGATAAACGAAGTGAGTTTTGTCGCTTTGACGCAGCTGAGAAAGTTCCTGCAGACACGAGTTGAGTTCTGGGTTAAAGCAACTTTAGGAGAGTCGTGTGCTGGCCTGGACCTGTTCGGGTTTACACACACACACACACGCACACAGGCAGACACACACACACACACACAGGCAGACACACACACACACACACAGGCACACACACACACACACACACAGGCACACACACACACACACACACACACACGCACACACACGGTCGGTGCATTATAAACATATAAAC
>JAPZDV010000026.1:26268842-26294828 GCA_029814665.1 Acanthurus lineatus
CATAATGCACTGACTAGTTTAATGCTAGTTTAAACCAAAATGGCCAAAATGCTATTCACTGCCCCTGTACATGTTAATGGGACTGTTCATTACCAAAATAAAAAATACATCTTTCCCATTTGGCCTGTAGTGGCCAAATGGATTGGGCCCCTCACCCTCCCCTTCTAAGTGTGCCTAGTAATGTGCAAAAAAACACAGAAGACCCTCTTTAGAGCCAATATTTAGTTTTCTGACCTACTATTAAAATGTTGCGCACTCTGAGGAGTATACAATCCGTTTTTTTCATATTAAGGCTATTGTCTTTGACTAATATCTCGTAAGCTTTGCAGCTCACACTAAACAATATAGATGGATAAAAAGGACTACTGTTGGGAGGAAGAATGTATTTTTGATGGTCACCTTTCCCTTTGCTATCAAATTTTGGGTTTCTTATTAATAAAAGAGTTGAAAAGCACTCTATCTGCCCTACAGGTTCACAAGACGGCAGAAAGTGCCTTTGTAATTTTTGTTTGTTGGTTGTTTGGCTTTATTTTGTTTAAAACCGCTAAAAGAGTATGAGAAATTTTCTACATTAAACTGTCAAATAAAAAAAATCCTGTCTTTTACTACTAACTTGACTTGTTATTCTTTTTAAGTTAGTGGTGCTCAATAAAAGTAAGGCAATCAGTTGCCACAAATATTTTGAGTTTTAAGACAAATAATTTTGAGTTTTATGAAGTAAATGATTTCAGTTACAAGTAATTAAAAATAAGATGGAAAAAATAATAACTAATGAGTTTACTTAACTTAAATTTCTCGATTTCAATACATAAAATTTTTCAGTTCAGTTTACTTATTGCAATTAGAAAGGTGATCAAATATTTTGAGTTGCTGTTACTGAAAATATTAGAGTCGGCTTAATCAGTAATTTTAATGCAGAGTTAATCAAAGATTACATGTACAATAAACTCTATGTTATTTAAGTTCCCAGTAACCTCAGACTTTGAGTTAATTAACTCAAAAAAATTTAGACAATCATTTGCAACAAAATTTTTGAGTACTGGTTACTTTTTCGGGTTTATAGTGTGATGATAAACACTTTTAGCTCGGTAATTTATTGAATGCAGGACTTGTGCTATAGTATTTTCACGGTGAGGTATTAGTAATTTTACTGCAGTAAAGGATCTGATTACTTTTTCCTGCACTGCATTTCTTAATACTGAACCTCTTGATGTTGCAGCAGGTCAAAGTTCAGTTATTTTATCTTGTTAGTCAGTTTATTCTGTAACAAAGCTTCACATTAAATCATCTGACTCGTATTTACATTCATCACAACAAAGTAACTAAAACTGGAAAATAACTGTAATGAGTAAGAAGTACAATATTCCTTTCTAAATGTAATTGAGTACAAGTGTGGTTCTGAAAACAGAACAAAGTAAATTTGACCTTCTTCATGTAACTGTAAACTGCCTGCATGTCTGCTGGCGCCACCTGCTGGTAGGAAAATATATTTTTCTCCACATTTTCTCTGAATTCAGTCTGATGAATTTAGTTTGTGTTGAAGCTTTGAATTCTTTGACAGAATTTAAAAATAAGTTCTGTGGCTCCAACAGAGATTAAAGCAGTGATGGAGGAAGTAATCAGATACTTTACTGTGGTAAAAAAACTAAAACTACACAGTAAACACATTTTTTTACAAGTACACAAGCTGAATTAAAAGTGTTCCTCCAGTAAAAGTACATGAGTATACTGAGTAACTGTAGTTAGAGTACTGGGAGTAAAGAGTAGAGATAAAACTATTCAAGAGGAGGAAAGTCAAATATTACAAGATTAATTTGTGACAATAAGACAGAAAGATTATGACACAAAGTAACACCAGCATAAGTGCAAGATTACGACATTACTATATGAGATTAACATTTTGATTCTTTGGCAAGAGTCATATTATTAAAATGAAGCGGACTTCTCTTCCTCCCCCCAAACATAAATTAAAATTCTTTATAATTACAACATTTTTTTAGTTGTAATGGTAATCTATATTTTTATTTTATTCTTGCTGAACTCCAGTTTTTCCCTCTTTTTCTCTTAAAATCACTGGCCCCAATACCACACAAACATTATAATTTTATTGGCAAAAGCCACAGTATTTTAAGAGTAAAGTTGTTATTTTTAAGTAGCAATAAACAAATATTTTCACAATCAAAATTTACAGGAGAAAATGTGAAAGGTGATAAAGGTTTAATGTTTTGAAGAAAGTATATCCTGTTTTAGATAAGTCATTTCTTGAGAAAATCAATGAAATCATCATTATATAGTTGTAACTGAGAAAAAAGTGTCATTACCAATCACCTGGTAATCAAAAGCTTGATTCACGAGAGCTGATATCAATAAAAATAAATCCTCATCAAAAACTTTCAACAGTAAAAACTCCCTCTTATAAAAGACACTTTTCACACAGCGAAAAAAAATCTTTAGAAAAGACGGTAAAACATCTCTGAGGAGGCAGGTGAGACCCCTCATGTACAATCACACCACATGGTCCGTCAGCGCCACCCTCAGGGCAGACTCGGTACTGCTGTTACACCACAAACAGCCCTAATGACATAAAACCTCCAAACTTTACCAAGTTTTTGTCATTTATGTCTCTTACGAACATGTTCTCATGTGATAAATCATATTAATATTTGAGTTCTTTGTACGTCTGAGAGTCTTCAGAAAGACTGAACTTTGGACTGAAAAACAATGTTTTCTAACAGTTTGTGGACTAAGTTATTAATTATTATTATTACATTGAACAATAATGTGACTGTTAACAGCAACTTAGAGAGAAGCTCTTGAGTTGTTTTAAAACAAACTGTACTGATCATCTGTGGATTCATGTTCATGTTTTTGTGAAGTCGGTCTAAACACTCGAGTGTAATGTGCAATTTTCTCCAGTAGATGTCCTGCTTTACCTTCACTTAACTGACGGATTTGGATTAACCCTGTTTTCTTTTCTTAGATCAAAAGATACAAAACTCTGTTTGTGTGAGATCTTTTGACATGAAATAAATTATTTTGAAACATGAAATGTGAATGATGTCTCTGCTTTAAAAAAAAAGTAAAGAGGAAGACAAAAGAATCAGCTCATCACATCTTCAAAGCTGCAGTCAAACATCAGATTTGTTCGACTCTAAATTGTAAATAAATGTACCCATATGATCAGTGAGATTTGATTGTTTAGCTCTTTCAGTCTTTAAAGGAGAGGCTTTTAAACCTGACAGTTTTTTGGAAAATACTGACATTATTGTTCTTGCTCAGCTGCATTTCAGTGACAGTCAATATTATTCCAGAAATATTTGATTTGCATCATTCAAAAAACATTTTATGTTTATAAAAAATCAAAGAAACACTTTCACTGAATCACTGATGTGGTTATATATTTATTTTGTTTGAAAACAGACCAGAGCCTGAAAATCACTGGTGATACTATGTGAAACACTTTTTCTCCTGAACTTTCAGCCACATTTCATGGTTTTCATCAGCAAACTGAACTTCATCCGCCCGGCAACAGGAGGAGATTTATTCCTTCATCTACATGAGATGAAGATCAGAGCTCATCTCATTGGTGGATTTTCTCTCTTTATAAATGATTTTTATGAACACACTTAATAATATCACTGTGTCGATCACATTAGTTAAAGATCCACCAACAGAAAATCAATCTGCAGATATCTTAATATTGATTCATTGTTTTAGTCGTTTGTGAAGCAGAGAAACATGAGTCTGTTCATATGAGATTCTCAGATATGAACGTTTGCTGCTTCTCTTTGTATTTTTTTTTATCAGAATAAAGTGAATTTATTCAGATTTTGGACTTTTTGCTCAGACAAAGTGAGAAGATGACAGTTTCGATCCTGTGAAGTTGTGATTGATATTTTTTAACAGTATACATTAGTAAGAATCATAATTTCTTTCTGGTTGCAGTTTGAAAGTGTTTGTACTTTTTTAATTTCTGTGAGAGTTTGGTGGATCTGTTGAGTCTCTAGAGGGCGCTGATGGACAGAATGCAAATCCCTTTGAGCCAAATATATAAAGTGTCATTTAAGGCCCTATAAATTATTTTTTCCTTGAATACTTATAGACTGGGTTTTATTTACTTCTAAGTTAAATTAAATTATCCATTTATTTTTGTTGCAGTCTGTTTTGCATCATCAGCATTTTTTAACGTTCTTTAATATATTTGTGTTATTATTATATTCTGTTTCTTTTTGGTTGTAAACATTTAAAATACCTTTGTAATTCTTTGTGAAAGGTTGAAAAGAAACACTCATATTGAGTCTGATCTGCAGTACCTGGTGTCGTCCACTGGGAGGCGCCGTGTGCCTGCAGACTGAGCTCTTCTAGCTGCAGCTGTTCTTCAAACGCCTGCTGGATTTATTTTCAGTGACAGAACAAAGTGCCATCTGTGTTTCACACATGACAGATTCTCAGTTTATTACAGAGCAGCATAAAGTCATAAAGTCATTAAGTTCAAGCAGAAAAAAATAAATTTAAAAACCAGGTGAATCTGAATGAAGAATCCTGCAGTTTGGCCCTTCAGGTGTTGTTTGTAATCCTGATGTTCCTGAGGATTCACAGATGCAAAAGTTCTGTCTGGGTGGTTCTGTGTAAAGAACCTGTTCAGGTGCTAAAATCTGGTTAAGTAAAAACAAAATATTTTCTGACTTTTTGCAGTTTTTTTGTGTGTGATGTGTAAAACTGCAGAGGTTCTTGATCCTTCAGAGGGTCTGAGGAACGTAAAAGAACCTGATGGGGTGATGTTGAGAGGGATCCAGGGGAGGCTTATCTCGGTTCCACGAACATTAGAGAACTTTCCTGAGTTCTTCAGGGATTTCTGTTTTGTAAGGAAAATTTAAGGTGTTTAATTTCAGGTTCTGATCAGTTTTAAGAGGCCTCATGGGATCCATAGGAGATTTCAGGGGTTCTAAGAGGGTCAAAGGAGTTTTATGAGAGGTTCATGAGTGGGTTCCTTTTGCCCAAAATGTAGTTATTTTTAAAGGATTTCCAGGTACCTTGTTTCGCAGGATGTTCGGAAAAGGTTCCAGGACTTTCAGGGAGGTTTCGCGATGTGTGAGGAAAGATCTGGGGAACCAGGGTATCTAGAAATGATCCTCGTAGCTCTGAAGCTTTTCTAAAGGTTCTTCAGTGGGTTCCAGGGGCTTTAATGAAGCTTTTGGTTCTTCAGAGAATTTAAGGGAAATCATAGGAGAACCCCGGCATTCCAGGAGACACTTCCAGGTGTTTTAATCAAGTTTTGAGGTGATTCTTAAGGTTCTCCACAGGATGTTAAAGATATGCTGGTGGTTCTGAGAGAATCCAGAGGAGGTCTGATATTCTTGGAGACAGATATCTTCATCCGTCACCAGCCTGCAGGGAGTTTGGTTTATGAATTCTTCAGGAGTTTCTGAGGAGAATCTTAAGGGAGTTCCAGGATTAGTGGAATATTTTTCGGGTTCCGGTTCCGGAGGAATTTGTACCGACATCGTGATCACGTGTCAGAGTTTGTGGACCGAAACCTAAAATCACAAGATAAAGAAAAAAAAAGGAGAAAAAGCTCAATAAATTATTATTACTAATCTCACACGTTAAAATTACCACCTTGTGTGAAATGTGATTATTATGTTATAATTTTAATTATTTCTAACTATCTTCAGTCTTTTGGTGTAATTTTTATTTGTAAAACCAATTTCAGTGAAATCAGAGATTGTAATTTGATCTATTAAATTAATCAGTCATTGCTGTTTAGGGCATATTAATTTAATAAAATTAATAAAGTACATTTAAAATGATAATCAGCATTAGGAGACGTACCGATGAGCCTGTTGCCGGCCGGTTTCAAATCCGGACCTTCTTCATCTTCTTCATCTTCATCTTCATCGCCAACATGTTTGCAGCGTCTCATTGACTTTTTCTCTGCCCGCACACAGAAATATTTTTCCAGGCTTTCCAGACGTTTCTGTTTCCCTGGAGGAAGGCAGCGGGCTAAAGGAGGATAAATATTTAATCAGCGCTGCTCTGGAGTTTTTGCTTAATTAGAGGAATTCTGCTCCTGCCACGAAAATGAACAAAAATGACTGCTGGAGATGTCAAAGCCCCAAAAACATCAGAGAACCGATCACAGAAAACTAATGTATGTTATTATTATTATTATTATTATTACTATTATTATTACTATTATTATTATTATTATTTTGCTGCTGGCCGCTCTGATTAAATAATAAAATTGAAGACATAGAAGTGGAAAATAAAACACTTTTACAAAAACACACCTTATTAGCGGCTTTCCTCCTGGTGTGTGTGTGTATGTGTGCGCGTATGTAAGTATGTGTGAGTGTATGTGGTGTGTGTGTTGTGTGTGTGAGAGAGCGCCATATGTCCGTGCGTAAAAAAAGCGCAAATTGGTGCCAAATTTGCGCGCCTCCCGTGTCAGTCAGCCTGAACGCGGGATGACAGAGGAGATTATTCCACATGAAACCAGTTAATCCCCCAAAACCTGAGGAAGTCTGTGAGGTTGTAGGAAGTGAATACAGATTTGTGATACTGATGAGGTTCAGTATTACAGTCTCGTAGCCGCTGGAATAAATCTGGAGCGGGTTTTCTGCGCGCGGGCCTGAGCGGAAACACACACGGAAGGTTTGGATAAAGGAGATTCAACCTTCCGTCTCGTGCTGCAGCAGCCTGTCGACCTCAACAACTCATTTAATGGAGGATCAGGCGTTAAAAGCCCGCAGTTATTGAGCAGAAGTGACAGGAGCTGCTCATGTGATGACTCGGTGCTGAAATCAGGCAGAAATGACGCGTAAAGCGCGCAGACTGACTCCTGCGCTGCGGAGTTTGACTCACCGCGTCCGCAGATTCCCTCACGTGCTGCGGGTTAAAATCAGGCTTCAAGACTTCAAACATGACTGAATACACACGGAGCATCGCTCCTCCACCCTGATGTGTGTGTGTGAGTGTGTGTTAACATGTGTAAAAATGTCTCAGTTTAAGTGTCTGAAAACATGGAGTGTGTTTGCACCTCCAGCCGTCAGGTCTGTTTGTCTCATTAACCGGATTCTCTCCTCTGTTGTTTTTATTCACTTTAAACGAGATTTCAAACGTCATTTTTTACAGCGCGCGCGGCCGAACACGCGGAAACCCTTATTTGGCGTGCCTTTTGAAAAAACAATGACGCAACGTGCGACTTCGACCAATGAGACGCCAGAGGTGCGACCGATATCCAAATGAGCTGTCCTTATTTGGTCATGTCCCCGCCCCCTCCTGGTCCACGCCGGTCCCTCGGGACTCCCGCAGCCCCGGACCCCGGGAGAAGGAGCTCTCCGCCGGGACAGAGGAGCCATAAAGAGCCGGGGAGGGAGGGGGATGAGATTTCTCGCTGCCCAATCCCCCTGTTCCCCCGGGAGAAGCAGCCTTCCACGGTCCGTCCCTCCCTCTTGTTTGCTAATCATTTCATTTTACTCCTTTTTGAAGCGGTGGCGTGTTTTTTTATCCCACTTTTCATTTTTCCACAATCCGCGGCTGCTCGCCTCCCTCTGATCCCCGGCTCTCCACGCTCCGTTCTCCCGGCTCAGGCTCTCCGGATCCCGGCTGATTCTCCTCCGTCTCTCTCTCTCTCTCCCTCGGCTCCTCTGAGATGCTCTCCCCGCTCTCAGATCCTCTCTCCGCCCTCTTTTAACTTCACAGAGACGCCTGTTAAAGCCCGGGCAGCTGCGAGCCGGGGCTGGGATCTAAAACAACCCCGGAGAAACCCAGAGGGATCCGGGGCTCTTCTCTGGATCAGGACCCGGTACTTTGGGGGAGCTCGCTCGTGTTTCCCTCCTCCCCTCCTTCCTCCTCCTCATCTTTTCTCCACCTTAATCCAGGTGGTCTTTCGGCTTTTTGAGTGGCTGGTACAGGGAGGATTATTCTTCTTCTTTCTTGTTTCTGGTGAAGACAAAGCTCCCAGAAGGACACTTTGATGTTCTCCATCCAGGACAGCCTCCCCCGGGGGGCCCTGACCATGAAGGAGGAGCCGCTCCCCACCGGCATGACCCCGGTCCGCTCCTGGATGCAGGGCGCAGGGATTTTGGACGCCAACACAGCGGCCCAGAGGTAAAAACATCACCAAAACCATGCAACTTTTCATCTCTGTGCTCTGCAGTGCCAATCCGCTGATTAGTGCCACAGTTAGAAAACTCCGGCGTGAAGGTGAAAGTCATGTTTGCATCCTTCAGGATCCGGTTGAAAGTGACACGCACGGAGGTTCCCGCTCAGTCTGCGGGGCAAAAGGCGAGAAAACACCAAGTCAAACCAAAGTTCAGACCAGTTGAAGCACAGGGCTGCTCCTGCAGAAAGAGTTTCAGCTTCAGGTTCAGTTTATTTGAGAAAATGATTAAAAGAAAAAACAAAGTAAAGTGAGAGGACGAATCATGCACGCGCTGCTCACCCCCTTTTTTATCTGGAAAATAATTAAAAAAAATAATTAAACTGAGAAAAAACTGAAAATCTCGGAATAAAACTTTTCGTCTGCGGCCGCAAAAAACCATCAGCTGGACATTTTGGAAAAGATTTGGGTTCTTAGTTTCCTCTTCAGAGCAAAAATATCCGACTTCCGTTTATGATTCAAGAAACGGCAAATTTATTTAAATTCAAACAAAAAATCATCAAAAGAAGAATCACTCCATGAAAATGTGTCATAAAAAATCTGTCAGTTTCTCTCGTTAATCCAAAGCAGCAGAGTTGGTGGTTTCAGCGCCGAGCGGTGCTCCGTCACACCGTGTCCCTGCGACTCTGCGGCGGATTCGGCTTCACCGACCGTCCGACGCGAGCGGAGAGCAGCGCCGAGCTGCTTCCCCTCCTTCACATTTGTTTACAGCCCAAACTCACCTCGATCCGTGTTCACGTGTCGCAAACCGCGGCTCTGATTTTTCTTTTAAACAAACGGAGCCGCAGGTTGATGCTGCACGAACACGCCGCGCGCAAAGAGCGCAGAGACGCGGCGGGAGGAGCGCGGAGCCGCAGCCGCTGCACGCGTCTCCTCCCCGGGACTCTTCAGGAATATTTGAGCTTATTTACAGGATAATTGTGAAAAATAATAAATGGCAATTTAATTAAATCCTCCACACATTTTACTCTAACACAAACGCTGCCGTAAATTAAGTGAAAGCAGGTCGATTTAATTTTAAAAAACGAGAATTTAATTTTATTTATGAAGCAACTCGGAGGGAAAATCAGCCAGAATTTAAACTGGGTCACAGGTTCAATTAGAGCGTCGAGCTTCCACATGCAGAAAGTCTGTGATCCAAACAGCAGCCCGACAGAAACACCGAGTTTCACTTTGAAACGAATCGATTCCTGCATTTTTAAATTTTAAAGCTCTTAAATTCTGACAAAGCTGAAGACATGCAATTTAAATTTAAACAAGAACATGTTCGCGTATCTAAATCACCAAAATCACAAAAATTAACGGTGGAATTAAAAAATCAAACTTAAAAAAATCTCGTCAGATTTTTAAAATTCATGTAATTGTCCTTCGTCTTTATCTCGAGTTTTTTGACATTACTTATGAAAGTGTTAAAGGTCTAAATTGCTGAATGTCTGTTTTTGTGAGACGCAGGTGAACTGAAATAAATCGATGCAGGATCGCAGCGCTGCCTCCGGTTCAAACACCTGAACACCAACGGAGGAAAAATCCATCAAACGCAGAAAAACTAAAACGCGTTTGTTTTCTTCAAACTCTTGTTCCTCCTGGTTTCTGCGTGATTTTAAAGATGTTTAACTCACGAATTTGAAGCAGAAGTCTGAGTCTGTTTTCAGCTCCAAAATATGCAACAAGAATCCGGAACAAAAACCACAAACTCAAGCAGATCCGGTTTAATTTTCAGTGTTTTTAACCGCTTCAATAAAACTTAAAACACATTTAAACGTCTTTGAATGTCATGGAAACACGTTTTAAACCCCAGAAGTCCTTTAAATTCCGTTTGTGAGGAAATTAAAATCCAAAAATGAGCAGAAATTCATCAAAAACTGAAACAAAATCAGCTGAATTGTCTGAACATTTTTAAACAAGCATGGAAACAAAAAGAGAAACAGACACAAAACAGACAGAAGACATGAAAAATTATATCTGTAATCAACACTTTATAACAGACCTGCTGTTTCTGGATTATTGATTTAAATTGATTTGTTTGTATTAAAAAGTCAAAAAACAGTAAAAAATGTTCAAATTAAAAATAATCAGCAGCTTATATTTATATGTAAGATGCTGCAAAAAGACAAATTTGATATTTTTACTCATAAAACACTGAAACTATGAATCAGTTATCAGACCCAGTTAATTTCCTGTCAGATAATCAATAATGAAGTAAGACTCTCAGCTCTGATGTGAACACAGATTAAACTGTTGTTCTTCTGCTTGATGTTCAGCAACAATATTCAACATATTTAATGTGTCTGTTTGCTTAAAAACACACAAACAACAGAAACGGAATAAAATCATGTGAAGTTTGATTTTTTTGCATCAGAAAGATTAAAAATCTGTGAAACAAACAGACTCGAGAGGGAAAAAACTGACGTGACGTTAAAAGACTCAGGAAGCTGCTGAAGGTGAAGCAGAGATGAAGCCGTCAGGTGGGTGAAGATGCCACCACTCGAACTGAAACACGACTCTCAGAAACAGGCTGAAGTTCCTGTGAACGAGCCAAAGAGACGTTTGTTCTGCAGCAGCTCTGTGAAAGTGACATGTCGTCCTTTCACTTCTCAAACGCTCTGCAGCTCAAACTGATGATGATCGTTGGAGTGTGTTTGTTTGAATGAAGGAGCTTCACAGGAGGAAGAGCTGCTGCTTCTGTGTTCGTTGTTTCTGTCGACACTTGGATCAGTTTCTCTGCTCGTTGTGGAGAAGAAGCTGCAGATTTGAAGCAGAAAAACACTGAAACTCTCAGGTCACTGAGTGTGTGTGAGTGTGTGTGTGTGTGTGTTTGGTGCTTTAAACTCGACTGACTGCCTAAAAAATCAAACCACAAATTTACTTGAGAGCCTCGGACAGTTAATTCAGCGTCAGACGGCGTCCATCGCTGCAGAAAAACCTCCTCACACGTTCACAGCGTGACGTGTAAAAACATGAGATCAGTGTCACACACACCGTTTGACTCAGAATTTATCCGTTTGATTCTGAGGATCGATAAAAAGGTCCAACAGGCCTAAAGACTGCAGCTCGATCAGATCATCTCTGATTATTGATCAGTGATTGTTTCCTGATCAGGCTGAATGAGAGAAAATGTGTTTGATGAAACTTGAAGCTTCATGAACAAACTCGCTTCACTTCTAAACATCAAACATCTGCTGGTTCAAATCAGCTCTGAGAGACATGTAAGGTTTGTGAACATTAAAATATTTACAATGTTTAATTCTTGAACTTTTCACACTTTACATTTAAATTAAATCACACTGATTCTGTTACGAAAACACGGCAGCAGAAACAATATTTAAAGTTTCTGAGCAGGACAATCAAAGCTTTGCTTCATGGCGGCTTCATGTTCCTGAATTCTGCTCAGAATTGATGTGAAAAAGAGATAAAAAAAGAAATAAAAATAAAGAGAAAAGGCATCAGCTTCAGTTGTGGAGAAAAAAACAGGAATTCAGTTAATTTTTTATCTTTCCTCAAATCTTTCAGACAATTTTTTTATTTTAATAATCTGAGATTTATTTGTCTAATATTTAAAATGTGAAGCTTTAGCTGTTTTAAGAGTTTTAAAATAATTAAAACACCTACAATAACAACTGAAAATCTTAAGTTTGACCTGAAGTGTCCAGATTTTCAGATTTTTTCTCTGTTAAACAGAAAACCGGAGACAAAGTGACTTGTTTTCCATTTTTATTGTAGAAAAATTTCCACGTTTGTTCTGCACTTTCAGCACAAATGATCCTGAATAAATGAATGTTTCTGTCACATTTTGACACATTTCTTACAGCGTTTTAACTTCTTCCTCATCAAACAAACACAAGTTTAAATCCTCTATTTGAACCGTTGCATCGATGCTTTCATGAGTCTGAGAGTCGAGTAAAAATCAGGCGATTTAACTTCGAGAAAAAACTTTTTACAGTGAAACATGTTGTGAAAAATTTCACTTTACACGAAAAAAACAAGATGATGCAAGTTCGAAACAAAGGAAACTAAAAATCCAAATTAAAAGTAAAATATGTAAAAACAACTCGTGCATTTTAAGACATAAATATAATAAAAATTGTTTTCAAGATGCACAAAGAGGAGAATCAGTTTTTATGTCATAAAATCCTGAAAATGTCGGTAAATTTCACCGTAAAGTTGATGATGTTTTAGGAGAAAAGATCCTCAGAGTTTCTCTTCGCTCTGCAGAAACATCAGAAATGTGACGTGTCGCTGCAGAAAACAGTTTTTAAACCTCAGCTGAAACGTCTCATATGAAGCCTGAAGTGTCGGACGCTGATCAGGAATCAGTGACTCTGATGAATTGAAGCCTGACGCTGCTGTTTAAAGTTCATGTGAAGGAATTTCAGGTTTATTTCAGGGTTGAAACGCGTTCGTCTGACGGAGGATCAGAGTGTTTCTGTTGAATCTGTTCCTGTTGTGCTGATTATTTGTCTGCTGAGTGTTTTTGCTGGGACGCTGAAATCGTGTCAGTTTGCAGCTGTTTACTGTCGCCAACACTCAGAAACATTCAGGATTCATGTTTTTCCTCCTCTGCTTTCCTACAAAAGCTCACAGCTGTTTGTATCTGTGTGTCTCGCATGTTAACGGGTTTCAGTCAGTTGTTTTTAGTTCAGCTCTCACATGTGAGATTTGTGGTGAATGCAGTTTGAATGCAGTTTGAATGGAGTTTGTTCTTCAGTCCCTGCAGACCATCAGCCAGTTATTCTGCTAAAATCACAAGTATCACTGAGAATTTGCACCTGAACGCCTCTGTAGCACAGCTGAAGACTCTGAGTACAAATTTAAAGACAACTTGAGATCTAAATGAGAACAAACTGAATAAAAACAAAATATTCAGTAAAGAAAGAGATTATTTAAAGAAACGCATCAGCTGATGTTTAAAGAAATCCTGATATTTATTAAATGTAACTTAAACTGAAGGAAAAAACAAACCGACACTTTCTGAAATCTGTCGATTTTATTCAGTCTTTTATTTTCTGCACATGATTTCTTGATGTAAAGACACGATGGAAGGAAACATGACGCACGTCACGAAACAAACGGAACATGGCGGCTGACAGCTCACCTGGTCAGCAGGAACCTGTAGGTCAGTTTGATGCCTCACAGGTTTCAGACTTGTTTCTCTCCACTTTTGAACGTTAGTTTGTTTGAAACTTTTCTCACGTGAGAGACATGAAAAGTGTTGATGATTCACGCAAGAAAATGTCCTTTGTGTTTGTTTATGGAAACCAAAAATGACCAGGAAGCTTCGATATTTGGCATCTAGTTTTTACCTGTGAAGGTGAGCTGGAGCTCAGAGGTTTCTGCTGCTGTCTGTTCGGATCTGTGTGTGTGTGTGTGTGTGTGTGTGTTTCTGTTGGAGCTTCAGCGTCCAGCTGCTGGAGATGTTTTTTCAGTCAGAAAGCGTCTGGCAGAGAATGATGGATGTTGAGCGACGCCTTCAAACTTGAATCCACCAACAAAGAAAAGACGTGAAATGGCGACGACTCGCCTGACAAACACTGACTCGCCGCGGCGTCTGTGACTCGAGTCTCATGTCAGACCGTCGAACAGAGTCACAGCTCATCAACATGAAACATGAGCCGAGTTCGGCCATCTTGTCTTCATCAGGGTGTTTCTGGTGGTTAGCTGTCGTTGGGTTAGCATTGAGCTAACAGCCTGTGCAGAGAGCAGCAGTGACGGTGTGTGTGTGTGTGTGTGCGTGCGTGTTTCACAGACAGTCTGGAAACGTGTGTGATGTCACACAAATATAAAAAAATTATTGATGTGTGTTGATGATAAAGTCTGCGGGTCGTTCAGATTTAAAGGAGAAACATGAGGAGCTGAACAGGAGAGGAAACAGGAAGAGCAGCGGCGTGTTTTTAAGATCAGAAACTCAATCTGATGATTTCTGTCAGTTTAAAACTGAACAGGAGCGAAACATGTCAGCTGTCGACGCTTCAGCCTTCAGAGTTAAAAAAATGATCCATGAAACCGTTTCATCGCTGTTTAAATGATTATTGTCTCATTTAATTTAGATAAAGTTGTTCAGCTTTCAGAGTCCGGATGTGAAAAAGTGTCATTTTATCATTTTATTTTATTTTTATTCTAAAGGTCTTTATTCAGAACAGAAAAATCTGCATTTCCTCCTAAGTTTTTTTGTGTTTGCAGTCGGTTTGTTTCTGCCTTTAATAAATTCATATTGTTGGTTCTAAGATTTAAATGATCTAGTTTTTAGTTTCTAATATTTCCTGTCAGACGGTAAAATCTGCCTCCATGTTAATAAATTTGAAAACAAAGATGAAAACAAAAGTTTAATTAAAACCCAAAAACTGACAGAGATGCTTTAATATCTGAATTTAAAGTGAGAAGTTTTAAGTTTTCTTGACGCTCGTTTGTCTCAAGTCTCATTTTTTCTTCTCTTTCGGTTCATTTCTGGAAAACAAAGGGATTTAAACTGAAATCTGGTTGGAACGATTCGACTGTGAGTGTCAGTTTTCAGCAGGAAAAACAGACTTTAGGACTCGAAAACAGGCAGGAATAAAGAGCTCAGATGGAGGTTTTCATGCAGCGTTGGCAGGTGTGTGTGTGTGTGTGTGTGTGTGTTGAGGCTTCAGGTGGACAGATTTCCCTCGACCCTTCCTGACATCGCTGTAGAGAGAAGAGGGAAGAAAAAGAGCAGCGGAGTGAGTGATCTTGCCCTCCACGCCGTCTCCGTCCTCCGGGGTTAAAGGGGGGGTCAGCTGGGGTGGGGGGGGTTATAAACTGCAAGTTCCCAGGCTCAGTGGGGGAGGCGAGGGAGTTCAGGTGGGTTTGGATGAGGTGAGTGATGGTCGATCGGGGGATTCCCCTCCTCGTCGTCGGTGTCATTCGTCATCAGCTCAATCTTCGGGCGTTTCGCGCTCCACTCGGCGCTCCCCGGGGGCGGGCAGGAGGGTGGGTGGGTGTGGGATCGGGGATTTGTTCGCAGAGACAGATCTGTGGAGTCTGGCAGTGATGGATCTGAGCGCAGAGAGACTTTTTATCAGAGGGTCGTAACTCATGGCGGCGGCTGAGGGATGATGGAGGAGGTCAGCCGAGGCCTCTGCCGCTCACCGCCGCCTTTTTCTATCCACCTTCAAACGTCTTATTTTTCAGGCTGGGTGAGAAAAAATGCACTTCCTCCTGCATCTGCATTTGTCAACACCCCCCCCACTCCTCTTCACATACACACAATTAAACTCTCCTGAACGCCGCCTTAAAAACGTGTTAGATAATTAAACAGCCAGCAGAAGCCTCGTCAGCCTCGTTACTGTAAATTCTCCCCGACACGTCGTCCTTGTCCTCGCTGTTTCCGCCGCTGCCGTGGAAGTGGAGTTGTCTCGTGTAAATAAACCATCGACACTCGAGTGCGGCTCTTTTGTCTCGTCGTGGCCTCTGCTGGATGTCAGCCGCTGCAGGCCAACCGACTAATCAGAAGCAGCGACGCACAAAACCTGCAAACAATTAACCCGAACGGCGACTGAGAGGAGCAGGTGACCGGACTAATGGGCTCAGTGTGTGTGTGTGAGAGTGTGTGTGTGTGTGTGAGTGTGTGTGTGACAGGGCTGTGTGGGTAAAAGATGTGTTTTGGAGGAAACAGCTAAGTAGAAGAAACATGCAGCTGCATTAGTTCAACCTTCATCCATCCTGAGAGCAGAAAGATAAAATATGAAAATGTCAAGAAAAAAAATCCTTCAAATAAATCTAAAGAGTTTGAAAACAGTTTTTCCCCAAAAAAGCCTCGTAACCAGGAAAACTGAGATTTACTGAACCTGAACGCACCACAGTTTTTTTTTTACAATGAATAAAGAAAAAGTTCAAAATACTGACAACAAACTGTCAGATTTACAGCTTTTTTTAAACAAATTCTATTAAAAAAAAGTCTATTTAACATCATTATTAAGACATTAAGTTCAGATCTGCAAAAATATTTATTTTTCCAGTTTTCACTCTCGAACGCTGCAAAATATTTAGAGGAATCAAGCAAACTGGTTGAGAGTTTGATGACTTCAGATCTGCCTGCAGGCTCGTGTGTGACATGTAACAGGAATGTAAATGTTAATGATGTGATTGTGGAGGAGTCGCACCGTCGGCGTCGAGCTGCAGTGTTGTCGGTATCAACGTGTGTTTTCGTGTTTGTGTTGTTGCTTTTGTTCTCGTTGGAGGTGAAGCTGCAGAACAAACAGCTGCAGGTCGAAGTTTGACGTCTGTGAAACCTCGTCTGCTTCCACAATGTATTTTCACACACTGAACACCTCACAGAACGTACTAATTAGCACACGTTCTGCTCACACACACTCTTACTTACACTCACTCACTCACCCACACACACACACACACGCTCGGTCAGGAGTGTGTGAGCGTGTGCAGAAGCCCCTCAGTCTAAAGACTAATTTGTTGGTAATTGCAGCATGACAGGAGCAGCCATTTCAGCAGCGAGCCACCGTTTCCTCGAGCCAGGCGCCCTAATTAGGAATGACACACACTATTAAGGTGCACAAATGGAAATCAGTCAGCGGGCGTTTCCTCCCCGACGGCACCACCGCCGCCATCCAAACCCACGGTGGACCCCCGATGCACCAAAAAACCTCCCACAATGCAACTGTCACCTCCCCAAAATCCACATCAGAAAACACGAGCATCAGTTTTTTTCTGCAGCAAAAACAACTTAACTAAAGCTGATAAACAGATTAGATATGTAATCTGATTACTTTCAATAAAAAGTAAAACAGCATCAAAAATGGAAAAAGACAAAAATGTGATTTATGTTTCCACCAAAAAAAAAAAAACAAGAACAAAGAAGGAGAAATGTAAAACAGGTGATTTTTCTTATGGACTTTGGTGTTTGTTGGTCAGTTAAAGGAGAAAAAAACTTTAAGGAAAAGAGAGGATGAAACAGAGGAACAGAGATGAGAGGAGGAGTTTTTCTAAGTATTGATGAAGGATCTGATTCATCAATACAACTGGAGGAGAAGAAGAGAAAGTGCAGGATTTCATTCAGTTACATAACGACACACACACACACACATGCGCGTGTGGCCTGCTGTCTTCTCACCATGTTTCAGCCTCAACTCATTAGTTCATATTACACGGCTAATAAGAGCCAACCAAACAGGTGTGTGTGTGTGTGCGCGCGTGCGTGTGTGTGTGAATGATAGAGAGAACACACAGGAATGATTGGGTAATTGTATTCATGGGTAATTGTGCAGCCTTGCATAAATCAGCACACACACACACACACAAACACACACACTGTACATGAACAATATGTGCATATTTTAACCGTCCAAACATGACTTCCATAGCAATTAGAGATGAAGGCCTGATGCTGTGTGTGTGTGTGTGTGTGTGTGTGTGTGTGTGTGTGTGTAATCAGTACTAATTTCATTTGTATTGGTTGATTCTTTCATCCTTGCTGACATGCAGAGTGTGTGTGTCATGTGTTCATGTTTAAAGGAAGCGAAGGAGAAAAAGAAAACACACAGAGGCCTTCAGATTATTTCACCAGAGTTGTTATGAAGTTACTGATGAAAAGTTACGTATTTTTCATTTTGAACCTGCAGAAAAATCTGTGTCTTTCAGTTTAAAAAGACTCAAACGATGTTTGTCATGTGCGAAGTTTGATTTATGAACGAAAATCTTTTATATTTCAGAGAGACTGAATCAGTTCAGGTTAATGTTTTCACCCCTCAGATGACGACATGAGGCTGGAGATCCATTTACACAAACACAGATGTGATGATGTCACAAAGACAAACAGGAAGTAGCTCGTTTGTTCCTGCAGGTCGGAGCCTGATCAGAGTCTCTGTGGTTTTCACACCTTTCAGGTGACTTCCTGCAGGACGGAAACAGCAGAGATCTTTGTTTGCAGGTTGATGTCGTAGAGTCGCTGTCAGACGTTACTGAGCATGTGCAGAAACTCAGCCTGAGGACGTCATTGGCTGGAGAACCTTTAGGTCAGGATTACCTGTTGGTCAGGTGACAGGAGCTGATGTCACCAACCAGCCGCTCAGTTTTCATGTTAGTTTACAGTTAGCATCTGTTAGCGTGTGTGTGTGTGTGTTTGCTCTGACTTTGTTTCACTGAATCAGATTTAAACATCTTCTGTTCATTTGATTAACATCCTGGAAGTCAGCCAGAGTGTATGAATGTGTATGTGTATTAGTGTCATTGTGTGTGTGTGTGTGTGTGTGTGTGTGTGTGTGTTGTAAGGCTCATTAGGCTGATGTGTGTGTGTGTGTGTGTGTGTTTATATGTGTGTGTGAGGCAGCAGGCCACGCTGGTTAAAGCCTCAAACAGTGGTCACACTCCATCTCCTGTTTGATTAATGTCACTGACTGTGTGTGTGTGTGTGTGTGTGTGTGTGTGTGTGTGTGTGTGTGTGTGTGGTGTGTGTGTGTCCAGAGTTCTGCAGTCTCTCTGTATCAGGATGATCTTTAATATTTTGTTCCAGTGTTTTTCAAATTTAACAGAAACAGAATTTCATATTAAATTTTAGATTTTTTTCTAATTTCCCGACCCTGGTTAAACCTGGATTAAATCTGGATTAAATCTGGATTAAACCTGGATTAAATCTGGATTAACTGTGTTCACTTGCAGCCATTTTGATCATAACAATGTACTGAAATAACTGTTAATGTCTTCGGTCTGAGTGATGAACCGAACCAGTCTGCTGTGTAAACAGATCGGGTTTGTTAAAGTTCACTTCAGTTAAAAAACATCTAATATTCGTTCTGTGTTACAAGTTTGAAAAGTGAGGCTCTAATCACACACAAACCCCAGGTGCATTATGGGAACTGTAGTATCCAGTGATTCAGGACTAAAGGTCATGACCCATCCAGATGTTTCATTCACCGTGTTTTTAAAGTGTCTTCGGCTGCTCTCAGTGTTCACATCTGATTAAACATCTGAGTCCTGTGTGACTCACCTGTCTCATTTATTTTTCGTCCTTATGAAGATCCGTTCAGTTTTTATTGGTTTACCTGCTCAGGTTGTTTCTGTCTTGTACTGAAGCTGCAGTGAAAATCTGCTCAGACTTCAGGTTTTTTAAAGCTGCATCTATACGTCACATGCAAAGAATTGTTTTCCCCAAAATTCATCCTGACAGGTTTTGGTGTGTTTGAACTCTTTGAAAGCTTCACTAAAATCTGAAACTAAGTTCTGTTGGTTTGAACAAATTCTGAACAAACATCATGAGCTGAAAGAAGCAGTCAGACATTTTTCACTGGATCACTGATCCTCCTTCACTGTGAGGGAAGAAAAGACCAACCTCCCAGGTTTTAATGCAGTATTCAGGCAGTGTGTGTGAGTGTGTGTGTGTGTGTGTGTGTGTGTGAATGTGTGTGTGTGTGAGCTGACTGCACAGGGCCGGCTGTCTTGCTCAGTAATTGTTTGCAGAGTGCTCGACACGACTCCCGCTGACCTTTAATTTCAGGCTTTGTGGTGAAAACGTGCAGATCGACGGCCGCGGCCTCGTTTGCCTCACTGTGTTTGTTCTCTGTGTGTGTGTGTGTGAGTGTGTGTGCTTATTTTTCCTCTCTGGCTGTTGGCGTGTGATTTACACTCTGGGCATGTTCGAGCGAGCCGTGTGCCATCGATACTGTTTTTATTACACCTTGTGCCAAGTGCTAACAGCCGGATACGAGGCGCTGCGACGAGTGGATGCAGCCGCAATTAGCATAATTGAAATAATAATAATGCTAACGAGCTTTCTGAGTGGAGGCAGAGCAGAGAGGAGAGGATGAGCGGCGGCTTCGTCACCGTGGCGATCGGCTGTCTACATTGTGTGTAATTGGGATAATGGGCTGGTTTAGTGGTGGAAGTGATGCTTCTGGATGAAACAGGTGCCAAATTCACCGCCGTCGGTTGTCTCGGTGTTTTATTGTTAAAACCTAAATTTGAATCAGGTCTCCATCGTGTTTTCTCCCAAATCTAAAATGAAAATAATCAGAATCAAAGGTACTTTTGTTAGGATGTTGACGTTCAGGATGCTGTGCCACAACACTGATATTAACGGATCATTCTGATCTCCATCCTGTCAGGACTTTTCTCTCGGTTCCAGTCCTAAACACAGATTTTCTCTGTGGCAGTGAAGGAATATTTCACTGTGGCTCCAATAGAAATTTTTCAGAAATGATTGTCTGAGGTAAGAAAGGCAAGTGGCTGCAGTTTGTAAAGATACGATGTGATGAGATTTGATCAGTTTTATTGATCCCACATGTGGAAACTGAGCCGCCACAGCAGCAGAGGTGCAGAATATACAGACGCTTAACAACCTTTAAAACTCTCTGGAAAATGAGAATATTGTTCATTTTATAATCAACAAGAAGCATTTAAAGCCTAAAATTAAAGACACTAAATAACAGAAGCAGCAAACAAAACAGAAGCCGTGAGTTTCTTTTAATTGCAAAAAGATGCCAAAAAAGGTCCAGACTTCTCAGTCAGATTTGTTCAGAGATTTAAACTCGTCTGGTGATGCAGTTTTAGCTTTGTGTGCAGGATGAAGAGTGACAACTTTATCTTCATACATGCAGCTGAAAAGGTGGAACATGTCTGTGTTTATGCTGTCAAACCTCCGTCAGAGCTTCAGGTTTCCTCACAAAGATCGTCAGCTGTTCAGGAAACCTTCAACAACTGATTTGTATTAGCTTTATCAGAAACAGGAAACATTGAACGCAACACGACAGTGAGGAGTAAACAGCTTGTTAGCAGCTGCAGAGCGACATGTTCATCCTTCGAAACGTGTTTCAGTTGTTTTTGAGGGAAGTTTCGTCTTTAGCTGCTGAAAGCTCCACCAGCTCGTCTGAAAACAACGACAGTAACTCAGAGAAGAAACGCTGCTGGATGCAGGACTTTTACTTGTAACTGAGTATTTTCAGTGTAGTATTTTTGCTGCAGTAAAAGATGTTTCTGCCAGCTCTGTGTTGCTGTCAGCTCGATGCATCAAAATAGCAGCCGGGTTAAAAACAGATGTTTTTTCTCACAGGAAGTCATTGAAAATATCTGCCAGTGAAAGTGTTGAAGTGCCGCGCTGTGATTTTTTTATTTCAACACTGTTGTGTTTTCTGACACTCAGCTGTTTTATTTCCTCTGAGACTCAAACCTGACCGACACACACACCTGAGCCGCCTTCCTCCTCCTCAGCCTCCTCAGCCTCCTCACCCTCCTCACCCTCCTCACCCTCCTCATCCTCCTCCGAGTTTCTCTGCAGACTCTCAGCACCATCGTCCACCAGCCAAACGCTGCGAGTCGGAAGAATTAGCTTCCAACAAACTGGCCTACAAATGAGGCATTAAGCATTGGTAATGGGGGTGCAGAAAGGTCACGGCTGTATTAATGTGCCGTCTGGGGAATACACCCCTGAGCCGGGAAACACAGAACCGAGAGAGAGCAGGCAAGTCTCCAAAAACAAACCCTGAGCATGAATAAATATTATCTGTGCCCGGGCCATCATATTGATCATAAAGTGTTTTAGGAAACAAAACGAGCAGGAAAATGAGATTGATGTAAAAATATTCAGCTGCTGCTTTGAGCGATTCCCCTTCGGACAGTTTGAGGTTCTCCGGGCTGAGAGCAGAGGTCGCTTCCTGCAGGAACATTGATTTTATTTCAGGACCAACAAGGATTTTCATCCACTTTTCCTAAAATCAGCGGCTGACATGAACTCAGTGATGTTTTCTATTCACACACTCAAGCAAAGCCTTTTTATTAAATGCAAATTTGATGCCGGAGCACATTCGCAGACAATAATATGTCATTAAATCAGAAGTATGCTGACTTCTGACCTGTAGTGAGTGATCATCATAATGTAAACAATCAGCATTATGAAAAAAAACGCATAGAATCACATGAAAGGATGAATATCTCTCTATTCTTTCTTTTTAAAGTTGGCATGAAAGTGCTTTAAATTCTGTCTCGTTTTAAATATAACAATTCAGTTTGCATTTGTTTAGTTTGTGCTCCTGCACACAGCAGGTCAAAGTGTTTAATTAGCCCGATTGAAGAAATCCTTTATTTTAAAAGAATTTATCATCGTTTCTCACTAATGTTTCCTTCAGAGCCTCTTTTAGTTTCAGCATCATTTGCATTTTTTCAAGATGATTAAATTTTAGAGGTTTTAGTTTAATCAGTTTCAACTGCATCCAAAAGTTAACTTGTGTTTTTACACAGCAGAATTTTTAAATTAATGTCTAATTTATAATTTATGTTAAAATTATACAACAATGGGCCGGACAGTGAACCTTGAGGAACTCCGCAAGTAATCTATAATAATTCTAAATGAAATGCACTAATTTGCTTCCTGTTTCACATGAGCCAGAATTGGTTCAATCAATTTAAACTTTGTGAATATTTAAATAATTTCCATCAAATACTGCTGCTCGCCTCGTCACAGCGTCACGGCGTCGCGTGACATGTTGAGCAAGGAGCCTTTTCTCTGGATTTTGTTCCAGTTCCTGTTTGAGAAGCCAGCGATCAGATGATTTCATCACTGCAGCTGGAAACACACATTATTTCATGTCAGTGATCAGCAGATAAACTGTGGACTTACAGTTTTTATTTGTATTCATAAAGTCGAGCAGCAGGAATGTGACTGTGTCTTTAAATTCACTGTGTTGAGACCTGAGCTGATCTGATGAACCGAAGGACGTTTTTCTGCACAACATCAGTAAACATGAACTCAACTGCAGGCTGCAGATGTTCCTGTCAAAAAGTTACACAAGTTTATATGAATATATGTACATACAGAGACAGATAATGCCTTCCTCCTCCTCTCCTCCTCCTCTTTTCCTCCTCTACTCCTCCTCCTCTTCTCCTCCTCCTCTCCTCCTCCTCCTCCTCCTCCACTCTGGCTCTCAGACTGGAGGAAGAGTCTCGTCTCTCCTGGGTTTTGGCCTCAGTCTCTGCAGTTTTTCTAGCTTTTATATAAAAGGTCGCCCTTACAGCGATGAGGACACACTGACACACACACACACACACACACTGACAGACACACACACACGCGCACACACACACACACACACACACACACACACACACACACATGGTAAATCAGGTGTGTGTGGTTTCCTCCCAGTGTCAGTCACAGTTATCACCTGAGTATTTTTCTGCTCGTTGCTTTTCGTCCATCAACTGTTGATGTTTGATCGGATTCGTTTAAAAAAAATCAAACTTAATTTAAAACATCTTTTCTGATGAGGTCACTTCCTGTTGTGGTTGTTTTTGGTCTCGAACTGGAAGATGTTTCACAGCCTCTCATCATTACTGTGCTTCAGTACAGTTTGAAGTACTTGTACTTCACTGGAGTATTTCCATTTACTGTTTCTTATTTTTTTCACTGCATCTCTTTGATTTCAGTTACTCTACAGATTCAGACTATCAATCTAAAATCTAATCAACAAATTCTTCAATGATTCCTCACGGTGGACACAACAGATATCTAGCAGGATGTGAGGAAGTTAAAATAAGCTCCGCCTTCAGCCGAGTTTGTTACTGAACATTAATGTAATAAAATGACGTTTGACTCTCTGAGGATCAGCTGGTCACAGAGCAGAACTGATCGATCATCACGTTGTGTGTAAAATAAAAAACGACTCTTTCTGTTTCGGTTTCAGCGGCGTCGGTTTGGCCCGAGCTCACTTTGAGAAGCAGCCGCCATCCAACCTGAGGAAGTCCAACTTCTTCCACTTCGTGCTGGCGTTGTACGACCGACAGGGTCAGCCGGTGGAGATCGAGAGGACCTCCTACGTCGACTTTGTGGAGAAAGACAAGGTGACACAACACACACTCTCTCACACACACACACATGCACACACACTGCCTGCTGATGTGGATTAATCCACCACTGAAAATAGTCCCTGACACATTCACTATTTCTTCCTGTTTTTCTGATAAAACCTGCAGTGAGCATCTGCTTCAGGAAGTTAATGAACCTTTTTAAACATGAAGCTTTACATTTGTGTGAAGTTTAAAGATTTTACATCTTCAGGGGGAACCAATGAGCTTTGAGCTGACAGGAAGCCAGAGAACGAGACTGAACATTATATTTAGAGATAAAGAGAAATATAGAATAAGAGCAGGCTGATACTTGAAGTTGGACCATATAAAACAGAAATACTACGACTTGTAATGATCCTAATAATAATAATAACAATAAAATCCAGACAGGTTCGAGTGTTTGCTGTTTGATCAGCTGCCAGCTGGCACCAACCGCTTCCCTCCACTCCACCCACTCACTCGCTCACCTCACCTCTGCTTTGACCTCTAGTCTCTCGCCCCGATACGCACACACACACACACACGCACACACACACGCACTGGGACTGAGCCAACACTCCCAGGCACAGTTGGCACCGATCGGAGGACTGACGGAGACGAGAGGAGAGAGAGCTGAAATAAAAGAAGAATAAAGGTTGAAAAGAGAAAAAGAGAAAAAGAAGTAGGAGAGAAAACAAGAAAGGGTGAAATAGGGTCAAGAGAGAAAGAGAAACTGGAAAAGATGAAAAGGAGAGACGATGATGGGGGGCGAGAGAGCGAATAAAGGATGTTTTCATCTCAATGCGAAACCGAGAATCAGAGACAGAAACTTCATGTGAATGTTTCAGTGAGAGAGAGAGACAGACTCACACTGACAGACAGGAGAGAGAGAGAGAGACAGGGCTCGACTGCACGCCAAGTGTGGGTCACATGATCACCTGGCTGTCTGCAGGGGTCAGAGGTCAAAGGTCACCCTGCAGTTATTAACACAGTCCAACTGCCTCCAACTGAAGCTTCATGATAAAATAATTCAAAACTGTGATGAAAAGAGTTAAAATATGAAACAGAGTTAAATCTTAGAAAATTACATGTGTTAGATTTTTACTTGTTTGAAATAATTAGACCTTAATATGGAAGCTCAGAGGAAACATCAGAGACAAAAACGTAACAAAAAAAGAATTTTAAGCTAAATTTTATATTTTAATCCACACGTGTCAAACTCGAGGCCCGTGGGCCTTCTCCGGCCCGTCCAGTCATTTTATGTGGCCCTTGAGAGCTCAAAAAGGGGTAATGTCATTTTAAAATAAAATTCTACACTGCTTTAAAGCGTACATTGACCATAAACTACATCTCCCACAATGCACATCGATTTTGTTACCCGAAAGTGACGGCAATTCCCAGTGTTTCCACTTCAGTGGTTTTCCGACAAGTGTGGGCGAGAAACATCAACAAATAATCTCAAAATGTTCAAGAAGAGAAAAACTGATGCAGAAAGAAATTTAATGAAAGATGTGAAAACGAATATTTGTTTGTTCTTCAAGGAGACAAACCGGTTTGTCTTCTGTGTGTCGGACCTTATCAACTTCACTCAAAACGTGACCAATATCATTGTGAAACGAAACAACCTTTATTGTAATTTTGAGTTCATTACATATTCTGTGTTTTTGTATGATGACACATCTGTCACACATGTTCTCAGCAGCTCACAGTTACTTATTGAACCAAACTTCTGCCACTATGCTGAGTGTGAGAAGAGTTTTGAACAAAGTTAATGTGATAACTTGTGTTTGTTGTTTACTTAAAAAGTTTGATCTTTTATTGAGGCAGTAACGCAGGTTTCTTAACCTGATAAATATTTATACATTTATGCAAATGCATATACAATATTTTTAACTTAATAATAAATAATGTAATAAATCAAATACAGAGACAGTTATTTATCTATATGTTAAGGAATAATTACGTTTATACAGTCTAACATTTACAACCGGCCCTTTGAGGGCAGCCATGATGCTGATGAGGCCCTCAGTGAAAATGAGTGT
>JAPZDV010000026.1:26332473-26334973 GCA_029814665.1 Acanthurus lineatus
GACAATATCCACCGATGCACTGTCTTTCTCTTTCTGTTTTTTTTACGCAACAGAAAAACTCTAAATCCATACACACAGACACACACACACACACACGCGCACGCACACACACACACACACACACACAGCTGTGAGTGATAGCCGCTCAATGTTTGATTCCTGCCTGTTGATGGTAATGAAGTGTGTGTGGCAGACGGGGGACTGAGGGCCAGTGTGCAGCCTCCCCGCTCACCTGTCTGTCTCTCACCTGTCTGTCTCTCACCTGTCTGTCTGTCTGGAACCTCTTTAGCTATTTAAACCTTTGATTTCCTCTGTGACAAAGACGAGCAAAAAGACGAAAAATAATCGTATAAAACTGACAAAAGCAGTTTCTCTGCATTCAGTACTTTGACTTTTAATACTTGAAGTACATTTTTCCGGTTTTACTTCAGTATTGTAGTGTAACAGAGTACAGCGTGGTATAAGTAGAGTAAAGGATGTGGATACTTCCTGCATCAGTGCCTGACTGTGTTGACGTGTCATCCTTTCATACCTGTGTCGACCTGTTGTTGCATTAACTTACCTGAGTGTGAACACACCTGAAGTTTGCTGTGAGAAGATGAGCTGTTTCTCATGGAAACACACTGAGGATCCTCGAGGCAGGAAGACTGAAGCTGCGTTCACGAGCTCTTTGTGTTCGGCTCTGCTTCATGTCACAAATCACTGCCCGTCATCAGTCAGCCCCCCCTCAGCGCCCCCTGACTCGGGGAAAGGTTTGTGTCTCTGGTTCTCAGAGACGCCTGAAGGAGCCCCATTACCTCACGCTCATGCAGGGAACCAACCTGGATGCATTTTGCTGCATTTTTTTAAATGTTAAAACAGAAGATTTTCTGTCCTTTTTAAATTTATTCCTGAGCATCTTTGTGTTTGCTGCTCCAGTTTCCAACAGGAGGAGATACAGCCGCCCTCCAGCTGTTTCTCTGGGGACGTTTCTGAGCGTCGCACCGCTGTTTGCAGATCAGTGTCGACCTTAGTTTGACCCTCTGGTTTCCCACCTGCTGCTTCACATCCAGGCTGCGACCTGCAGCTCCTGCTGCTGCTGCTGCAGCTGAAACCTGCAGCTCAGACGACCTGCTGCAGGTTTCAGGCTCAAACTACCAGAGTCCAGTTTAACCCAGTCCAGTTTAGTCCAGTTTAGTCCAGTTTAACTCAGTGTAGTCTGGTGCTTTGACAGAGTTGTTTCGTAGAGTTCCTTCTCTCTTTCTGCTGTGTGTGGCTTCATGTAAACAGTAGAGACGTGAGACTCTGAACTTTCATTCGTCAGTGAATCTGAACTCTCCTGTATCTCGTGTTAGAGCTTTTAAAACGTCTTGAATACTTTGAGTTTCTGTTCAGTTTGTTTCAGAGTTAAATCACCTGAAGCTTCTGCAGACCTTCATCATCTTGCGGCTCTTTGTCAGCTCTGTGTCAGTGGTTCAGTAACAGTACTGCAGTTTTCAGGCAGTTTTAGCAGTTTTTCTCTCCGTGTTGTTTCCTCTCTTTGACTTCCTGCTGCTGTAAACTCTGTCTGACGTGCAGAAACACGAACCTGCAGCGTTTAACTCATCTGATGATGTGGAATTGATCCTCAGAGGTTCACAGCTTCCACCAGCTTTATGATCCATGATGTGCAGCTTCCGGTCGGTGATGGAGGGACATATGTTCTCTATTTAAAGAGAGAGAGAGAGACAGAGAGAGAGAGACAGAGACCGAGAGAGAGAGAAAGAGAGAGAGAGAGAGAGAGAAAGGGAGAGAAAGGGGGATCTGGTTTTGGTGGGTGGAGGAGAGAGAGGAGAGGAAGTGGATGATGGGAGTTTCTCTTGGGAAACCTCATTTCTTCCAGCTGAGTACAGATGTTGCACCACCCGTCCAATCCCACAACCCCTCTCTCCCACACCCCTCCTCCTCCCCACTCCTCCCCCCTCAGCTCCTGACCTCTTCACCTTTACACAAACCAGCAGCAGCAGCAGCAGCTTCTCACTGTTTCACTGTTGGTCAAAGACATTCAGAGAACAAACTGTTTCTGCACTTTAAACTCTTTAAAAACACAAAACTGACTAAAGAATTAAAGAGAAATTTTCTCAGCTTCAGAAACATGAAGAAGAAACAAACATTACAGAAGAAGAAAACAGAAGCAAATCAAATCAAGTTTATACATTTTTAAGTGAAGAAAAGTTTACTTGTATTATTAAACTGACCTGATTCATTTCTTTGCACACAGACTGTTTTTTTGCAGAAAATAAAGTCTGCTTAAATATTTTTAGACAAATTCTGACACTTTGGAAAAAGCTGAAGCTCAAACACCATAAACTGAAACTTTCGGAGCTTAAGTTTGCATTTTTTCTCTAAAAATGTTTCTAAGATGAAGAAGGAACTTTGAACACTGACGTGTTAAAACAGCCTTACTGTGGATGCTAACCGCTCTGCTAGCATCATGCTAACAGCTCTTTTAGGCTGCACAGCAATGCTTTGGGCTAAATGC
>JAPZDV010000026.1:26339973-26344950 GCA_029814665.1 Acanthurus lineatus
TTCTATTTTTTGCCAGAGCCGCTCTCTCACCCGCCCCCCCCCCGGCTCCATATTCATCGTGTGAAGTTATTCTGCCTGCAGCTGAGGAGACACTTTAAATCCTAACAGACATTAAACCTGAAGGATCATTTCACCCACAGTGACCGACCGGTCACTTCAATAACCCGTGTCCGGCAACGTGGCGAAGACAGAAGACGCCACACAGCAACTGGCGGCTCCACAGGCGACGTTCGGGAAGATGTGCAGAGACACGGAGTCAGAACGAAGGTCACACATGAGACTGAAGCCGCCGCCGTCTGATCACAGGAATCAGTTGTTTCCCAGCACGTCAGATTCAAACCAAAGCTTTGTGGAAAACAAACCTCAGACGCCTTCATGTCCTGACTCTTCCTCCCTCTTTCAATATAAAGTAAACTGTGATGTCGTTTAATCCAAATCGGATTAAAAAGCTCCACTATCAGGCCGCCCCAGTTCCACTCTCAGAAAACATCCAGAGTTATTTAAATCTCTGCAGCCAGAACGTCCACAGCGACGTGTGTGTGTTTACACACTCAGACAAAAGGTCCCCACACCGTCTAAAACTCAGATTCATGATTTATAATCGAGTTTCCCAAAAATGAGCCAAAGTGTGTGACAATCATCAGACAATAAGCCACATTGTTTGTCAGATATCAAACCACAAACACGACCAAGAGGTTGGTGACGGCCGGCAGGCTGCGAGCTGCCTGAGACCACGCCCCTCGTTATGTGTCACATCAGGCTGCGATGTAATTTAATGAGTTTTATAAAAACTCGTCCACATTCAGCTGAACATGAAAATAAACTTTAAACACTGAAACTGTGTTTTGCACCAGACTGTCAACATGTTTAATACGTTTCATTTTTCTGTAGTAAAGGTGGACGTTTCTTGTGGCGCTCTGTGGGGACTGGCCGTCTTTTAGAGCCTCAAGTGGTCATTTGGGGAACTGCAGTTTCTGGCAGCTTCATTTATCGGCCTTGGAAACTCTGCGGTTGTTCAGCGTGAGTGTGAATCTTGAGCTCGAGGTGCAGAAACAGAAACAGACCATGAGGCTGAAAATCATCCTCTATTCAGCTCTTTCTGATACAAACAGCTCTGATTTACGGCGCTGCAGGCCGTCTGTGAACGCAGCGGAGGAAAACTGGGGCGATCTCACTGAGAATTCAAATCAAACAAACAAGGATTGATCCAAAGATTGAGGCTGGAGAGGATCTGACCAGGAATCATTAATGCGAGAGCACTGAGGCGATGCTAGCTCTTTTCTTTCTGTCCTTTTGAAGATTTGGGATCCGTTCGCCCTGAGTGAAGCTTTATACATAATTGAATCATCCGTGAAGTGAAAACTATGAATTTTTAATGGCTCAGAGATAATGAATGCTCCTCCTGTTTTTTGTGCAGTTTTTTATTTGCTGGCACTTTTAGGATCACAAGTTTCTGATTTAATATTTTGTAATTCAGAGACAGAAGCTGAATGAGAAGAGACGCGCAGATGAAACGAATGTTTGAACAAAATGTCAGGAAATTTCATTCAGACGTTTCTGAGCTCTGTTTTCTGTTTTAAATGAAGTGTGTGTCGTTGCACCGACATGTCCGTCTTATCAGAGTATCAACAATAAAACTCAGCTTTTCCCACTTTGACTTCGTTCACATGGAAATTTAAACTGTGATCTTTAACAGAGTCGGCGTAACGATTCAATTCATTCAAGTTTCGGCCTCCAGTTTCAGTTTTTCAACTTTCTCAGAAATTATTTGAGCAGGGCAACTTAATACTGAATACTACAATACCCATGAGCCTCTGTTCCCATTTCCACGGAGAGGCAGCTGGTCACATTGTGTGTAAAGAGAATGAGGCTTTTACTTCCCGTTGTCTCAGTATTGTTACACAGGAAGTAGTTAAGTGGTACTCTGGATACTCTGATACTCTGGATACTCTGATACTCTGGATGAGCAGATTACTCAAACCAACGTAGACTTCCATCACAGACTCACAGAGTCCAAACACGACGGTTTCAAAACGTCATTTTAACAGAAACTGCAGCGACAGACTCGAGTCAGGTCAGGTGAGGAGACGTAAAGCTCTGCTGTCAGAAAAATTTAAAAAATTAAATACAAAAGGGCATCGTCGTCATGGCGGGACGGCCAGGCTCGGCCCTGGGCGCCCCCTGCCCCCCCCCACGCAAACTCACATCAGAAGTGCATGAGCCACAGTTTGTTCTCTGATAAAATCTCACCATTATATAAAATCATTAATGTAATGTGGCTTCGTGGCACAACAGAATGTTCTGCACGTCCTTGAATCCTGTTATGAATCAACAGTTTTAATAATATATAATATTATAATAATATTTTAATATAATACCTGTGTTTGTCTGAAGCTTCACAGAGTTTCAACAAAACAAGAAATACAAAAAAATAACCTTTAACAAAACGAACAGATGAAAGTCTTAAAATGCCTCCACTTCCACAGTTTAACATTCTGAACCCGACTGTTTGTGTTCAGCACCGATTAACTGACTTCAACTTTGTGCTTACAACCAACAATCCTCTTACATTTTCACTAGAAACAGCAAAGCAGCTGAAGTTAAGAGAGAAAACTGTTTTCACAAAGATCAGAAGTCAGAGGATCAATACGGTCAACAGACGTTCAGCTGCTGCAGCTGATGGAAATGATTTTGATCCAGGCAACATAACAGGGATCAATAAAGATCAGCTCACTTCCATCTCAAACCAGAAACTCTGGATCTGTTGGTCTGAAGCTCTGACTGATGAGAAAGAAGCCGGAGGCTCGAACACACAAAACTCACAAGACAAAGAAAAAAGTCTCCTTATGACAACGAACTGAAGCCTCTTCAGTCATAATGAACAAAAACCTTCTTGAAAAGTTGCTCAAACTTTCCCCAAAATGAAACAAACTGAATGAAACATGCATCTTGTGTTCGAAGGGTTTGATAAGCAGGTGAGAAAAAGCGAAGCCTGCAGGAAGCCGCCGTCGTTTGGCGAGAAAAAGGAGGGCGAGCACGCCGAGCTGCTCACAGTCATCAACAGGTGATCTGACTCATCCTGCAATCAGCTCAGAGGCATCTGGATGTTCGGCTTAATTAAACTGGGAACGAGAGAAAACATGAGTTTACTGCGTTCACAGCGAAACCGCAGAACCTGAAACACCTCAACAGTCCGATCCTCCATCAAACCGAATGAAGTCTCCCCTCAGACTCGTTTGTGCAACGGCTCATTAAGGAAAGCAGAAATAATCACAGCGTCGGTTCACGCAGAGCGCTGATTCACTGCCACAGATGCCTCATAACCATTGGCTCATTCACAGCTGCTCGGCCGGTAACATCCAATCATGTTTGAGCAGGTGCAGAGTGCAGCCTCCCGTCACCAGCCGGTCCTCGCGGCGCCGCAGCGGTTAGCATGCACAGCGACCTTTCTGTACACCGTTAGCATGTTCTGCCCTGCAGGCTCCCTGTGGGGGGGTCCAGCTTCCTCCCACAGTCCAATAACATGCAGGTTAATGAATCTGACTCGTTTGTGTGTGTCGGCCCTGAGATGAACAGGTGACATGTTCACCTGAACTCGCTTAGGGTCAGCGGGGGTCGACATTAATCAGCTTTTTAAAGACAGGATGCTTCATAAATCTCAGGTGGGGTGTTTACAGACATATTTATGTCCCAGAACAAAAGATTAAAAGTCTCTTAATCTTGTTTCAAACATTATTTCATGAATGAAACCAAAAAAACCGTTCGCTGAACCTTCTGACTCTGAGACGAAGGAACCAGAAGTTCAACAAGTGATTCTCAAGAACGGACTCGTTCCTGCAGTCAGCAGCTTCATGCACGTACACTGTGTGTGTACTGCACAGTGTGTGTGTGTACTGCACAGTGCGTGTGTGCTGCACAGTGTGTGTGTGTGTACTGCACAGTGTGTGTGTGTACTGCACAGTGTGTGTGTGTACTGCACAGTGTGTGTGTGCTGCACAGTGTGTGTGTGTACTGCACTGTGTGTGTGTACTGCACAGTGTGTGTGTGTGTGTACTGCACAGTGTGTGTGTACTGCAGAGTTCTGCTCTCAAATGGCCAAGACAAACAGAAGTTCATCTAATCTCATCTAATCTCATCTTTATGCACCACTTACGAGGGCTGATGGTGGTGAACTTTGCGATCTCGGCCGTCTGTGAGCTCTGTAACGTTTCTGCAGAGTGATTTCACAGTCTGAACACGAAGCTCCGTCCACTGTTTTGCATCATGTGAGCATCTTGGAAACGACGGAGTCGATGCTTGTGTTTCTTTCTGCAGAGGAATAAAATTAGCATCAAGCATCTGACGCCTTCACTGTCAGATTTTTGCAGAAAATGAGTCACATGCAAAAAGGTAGAAATGAGGGATTTGCAGTTGACGGATGTCACTGGTTTGTTTTCAGTCTGTTTTCTGGCTCTTTGAGTGCCGAACAGTTCTGCTTCTTCAGAGAAACTTTAATGAGACGTGAATGTGTTTGCATGTTTGTGCAGGAGCCACAGAGCAGAGAGCGAGTGTTTTTAGCAGCCGTGTCATCGGCGGGTGGATGGCGCCGGTGAGTCACTGAGGATGTGCAATAACACCTGTGAGTGTGTGAGAGTGCATGTGAGTGTGTGAGTGTGTGTGTGTGTGAGTGTGTGTCAGCGTTTGGCGGCTCAATCCCACCGGTCCTTAAAAAGCTGTCAGAGGAGAAAGAAACTCAGAGTGGGAGAGACAGACCGAGCTCCCCAGAGACGGAGGCTGGCAGAGCGAATGGGCGGCTGTCAACTGATTGTATCTGTGTGTGTGTGTGTGTGCGTGTGTGCGTGTGTGTGTGTGTGTGTGTGTGTGTGTGTGTGTGTGTGTGTGTATGTGTGTGTGTTTGTGTGTGTATGCTAATAAGAGAGAGGGCTTGATGAATGTTGTAATCAGTGGACGTGTTCTGTGCCAGCAGGATAAGTTTCC